>OZ010595.1:59110547-59160547 GCA_963932145.1 Acanthosepion lycidas
AGATTTATATATATATATATATATATATATATATATATATATATATATATATAGAGAGAGAGAGAGAGAGAGAGAGAGATAGAGATAGACATATATATATATATATATATATATATATATATATATATATATATATATATACAGATAGATAGATAGATAGATAGATAGATAGATAGATAGATAGAGATAGATCGAGAGATAGAGATAGATTCATTCATTCATTCAAAATCCGCCCAAAACTTTAAACTGTTGTAAGTCCTATATACATATAATTATGACACTCGGCCAATTTTCTTTGATAGACGCAAGAAGCATGTTCATCATGATTTTCTTCTAGATTTAATTATAAACCCGACAAATATTTTCCTATAGTCACTAATATAACATAGGGGTTGCTTTCCCGTTGACTCAAAATCAAATCCGCACAAATTTAAATTATCTTTAAGCACGAAATCGACAAATGTTTACAAATAGTCACAATAATAATAAAAACATATATTGACATTAAATATCCCATCAATAAAATCCATCAGAGAACAAAACCCCTGCACTATGAAAAGTTTTCTTTTTGTCTTTATTCATATATACGAAATTATGACGTTCATAGGCTATGATGGAGAGATGCTACAGCTGTGAAATTTTGCATGCATTCATTTAAACTCTTCTTAATAATAACTGAATTGTTTCTCTATCGGGGAATATGGCATCTGACTGTTAAAAGAAGAAAGTTCAACCGGTTGGCCAATAACATCATCGTCATGATGGAGAACAGATATTAGTCAAATCTAGATCATATGATGTACGATCAACTAGTTCATAGCGACAGTCACGCATGGCAACTATTGCTTTCAAGGATTTGTTTGCAGGAGCATTGTTTCGATGAGGCATGACACTTTTCGTCAGTTTTCCTGGACTTTCGGTCTTGAGAGTCTTTCGTAACTGCCTCAAAATGTTGGCATTGTACTGGCCCCTTTTGAAGATAGTCATTAAATACAATGACTTTCAGATCTACCAAAACTGACCTTCCTTGAAGCATATAATGAGGTTGTGTTTCCACTGCATGGATTGTCACTTTGTCTCGAGACAAAGACATGAACACAGTACTCATCCTGAGTTAAGATTTTTTCAAGGAAAAAAAGCTGAATCTGCCTAAAAAAAAATTGTCAGATTTTGCCAAATTATGCTCAGTCTGGTAGGCTTTTGATCAGATGTCAGAAGACGTGCCACCCACCGAACAGAAACATTCACCACTGCGAATAATATCCCCATCTCTCTCACGGGGTATGCTAATAGCATTGACTATTTGATTTATAGTCAGTCGCCTGTCATCAAACACCATGTGGTGATCACGACCAATGTTTTCATCGGTGGCGGCGGTTGCAGGACGTCCAGGCGTTGGGATATCTTTATGACTCTCCATTCCTTCCTAAATTCAGCTGCCCAATTTTGAACTGTTAATAAAGCTGAAGCATGGTTCTCTAATGTATCAACCATGTCAGGATGAATCTCCTTGCGAAGTTAAACCATTTTTTTCTGCAGGTAATCGATAACACGAGGACGCCAAATTTTGCCCATTTTAAAGAAATTAACTACTAGTTACATTTGAAGAGTCAGATGTCAATTTACTGGAGAGAAATGATGCAGTTATTAATAAAAAGACTTGAAATTAATATATATATATATATATATATATATATATATATATATATATATATATATATATATATTGCTCCGCACATGGCATCTCGAGTCAGTCTTTTCCCCACCGTCATAATGCAGCTTCAATGAGCATTTTCTATAAATACTTTTATGACAGTTCTGATAAACTTTCCTCGATGGAAGCTAGACATTGTTAATCTAAGCTCAGTACTAGAATGGCGGAAAAGGCTCTTCATTTTATCTTTGAAATGGCTACATCTAACCGTATGTTTTATCCTAACAATTTGTTCTATCGCTTTTCTCTCATCCAGTTTCTTGCTTATCCAGTCGACTTTGATTTTCAAAAATTAAAATTCAATGTCGATCTTCATTTTTCTTAATTATTTTCTTTTTTGTCGTATTTACTCCTTACTTAACTTTCAATTAACTTGAAATATATTTATCAGCGTTCTTGAATTTAAAACGTCTCAAGAACAAACCGCCTTTTTGCTTCTATTCATATGCACTTGTTGCAAAATAAAATCATACATTTGCCTTGATAAAATCCATCAGAGGACAAAACCCCTGGATTATGAAAAGTTTTCTTTTTGTCTTTATTCATATAAGTTATAACTTCATATAAGTTGTGAAGTTCAAAGGCTGACTACGATGGAAAGATAATAGAACTGTGAAAATTTGCAAGCATTAATTTAAACTCTTTTTTATTAATAACTGAACTGAAGACGAGGATTCAAGTGTAAGCGCGACCAAATCCGAAGGCCACAACGGTGGAACAAGCGGATGATGATTACAACAGATCACAACGATTGAACCAGCAGTTGAAGAGGGCTACGCATAACGGACATGCTACAGAAGGCGCCAATCGAAATTATAACAGAATCACCGACAGTCCGTTGCAGTTTTATAACTGGATTCTGCATATCTCATCCCATACGTTCCGAAGAGGAATGTCATGAGATCAAGCGTGTGGGTCAGTTTGCGACAAGGTGAGTTCCACCTTAAATATATCTCCCAATCTGGACTTTCTTCTACACTGATTTTCTTCCACCTCCGATCAAAACTGCATAGCCAAACTGCGACAAGGAATGAATGACGGGGCGTGTTTTTGGTGAATCTGGAAGTTTCTAGTCCTGAACCCGCAAGATGGCGACGAATTTAGTCATCAACGCCATCATCATAAAAGAAGTGACAAGCAAATAAGAAATGAAATTCTTGAATAGGAGATAAAGCCACTGACGACGATCCCCTTAGTAATTTTTTCTAATATTCATTAATATTCAGTAATCTCTTGTGCCTGGAGGCTTCATTGCCTTGCTTGGGGCGAAATGATTAAAAAAAACTGTGTGTAGAAAATATATAAAGCAACGTGTTTTATTTATGTTTTATGCATCAAAGTAAAGATAAAACTGGGATTTTATCACGCAAACCCTGCTGACGTTTGTAAGGTTATATCAACAACGCTAAGATTTCGGGAATAAAGAACGAACAGAAATTACAACCCTACTCAGGAATCACGGAGAAAAATACCAGGAAAATTGCCTATTTAAATCGTTGCTACTGGAACTGTCGTAAATCCCTTTGTATCGAATGTTTGAATAGTGACCTTTGATCCTAGCCAGAGGATAATAATACATTACGAAACCCGTTCCGACATGCAATGGCTTTCTATATGCAAAAGATTAAGCGTAAAGGTAATATTGATCGATTGCAGTAAGTAATAACAAATGCAGATCCATAGATGCATCGGCTCCGAAATAAGGTCTGCATCGACATTATTCAATATTGATAAAATATATATCCTCCTTGATCGTGAATATAGAGTTACGGTTCTCTCGCATGGGTTGATCTTTCTGGTGGCGAGTACCTTCCTGGGCTACATTATTCTACGCTTCTTGCTCATGTTAATGCAATATAGCAAGTATTGTAGGTGGGTTAATTGAACGAGTAAATAGTTATCCTATCATTTAATATACTTATTAAAAGCAGAAAGACTTCGTCTTCGTATCGGATAGCGAAGTTACTGAACAGAATATATTGAGTAATATTACATATAAAACGAGCCTATTGCCTTTTTGCAGGAGTGTGTTCAGTAATTTTTTTAACGTACGTGACGTTGTTAAAAGTGTCATCTGGAAACAACATCCGTGAGCGATTGTTATCATGAATGCAAAGCTGTAATATCAGGTGTTTAACTTTGCATGACGCGGGCAAATAGACTAAGAAAGATTTTGCCTGCAAAGTCTGCACCATAAACCAGTATTTTTCTAAGTTTCTGTGACTTCCTCACCCAATCAAACTATGCTGCAAATGCGTTACACCAGAATCGGATTTTTAGGGTGTATTTCGTAGATTTAAATAAACAGTTATGACACATTTTTTACTCAATTCCCACCAAGCAAGGTGATGATGCCACTAAGACTCACGGTGCTACTTAGATTGAAAGACAATAAAAAGACTTTAGAAGAAATCGGAATTCCAATCGTAAACAGATTGGGATAAACCTATACTCCATTTCAAAAGACCGGGAAGGAGTTTGAACCGGACGATAGCCGAGCCCATATAATTCAATTGATGAAAAAATAATTAGTAAATAAAATTTCAGAGTGCAGGCGATAACGTTATATATATATATATATATATATATATATATATATATATATATATATATATATAAATTGAAGTAGACTTTAGAACAGGAAACTAAATCATAAACTTCTGCTCAAAAGACAGGGGAGGAATGTGAACCGGACAATAGAGGAGCCTATTTCTTTCTATCTACTTCTAATATTTAAAAATGATGCAGATTTGACCAGATATTCAGATAATTCTTTCGAAGTTAATTTTTTTTTGTTACAGACGCCCATAACCATTAGATGAAAAAAAAATGATTTTATTTTTTACTAATAATTTTTAGTAAATTTTTTATTACTAATAAGTTTAGGAATTGCATTATATTAAATGTATAGTCTTCCTTTATATATAATCCTTATAAAATTTATATATTAATTTAATTTTATTATTAATATTTGATTTTTAAATATTTTGTATTAATTAATTTATATTAATATGTTAATATTTTATTATTAATATATTAAATGAATTTTTATACTAAATTATAATCTTTGCATATTTTTCCTTATATATATATATATATATATATATATATATATATATATATATATATATATATATATATATATATATATATATATACTCCGTCCTTCATATATCCTTCTCAGTTTTTATTCAAGATTTACAATCAAAACTTCCTGTACAGTAAAGGGGACGCTAGCTAACATCGTTTGGTTTCGTTTTCAGTGAGTTTCAGAGTTTTTTTTTCTATTTCTATTAGGTTAATGCAAAAAAATGTCGGTTTTTTACCTTAAAAATACGTCAACAAACGACATTATTTTTGCACCAACCTAATATATAGTATTTTAATATGTCGTAGATTACTGTAGAGATTCCAATTCTCAGTTGTAATAATTATTCTGAAGTGAAATTACTCTATGGACCACTAAAATATTATTGTAGACCCCCAATTTGTTATATTTTTTGTATGGAGCACCAGGTTACATGTTGGTCCCAGTTGAGTAGCATTATTTTAAATGCCATCGTGGTTCGCTGTAATATATCAGATCACAATTTTCACTTAATACATGTCAGTCTGACCAGGAAATAAAAAGAAGGAAAGTCATTGAGAGAGTTCTGATCTCACAAGCCTAGACAATAAATCTAAGACCAGGGCAATACATAATATCACCGATCATCGGAAAAAAAAAACAATGGCAGCACTATGCGATATACATGCTAACAGATTAAATAAAAATAAATATTTTCTCAGAGTTGGCTTATGTAAATCCAACAGAGATCAATGATTGTAATAAATATAAATAAAAAGATAAAAAAAACAATTTCTGGTATTTGGTCGTATCCAATAAGAGTTTTTTTTTAATTAGTGGTCCATCTTATCCTAAAACATTTCAACCCATTCTCCTTATAGTGATTTTCTAAGCGTGGGTTATATGCGGCACAAGACCGATAATATAGTCACCCACTGAGGATCGAACACACTGCTCATTCACAATTGTTCTAGGGTGACAAGCTTGTTAAGCCTTACATAACATCGATGATATATTTTTCTTTATTTATCTGAAACTATAACTTTGCTTAGAAAACAGGAACTTTATCTGGGAATGTCAAGTTTTCTATTTGTATCTTAGATGGGATACAAGGCCGAAAGTGTGGAAGAATCTTTTAGGGATCGAACTCATTACTCGGTCGTAATCGATTAAGCGTGCTAACCCTTAAACCACGTCGAAGTGACTGTATTCTTTTATACGCAATTTTGTCTTTTATTCCAACCCGAAATTTTCCGACCTCACACACGTCGTCGGTGTCACCCGTCGTTAAAAACGTTTTTTTTTTATTTTTTATTTTAATCTTCACTTTTGTTAAGGATACCAATCTAAACCCGATTAATAAGCATCTTAAAAAAAATCTAATTCCATTCCAGATTACTTAAGCCTTAAGCATTGTTCATTCGTTCATATCTACTGTACAAGGCACGAAGGCCACTCGCGGTAGTAGGTTACGTTAAGGTTTAGTTTATATAAATAGGAGTGGAAGGTAACGTTTAACTCTATAACTTTTCAACTTCAAAATGATAATAATCAACTTCAAAATAGACTTATTTTCAAGTAAAAAAAATAATAAACTTCAAATTGGATCAATCAACTTCAAAATGGAGTAATCGACTGCAAATTGTATCAATCAACTTCAAAATAGAACAATCAACTTCAAAATGGAACATTCAACTTCAAATTGAGAAAATGTCAAAAAGCTAAAAACAATCAGCTTCAAAATAAGAATAAACAACTTCAATTGGATTAATCAACTTCAAAATAGATTAATCAACTTCAAATTGGATCAATCAACTTCAAAATGGATTAATCAACTTCAAATTGCATTAATCGACTGCAAATTGTATCAATCAAATTTAAATTGTATCAATCAACTTCAAAATAGAACAATCAACTTCAAAATGGAACATTCAATTTCAAATTGAGAAAATGTCAAAAACCTAAAAACAATCACCTTCAAAATAAGAATAAACAACTTCAAATTGGATTAATCAACTTCAAAATGGATTAATCAACTTCAAATTGGATCAATCAACTTCAAAATGGATTAATCAAATTCAAATTGGATCAATCAACTTCAAAATGGATCAATCAACTTCAAAATGGATTAATCAACTTTAAATTGAATTAATCGACTGCAAATTGTATCAATCAAATTCAAATTGGATCAATCAACTTCAAATTGGATCAATCAACTTCAAAATGGATTAATCAAATTCAAATTAGATCAATCAACTTCAAAATGGATTAATCAAATTCAAATTGGATCAATCAACTTCAAATTGGATCAAACAACTTTAAATTGGATTAATCAACTTCAAAATGGATTAATCTACTTCAAATTGGATCAATCAACTTCAAAATGGGTTAATCAACATCAAATTGAAAAAATGTCAAAAACCTGAAAACAATCAGGTTCAAAATAAGGATAAACAACTTCAAATTGGAATAAACATCATCAAATTGAGATTTTTTTTTTTTTTTGCTAAATTGAATATTATTTTACCCCGTGAGTAATGTAATTGGCTCTTTGTCTTTATTATATATATCGACTTGAACAGATTCCATAGTGATCAGAGAAACGTTTTTTTTTTTTGGTTATCTGTTCTAAAGATCAGGGGTCCGTGGGAAGAAGCTGTTTGAGTGGAACTTACTTCTCGCCGATGAAATACGGAGGGAATGCGGTTGGTTTTCTACTATGTAATTGGCATGGTGGGTCCTAACTGTGAAGTTTAGACCTGGCGGGACCAAGGAGTGTAGTTCGTCCGAGCACATTCTATGGAAGTAGTGATAGACTCGCCACACTGCCTGTGAGAGAGAGGTTAGAGGGTGGAAAATAAATCCTTCTCCATCAAGGATTCGGCGACCCTTTTAATCTCTGTCAAGACTGGAAAGTGAGGACCATTACTACAATTCGGCCTGAGGAGTCAGGTACTTAGTGTATCGGTAAAGGGAGCCGATCATTTTACCTACATTTTTAGCCATGGGTCGCATATAAGATTTTCACTTAAAGTGGGGTGTCAATGTGAGGCCTAGTATTCGATCAAGACACCCTGAGGATAGTTCGAAATCTGCTCGACGGTATTGAAATGTAACTATACCTTTTCAACTTCAAAATGATAATAATCAACTTCAAAACTTTCAGGTAAAACCGACGGTATGCTGTTGGCAGAGGCGCACCAATTGTTCTTGCCAGGTCTTTTCAATTTCCTCCTGCGTCACCTGTAGCTAAAATCAGGGCCTTCTTTTCGCTAGCCACAGTTTTCTTGAGGTAAGTCCTCTTTGGAGCTGTGCTAATTCTTCTTCAGCTTCTCTTGTAGTGGTTTCTCGAGTATTATCATCAATCATCATTTTTGTCCATACGGGACTTTCTCCTCCTACTTTTACTGTAGGCTCACCAATTGCTTTCTTGGCCTCTAAGTTGTTTGTATTTTGTTTTTTCTTCATCTATATAATGAAGACGAACAGTCAATTTCCTTACTCATGGGGTACATTAATTGAAAAAAATAATTTGGAATTTACCAAAAAATATCTCAATTTGAAGTTGTTTATTCCAATTTGAAGTTGTTTATTCTTATTTTGAAGTTGATTGTTTTTAGGTTTTTGACATTTTCTCAATTTGAAGTTGATTAATCCAATTTGAAGTTGATTGATCTAATTTGAAGTTGATTGATCCAATTTGAAGTTGATTAATTTTTTTACTTGAAAATAAGTACATTTTAAAGTTGATTATTATCATTCTGAAGTTGAAAAGATATAGAAAGAGTTAACCATCTTGTATCAGTTTGGACGTATTGACACCCACAGAATATAAAACTCGGTATGACAAAGTGACACGCCATCTGCACTGGAAAATATGTAATTTTTACGGAAAGGTATCTGGAAGTAATTGACACGAACACCAACGAGACCCGCCTACGGAGATATGACCCGTAACAACTTTATGGGTCATTACAATACACACAGACAAAACAATTAAAGCTGATCGCCCAGACATCGTGATTAGAGACGACAAAGACAAAATTTGCCTCCTTATTGACATATTCCATGGAAGTAGTGATAGAGAGGTGAGGGACTCGCCACACTCCGCTTGTGAGAGAGGTTGGTGGATGGAAAAGGATTCGGAGAGCCTTTTAATCTCTATCAAGACTGGAAAGTGAGGACCATTACTATTAGGCTGGAGCAAAAATAATGTCGGTTTTTGACGTTAAAAAATACGTAAAAAACCGATATTATTTTTGCACCAACCTAATACAATTCGGCCTGATCTTAAAATGGCGGAGGATAGCATGAGGAGTCAGGTACTTACTGTATCGGTAAAGGGAGCCGATCATTTTACCTACATTTTTAGCAATGGATTGCGTATAAGATTTTCACTTAAAGTGGGGTGTCAATTTGAGGCCCTCTTATTCGATCAAGACACGATGCCTCCCCGAGGAGAGTTCGGAATCTGCTTGGCGGTATTGAAATGAAACTAGTTTGATTTTCGAGGCATTGAATGTAACCGGCAATCTTACTGGATATGTCACATAAGAGTTAATGATCCAGTCATTTTCTATAAATACACAAATTAAGAAAATAGTTACAATTTTTCTTTAGTTATTAATGATAAAAAACGAATTATTTCAATTTGGAATCTTTGTTGCCGTTGCGTTTTGAGAAAACGTTTCCGAATCTATTGTTGGGGATATGTGATGAGTTAGAAAGTATGAGAAGTTTTGAATGGTAAGAAGGCTGGATAATAGGTGTGTTCAAAATATTCACACACAACAATATAACAAAAAAAGAGCATGCAAAACGAACCAATCGTAAGGCAATTCAATAAGAAACAACGGTACTTAGGTTTCAACAATAACGATAAACATATACAATTTATATACATATAATGAACTTGTGATTGAATGATGTATAAATTGACCATGTATTGATTTGATGTCTTAGTTCATGTATTCAAACTGGTTATATTGTGTGTGATGGAAAATGTCAGTAATACAGAAATAAATGTAGTTTGTGTGCGTGATTAAAGTAGGAAATAAATGTCTTAAGTTTTCAGGAGTTGTTCACCTTGGACTGGTTTGTTTTTATCTGGTTGGTCATTACAATTTCTATTTTGGTAGTGTGTAAGAACACTTCTTAGAAAGTTGTAAGTGAAGTTTGAGAGAATAATGTTGATATTTGAGCCAGCAGTTGACGCGCGAAAAGTTCCTTAGGTCAGTATAGTGACACGCGTGGATTCGTTTGGCAACTCTCGGAGGCTAAGTGGCTGACTGCTTGAACTTGCCTGAGTGTTGTAATGATCTTTAACGTCTGACCGCATGGTTAAGACGGACATTCTGGAAGGTTACATTTTGGCAGCAAGGAATGAGACGAGAGAGAGAGAGAGAGAGATAGCTATTACTCGTGTTTTGTTTTTATAAGATGGTGTATCACGTCATCGGCTCAAGCGGGAAATTTAATTCCTCGTGTGCAGGATATCTGATTAGTCGGAATTGGCTAATCGGCGAGCTAGTTTTGAGAAGATTAACCAATGAATGCTTATCGCATGATCTCTATATATGTATGTGATGATAATTACCACAGGGGAAGAGTGCATTTTCCCGCGGGGTGTAACTGTCAAATGTGGAATCTTCCACACTATATTTCTCTCTTTATTCATCTGAAACTGTAACTTTTCTTAGACAACAGGAACTTTATCTGTGAATGTCAAATTAATATCTTACTTTCTTTGCATATTCATATCTATTTAGAATTTCTCACGTATAAACTTAGAACACCGAATTTTTATCATGTAAATTTTAACCAAATTCCGTCTTATCGTCACGCGGACATACATTTCGTCATTCAGTTCATAGATACGAATTTATACAACCAGTCAACCAGATTATTCAAAAGGATGATATCATGATTTAGAGTTAATTTTATCACATATTTAAAGTCTCATTTTGAATGCAAACGATATTCATATTAGTTTTAAAATTTTATTTATTGGTTGTAGAACTAAATGCCTGGCGATATTAAATAATACAAAGAACAAATATGACTTCAATGAATAAATAAGCAATATCTCACTGCTTTGTTGACTTACATATGACAAACAAACGAAAAACAGTTAGCTTACGGCCATTTCACGTTGAAATACCGGTTCTCGGACAATCACCGAAGTTAAGGTACATCGACCCTGGTCAGCACATAGATGAGTGATCGCTTGCGAATACCAGATGCTGTAAGCTTGGATATGTACGGGTGGTGTAACTGATAACGACTAGAAAATTGGAGATTGGAGAACCGTGTTCCAATTCTAGTCAAATTCATTATATTCACTTACGCGCAAATAAATTTAGGAAAATGAATCCACCTCCTTTCGTGACTCAGCTATCTGTTCACGAGTAGGACTTGTATCAGTAAATTATTATTATCTCCAAAACATTATTAGAATCTAAAAATATTCTTGGCTTTAAATAACCTGCAAAAATTTAATAGGGACTTAAAAACATATTTTATTTATAATAAAGTAGATTTAAGGAACTTGTAAGCTTCGATGTGCGGGTGGTGTATTGGATAACGCTTCGAAATTGGAAATCGGAGAGACGAGTTCCAATTCCAGTTAAAGTTGTTATATTCACTTACGTTCAAATACAATTGGAAAGGTAGGATTCCACCTCTTACGGCCAGCTATGAGGTTACTTAGTAGAACGTATATCAGTAAAAATCATTATAAATTAAAAAGATAGAAAAAATAAAACGTCTTACAATCTGAAAATATTTTGGGATTTACGATTTCAATAATCGGCGAAGGATTCATAAACTGTAAAAAATCACTCGATGCGGGCCGTTAATTATTTTCATATTTCATAAAATTGCTTTACAAGCAGATATGATTATAGATTCTAGAAATGATTGGGGATTTATATCTTTTGTAATACGTTAAGAATTGATTAAACAGATTTTTTTACTTTATCTAACACTATGAACATTATAATTATATTACTACTTTTTAAGTTTTACACACCTTTAAAATATTTAGTAGATTTGTCAATAAGATTATACTGCCTTGCAGAAAACGCATATTGAAATCTTTACATACGAGTTTCTTCGATTTTAATCTCCAACCATCTCAGGGATGTTGATCTCGTTAAACCGACTCAACCTACCTCCAGACTAGTAAAAATACATATCTTTTAAAATTATTTTCACCGGGGATAATTCCAGGAATTTCTTTGTAAAATAAGAAAAAAAAAAAAAAACTGCTAACAATTTTAATGTTCCAATATTACGAAAAGACTCGTCCTAATGTTGTAAAATGTATCATTGATAACATTTTTTTAACATTACACTCAATATCGTCACATAATTTTTTTTACTTTCGTATTATCCAATAACGGGATTATATTAATTTCATTTTCTTATTCTGAGTCAAACTTCATATATTTGCAGGAAGAATTAAAGTTTCTACAATTGTGTTCGGTTTCATTTTTTTTTTTGCAACTTGTTATTTATTTTGCAACATGTTATTCGTTTATTTTGCAACATGTTATTCATTTATTTTGCAACATGTTATTCATTTATTTTGCAACATGTTCAACGATTAAAGGAATATGATGGATAGCAACACGAAGTCAGAGTAAGATTTCCAGTTGAGTTCGTTATATTTACTTACGTGAAAGGTATAAATAAATCCAACATCTCTACAGTCATCGCTAAACAGCAAAACAGACTAGGTCCTATAGCCTTGGGTCTAAGAGAAAAACAACTCTGATTGCAAGACCTCGAACTATCGATGAAATGACTCCCTCAATCCGAGGTTAAACTAACATGCTGGGTAATGAACGGAAAGTTTATTAAACATAAGTCCTATTAGATCATTTTTTTTTCGCGAAATAATTCAATAAATGCCAATTTATATCGTAAAATGCGTCATTGATGACATTTTTAACAATACACTAAGTATCATTACATAAATGTTTTTGCTTTTGCATTATCAGGTAATATGGTAATATTAATATAAGTTTTATATTCCTAGCCAAACATTATACAATATCTTTTTATCAGGTAGAATTAAAGTTTCTGCTATCGTGTGTGTGTATGTTTTTCTTGTAATATGCTTAGCTATTATGCAAGGCTTTCTTGTACTCTATCCAAAGTCTTGAACATTTTCATGAACCTAGTATATATTGATGCGTTTTTGTTTTTTTCTTCTCGTTCCTTAATAATGTCTTTTCTTTATATTATATTCTTTTACGCTCGGTAAACATTTAGTGGCTTTATTGCCTTGCTTGCGGTGACATGATTTAAAAAAATACTTTTAATGTTACTAAATCTATAAAATAGTTAAAACGTTAGTCATTAAGATGATTGCGTCTTGTAGAAAATGTTTTCGAAGCCGATAATTTAAGAAATATAGGAGATAAAGAAATTCAATATACAGTATAACCCGGATATAAGAGACCCTGATATAAGAGAAACCCGGATATAAGAGATATTTTCTATGTTCCCAAATTAGAGCCTGTGTTAATGTATATATAATAGACCAAACTCGGATATAAGAGAAACGGGGATATAAGAGACTTCTTCTCCGGTCCCGACAGCTCTCTTATATCCGGGTTACACTGTAGTATTTTTTGCGTTCGGTGTAGATGTGGGTAAAACTGCTAGTTGTTACAAAAACAAAGGGAAAACCTTAAAAATTAACTCATGTTCTTAAATAGCTTCGTCAGACCGAGACGCTATGAAACGTGTTCAGAAAGATCTCAACTGTGAGCACTGAGGCAACCACTCTTTCAGGTCTTTTTTTCTGAAAGCTTCATAATGTCCCCCATTTAATTTGTTTCTTTATTAAACACAAATTCCAACAAACTCGGCAGAATTAGTTCGCGCTCTTTCTCGTCCGAAGATGAGATGACACTCATCTTCGTTATCAGGCATTTTATACATCGGCTAAGTTACGCTGCTTTCAAATATTATCAGCTAAGTTTATGGTGCAATGAGATTTTTAAAAATGCGTCAGTATTTGAAGAAATCTTTACGCATAAACATTTGCATAAATACATTGATTGCAAGAAGAATTAGACAACTGAGAAGAAAAAGAAATTTCATTTAAAATATTTTTATTCGATAGCTTTGCACATATGCGTTCCGGGTGTAATGTTGCAGATTAAGATGCTCCGCGGAACTTTATAACCTGCTTCAGTTTTTGCCACTGGTTCCTTTCCCTGAAAAATGGTTTCAGACGGAATTGAAAGCTTCTAGCTAGAGAGTATCATAATCTCCAATATTTTTATTTGTTCAGTGATAATAAAAAGAAATCCCTTCTTATTCTTAAATTGTTCGATTTGTTATCACCTCTTCATGGATTATTTTAAGACAAAACAATTTT
This sequence comes from Acanthosepion lycidas, assembly GCA_963932145.1. Taxonomy (NCBI): domain Eukaryota; kingdom Metazoa; phylum Mollusca; class Cephalopoda; order Sepiida; family Sepiidae; genus Acanthosepion; species Acanthosepion lycidas. The sequence goes on from OZ010595.1 coordinate 59,124,723, forward strand.
TTTTTTCAAAGGTAAAAAAAGGAGAAATAAAACAAGAGAAGCGCTGTACTGTATAACAGGTCCGAATAAAGCTTGTGTGTCTTAACGAGTATGAGCCCTATTCCAAAACACGTGAACTGGTGCTATATAAGCACAAACATAGATTTGTGACAAATAACTGATTCACCACTGCCTGCGCAATTTAAACCGCTAATGTAATGTAACCAAAAAAACGAAAATAAGGTCATGATCAAGACTTGGATATTGCACACTATAGGGAACAGAAAGTTAGGTAGAAAAACCTCCATAAGTACTGAAAAGAGCAATAATAGAGAACTGAGAAAACCTATTTTTCTGAACTATTACTTTAAGAGAAATGATTTTGTAAATTAAAACCGACAGTAAAATTGGTTTCTGTATCAATGAATACCGAATGTTTCCTTATAAGGAAACAGTAAATATTAACATTTCCATTATCATTTTACGCTCGTTGATTACCAAAAGAAGTCGCATTCTACTATTAAATTCAAAGAACATACATGCTTTTATCGGTTGACACTTTTTTAACCTATCATAATTAATAGTGCTGATGTCTTATGTTTTATTGTTTTACTATATTCTACTAAATTTCTGCTATGCTAAGATATTTTTAACAACTTGTCGAATTACTCCTCTTTATATATACGAGGTTTGCTTTTTCTTATCATTATATTCTAATAGAAATCTTTAAGTTATCTTGTGCTTTATACAAATATATAACGAGTGTAGCAGCAAAATCATTCAATTGTTAGATTAAGCTTAAGACCCGTTGTATTAGGTTGGTGCAAAAATAGTGACGTAATAATGTCGTTTTTTGACGTATTTTTAACGTCAAAAAACGACATTATTACGTCACTATTTTTGCACCAACCTAATATCTAAGAAATGATTAAAGATATCTTATTGCAATTCTCCGAGATTGTTATAAATAGTTTGAACAATGAGAATATATTTAGCTTTAAGTTGAAATGATAATCCCTCTTGATGTTGTGACCTACTGATCCATTTTTCCTATCTCCTGTTGCCTCTCATTCACCGTTCTATTGATGATTCTTGAATGGACTTTGAAGATTGAAGACAGTGTATGAATGTTGGTAAACATACTTAAGGCCTGGATGATCTTTTTCCTCTCAACATTACTCAGTTAGGAAGTCATAGTGGGGCTGACGCAAAAGGATTTTAACCTGTTCTATTTTTAACTGAACAACTCAAAAGAATTTTCAGTGATTCTTACAACAAATGGTGGCAAAATGACTAAACGTCTTATCCGAAAATCTGGAAAAAAGACACACAATTAGTTTAGTGTTTTTATTTTTTAGATATAAAACAATTATCCAATGCTTTTACACGATTTCGACAATTATTGTTACACCCGGCATATATATATATATATATATATATATATGTATATATATATATATATATATATATATATATATATATATAAAGAAAGAACAGTAAGATATATAATCCGGTGTTCTTATAGATATTTTTATTTTTACAAAATAGTGCTCAATATAAATTTACAGAACATTAATATTATAGATTAACTGATTTAAAATATGGTTTTTCGCTACACACTTCTAACCGCGTTTCAAAAATGGAAGCTAAAAGCTTCGAATTTAATTTTGTAATTAAATTAAAGACGTTAGTTCCATTTCATCCTCAAGCGAATTTTGGAGAAACTTATTTTTAAATTTATTGGGTTTTAAAAGCACGGCAAAAAAATCATAATTTACAGTTTCCAAGTATACAGAGAAATCCATTCATCCAGACAAGGGGTGGTTGCGTGTTCATTTTCATTAACTTTTGTTGTATCAGCTATTAGTTAAAATAAAAAAAAAATAAAAATAAGGGGTTACGTTTTGGTAGGGGTAGGGATGTATTTTTCAATGAAATCTGACATCCGTTAAATGCATGTCGTCTGGATTTTTAAAAATTTTATTGTTAACGGCAAAAATTCTTATAGCATTTTTTCTATTTGTATACTTAAAGATTTTTGTGAATGTTTAGGTTATAATACGTTTTATTTAACTAACATTTTAAAATATTTTCACTTTTAATTTTTAATAGACAATATTTCTTTTTAAAACAAGTAAATGTATTAGAATTATTTACAGTATATAATATTATTTTTTCATATCAAGTATAAGTCTGTATATTACCAGGTGACATTTTTTTTTTAAATTTTATATTTAAATATTATTTAAGTAAAAATGATGATGACGGCAAAAAATACGTAATTCATTTCTCTGATTTAGTAAACATTTATTTTTTAGAAACTTAGTTTTATATAATTACTCATTTATATATATATATATAGTAATACATAGTTTCTAATATGTGTGTGTGTGTAAGTTCCACCTGGCATTGAAACCGGTCCTCTGAGAAATGTTGAATTGGTTAATTTTGTTTTGTCGAAAGATGGCCGACCTCCAGGAAGCTAATTCTTGAACACGGACTCTTTCAATGGCGACGAAAGTAGTTGAAATTGAGACACAACGGAGAGACAATGCGTATCTCCCTAACTACGATATTCGCTTGTATTTTAATATTACTCCACGAGATTAAACAGTTATTTTCACTAATCTTGTGTTTCAATGTTTCAATGTTTCCCTTTGGGATATTATTAACCTGAACTACGAGTTGATACGAGCATTATAACAATTTTGAACTTTTCAACTTTTCCCGATGCAGACTGGAAACCAAAAGCAACAACGTCCACCAAAAACTTGTAGCACCCACTCGCTAAAAGTCTAATGCAATGCTATTCCTAACTTACGAATTTCTCCGGATCTTCTATAATATTGTTACTTTCTTCAAATATGAAGGATAAACGAGTAGAATTCTTCAATATGCCGTCTCCATTAAACAAGCGTATTATAATGGTTCTCCGCACATTTTCTTTTGTTACAGATGAATAAGGCTGAGTCAGCATGGCAAATATGAGCCAAACGACTCGATTCTGTCTGCGATTCATCGTTGGCTTCTTGAATTGGCTATAAACCACTAGAATGCAAGACGTCACGTAACACACCACACTGAAATTAGTTAATTAGAAAGCCTGTCCATTGTTACAGTTTCATAACTGGATTCGGCATGTCTCAGATAATATGTGCTGCAGAAGAAGGTCATAAAATCAAGTGTGTGGCTTACTTCTTGGCAAGATGATGTCTACCTTAAATAAATTCATACGAATGACACTTTCTTCTATTCTGATTTTCTTACACCTCCACCGAACACTTCAAAAACCAAACATTGATAGAGAATGGAGAAAGGCAGAAGATCTGGAATCTTCTAGTATTGAAACTGCAGGTTGACGTCGAATTTAGACACAAGGTAAAGCCACGATGATTTACTGTGTCCCGTCAGGATTAATCCGATCATTGCTCTCCACAACTTCCTATAATTTGTAGTACTTAGTAATTCTCTTTTCCAATTCTCCTTTTTGTATCTCCTTTTGTTTATTTGAGCAATTTCTTTCCCCTGCCAGCCTGCTAAACCAGTCAGAGCTTCATCAATGCCCCATTGGCCAGCATTACCTGTTCCCCCCCCCCCACGACGCGGACGAGGGGTTGGGCTTTGGGAGACAGTTAGTTACCAACTTGCTCCTCTTCTAAAACATCCTAGTATTTCCATGAACACCAAGGCAAATCTCATCAACGCCATTTTCCTACCAACGCTGATATACCAGTACCAAACATGGCTCCTACAAAAAAACCCGAGTGTGATCAGTTTCCTCTCAAGTTGAGGATCAAGTGGTTCGGACACCTCACTCGTACGATTTACTATCAACCAACCAGCCCTATGAGCATACACTCTCGGATACTCTGGCTGGAGAGAAAGAGGCAGACCAAGAAGACGCTGCAGCGACTCAGTGGAATACACTCCCAGAGCCAACGAGATATCTCTCCTCCAGGCTACTCGATTTGCTGCTGACAGACAACTGTGCCTCCCCGCAACGCCTAACAGCACAAGCAGAAGGAAATACTAAACCAAATGCTCCCAGTGCCGACATCCACTTACACAAGATTAATAAATAGACTAATTTCTTCTGTCTCTCCTACCTTTATTATATCCTGGGAGTGTCATAGTCACTAGTCCGTCTTTCCTTTTTATGTGTCCTATAGATTTGAACGACCTCTTTTTGCTTCGAAATACAATTATTCCTTTTGTTCTTATTTTCCTTAGAACTTTCATGTTAGTCAAATTTTCAGTCCCGGTTATTCACAGCATCCTCCTGTAGAACAGTTTTTCTATTTCCACCTCATCCTTATCTTAGGTGACGTGATTTTTCATCATTCACTGCCATAAAGGTAGATTTAGGAATATTGAAGATTATTTCACTTCATAAGAATGATTTGCAGATTTCATGAAATTAAATGCCGTTTTCTCCAATGATCTAGAGGCAAAACAGTTTGCCTGTCACAAAGACTAATAGGTAAATGAAGAATTTGACAAACGATTATCCTCGGCTGTATCTGTCTATATTTCTGAGATGAGGTATTATGGTTATTTACATTATTTACATTATTTGAGGCTGTTATCCTCATCTTCACAATGTTTCGGCCGTTGAGGACACATGGATCAGTGAATAAAAACGTTGGTTAGATCCAGTGACTAGATCCAAAGAGTTGTGAGTTCAATATCAGGCTATTATTCTTATCTTCATTCACAACGTTTCGGCCGTTGTACGCTCCAGCCTTCTTCAGGTGATTGGAATTTCGAAGGACCAAAAAACTTGGTGAGTTGAGCTAAAGGGAAATAACTACGGAACTTAGGAACTAGAACACTTCACCTCAGTGGACGAAATAAAAGGTTCGACTCGAAATTCCAATCACCTGAAGAAGGCTGGAGCGTACAACGGCTGAAACGTTGTGAATGAAGATGAGAATAACAGCCCGAATAATGGAAATAATCCTTGGCTGCCTCGATAATTTTGCACAGCGCTCTGGTATTTGCTGGGGGGGGGGATAAACGTGATCACTCCATTCTGTAATCATTCAATTCAGAGTAATTGTTTATGAGTAACACGGAACACGTAAATGCCTGCAAATGATTACAATCCATGACAAGAAAGCATAGACCACACTAAATGGAGCCACATCTACCATCCTACCATCCTGACAAATGTGGTCAGCACCTTAAACCATACCTGCAATCCGAAAAAAAGTGATACTAATACAGGTGAGTCTAGTTATTTTTGAAAATGGTTTATCAGACTGAAGATAATACGGTATCTTTTTCTTTCAAGAAGTGCCTCTACTTCAAGAGAAACTTTCAATCTATAGGCTGTTATATTTTAATTTCCCTAACATACAGCAGTACCCCCCCGTGCCAGTTTAAAAATCATGCTTAAAATTTACATTGTTTATATTTAGAGTGAGAAAATACATTTACAAGATTTAGACGAAAATGAGGTGAGTGTGTCAAGCTCTTCTGAAAATACTTCTTGTAGCTTAGTTTAAAACAGAAGTTCTCTCCACAGATTAAGGAGAATATTGAGTGAATTCTTTTCAGAAGACATATGTTCCGCAATAAGACTAACATTCTCTAAGTTAAATTTAAAAGATTTAACCTTCGTAAGTACTTAAATAATTTAATCTAACCTTGTCTTGCTGCAATGACTTCTTGCAGCTTAGTGTAAAGCTGTTGCCATTTGAGATTAAAATTAGTTGGATTCTTGTCGGATGGCATACATTCTTCAGGCTTTTGTTTTTATTCATTTTCTTTATTTATATTTTATTTGTATTCATTATTCGAAATAATCCTGCTCTAATATTTATTATTTATTTACAAATATTTTATCTTTAATTATTTTTTTCAACATAAGTTTGATATTATTTACATTATTCGGACTATTGTCCTCATCTTTGTCGCCATATTTATCACATTTCGGCCGTTGTACGCTCCGGCTATCTTCTTCTAGTTCCACGTGCCATGTTTTATGGATGTCAGTTATCAGTTATCTCTTGCTAATTTCCCTCTGAAAGTTCTTCACTGCCTTAACCGGGTATTGAACTCACACTCTTTGGGTCCTGTCACTGGATCTAACTAACGCTTTTATCCACTGTGCCATGTCGAATAATGAATAAAAATAAAATACTGAGCTGCAAGAAGTCATTGCAGCAAGACAAGGTTGGATTAACTTATAAAATAAATCAATAACTTTTTACATGCTGCCAGATAATTTGTTCATAAGTTTCGGTTGGAGCTAGAGGGGTGTGATGGATATGTTTCCCCTGTAGCAAAAAGAAAAAAAAAAGCATTCACAACGCTTTGATATCGTGAATACACCAGAATTTATACAGAATGTTCAAAACATCATCGTTGAGAACACTAGAAGGTCAATGAGGTCAATCGCTAAAGAACTCCAAGTACCAGAGCGCACTATCAGAACCGAGGACATTCGATATAAGTCATATGTAATGAGGAAAGGCCAATTCATATCGGCGAAGACACAGGAAAACCGTCTCATGCATTCAAAACGGTTGCTGAACAATGTGAAAAAATCCCCACGAAGGCTTCGGATTTTGTCTAACGAAGAAAACTTTGACCAAGACCAGAAAACAAGCAGGCGAAATGACAGATTGCTATATGCATCTTCTTCTGAAGTACCCAGGGTGATGCACACCAAATACCCAGTTACTGTAATGATTTTAGCAGTTGTGAGCAGTGAAGGTCATGTCATATCTTGGCACCTTTTAATTTCCGACAAGGACTTAAGGTCAATGCTGCTGGATACATTAATGTTCTTAAAAGGTTTGTTAAGCACTGGTTAAATAAAGTATGCAATGGAAGTCAAAAAGAGGCTGCACCTTCTCACAAAGCCATTGTAACCCATGATTGATTATCAGAGAATTTTTACGATCATATGACCCCCCCCCAAAATGTGGCCGTTTAACTCGCCAGATTTAAATCCTATGGACTATTACGTGTGGAGCGTCGTTGAAAGGGAGACTAATCGACACCCTCATAGTACGATAGCTGCACTGAAGGCAAGCCATTATCCAGGTGATGTCCAAAATGAATAGGGACCACTTAATTGCAGCTTGTGGACGGTTTCGAGGCTGAATAGAAGCAGTCATTGAAACCAAAGGTGGTTTCATAGAATAATTAGATAAAGAAGTATCATGAAGGATATTTGTGTCAATTTTAATTAAATATATATATATATATATTGTTTGCTAACATATTGTTGTTTATTTAACATACTAAAAATGTCCTCAAATAGCACTCGCAACCTGTATAATGTTCAGAAGAGAAGCGTAATCCGTAGAGCAGAGAGAGTGAACATCTAACAATAGTGGATATACAGGAAGAGTGAACCGTGATCCGTATAGTAATAGAGAAGAAATATTAATCAGTGGACATTACGCTACTTCGTATCTGTTATAGGGGTCCACCCCTTTTTCATATAAGTGGACTCTACCAAGTGTACCCTGACTGCTGCCGTTAAATATCCAGAGTTGTAGTCGGTAGACGGTAGTCGGATACGGAGAGTGAGAGAATATACGAACAGGGATAGTGTGAGGTAACCTCTTGTAGAAGTCAGTTACCAGCACGTAACTGTATATATTTATCTGTATTTGCTACTAACCACGTTCATGGACTTACTAACAGTATTACTCTTTGTATGATTGTGTAAATACATTTTATTTCTTATATTTAATTATTGCGTTGGTCATTCTTTGGAGACCGAATTCATCTCGGAATCCACAACAGTATTTATTCACTTCGTTTATGATCATGTGATATATTAATAATAGAATCGCCCGTGTTGCTCACTAGTGGTCTAGTTTCAAACCACAGTGTCGGCAACGGTACTTACTCTTATACAACAGTTTATGATGCACTTTTAGATAATAATACATTTCAACTGGTGAATCATGTCAGTTAAGACAAAAATGCAGCAAAATGAAGTTAAATAAGATAACAAATAAATTTTTAAATATTGTCTGAAATATTTTCTTGGAAGCCTCTTAATTCCGCGTATTTTCCGTCTTCATTGAATGGTTTCACATTGTTATGTGCCAAGGGACTAAATTATTGAAGATGTGCAGATTTATAATAGATAAGTGAAAACTTACAAATGAAATGGCGATCAATTTAACTTCAAAGTGAAAGCAGGAGAAGTAACAGAAGAGAGATAGATAGATAGATAGATAGAGAGAGAGAGAGAGAGAGAGTATCGGAATAGAAAGATCAAAATGGCTTCAGAAATGTGATATTTTAATAAGAAACTAATGAGAATTGACAAAAGAAAAAAGATATACACTATATATATATATATATATATATATATATATATATATATATATATGTATATATATAGTGTATATATATACTGATTATATTAGTGGTTATTATACACATAACATATGTACATATATCTAAAACACAGAAATATATATACAAACGTACATACACACACACACACACACACACACATATATATATATATATATATATATATGGAGAAAAATATTTGGAAAAAAACAAACAAAAATCCTTAAATGCAATTATGTTGTTTTAATATGAATGAAATGTCAACGTCTGACGTTTCGGTTTAATAAACCTTCTTCAGGACAATATTCATTAAAATACAATTAACATAATCAGTTCAACATGACAAAGACGATGGACATAAAAACAAGACTTATCCAAAACAGATAACTGAAAATTTTAAATGATCAGCTTTCCGTTTAAGCATGGTCACGTTGTCGTCAAATGGGCTACGCTTTCAAACTGATTATATATATATATATATATATATATATATATATATATATATATATATATATATATATATATATATATATAAAGTGAACATTGAAGTCAACACTTAGAGGCCGTCAAAGATACAATAATGGAAGCCAGAGCTACGATCAAGAAGGACATTGATTACTCTTCCTACTGCAAGTTTCACCGCATGCTCATCCAGAATTCCTCCAAGGAGTCGGGGAAGATCAAAGTGGCGGCTTTGCTGAACGACCTCAAGCACGGATCCGTTGGGATGTTGAGGTTCTTTTCTGATGAAAAGAATGTCATCCAGGACTAGACGAGCAACAGGCAGAACGATAGGTGGATCTGCAAAGACATTGATGAGGTTGAAGCATACGAAGATTCCCTTCTTCGTCATGTTCCTTGGCGTCATCTCTAGCCAGAGCGACTTCATCCTCCGTTCTTCTTTCAAAAGGGCCTGATCTACCAGGAGGTGCTGAGAAGAGTGATGAAGCCATGGATGGACGAGATCGCCGACGGACCCCACTACGTCTTCCAGCAGGACTCCGTACCTGCACACAAGGCCCTGACAACCCAGGCGTGACTGCTCAAAAATGTTCCTTATCACTAGTTGCCGGACTTGTGGCCGCCCTCCTCACTCGACTGCATCCCTATTGACTATTTCTGGGCGTGACAAAACAAGCACGCCCACAACACGGTCGACTCTCTAAAGGCTGCCATCGTGGAGGTGTTCGCTGCTGATGACAAGAACATGGTCGCCAAAGCGTGTAACTCATTTCGCGCCGCCTTGAGATGGTTGCCGCCGCCGCAGGCGGTTACATTGAAAAATTAATGCAGTATGTAACTCAAACTGTTGCTAAATAAACTGTCGAGTGTCTGCATATAAAACTTTTGTTTTCATTGCCTATTTCGTTTTCTTTTGTGAAGTGTCGGATTTTGATGCAACACCCTATATATATATATATATATATATATATATATATATATATATATATATATATATATATATTGGACTCAACCGTTGCTTTTCGTCGTATGAGAGTCAAGCAAGTCAGTTCCTCGGAACAGACAGCCACACATGTGCACATATGATCTAATTATATTGGTGAAGACTTTGTACAGAACCAACTACACTTTAGAAAGAGCCGAATACAAGGACTTGATGCACCGTTTGCCACAATGTCTCCAGGGCGACCCTCCGCATTAATTTTAATTCAGAGTTGTCCTACTTCTAGAAGGATGCTATTATTAGCCTGGATTCGAATTACAGTCTCTCTCTCTCTCCCTCTTTCTCTCTCTCTCTCTCTCTCTCTCTCTCTATATATATATATATATATATATATATATATATATATATATATATAGTTTAGTGCTAGCAGCAAGCAGAAATATTTCTCCTCCCGATGATGGCCATTTCGACCGAAACTAGTTGAGGAATCTAAATGGAATAATAAAAAAAACGAAAGAATATTAATCTACAACACAGTGTGTCTGAAGATTTTAATTTTTTAATTTTTTTTATTGTTCAATATATATATATATATATATATATATATATATATATATATATATATATATATATATATATATATATATATATACATACATACAAGCCTGTTTCGCTGTCTCACACCTTTTCCCCTCGGTGCATAATTGCAACTGACATTTACTTAGATATCTCCTCTCACACACACATTCCATCAATAAGAACATCAGTTTAGTCCGATGAAGTTGTTTTAGAAAATGATGCGCGTTATACTGATTTTTTTTTTACAAAAATTGTCATTCAATTAAAGATAGATAGTGAAAGAAAGAAGAAAGCAAAGAAAGACAGGAAGCAAGACGAAGGTAAAGAATGAAAGAAGAAAGAAAGAAAAAAGAAAAGAAAAAGAGAAAAGGAAAGAAAAAAGAAAAGAAAAAGAGAAAAGGAAAGAAAAAAGAAAAGAAAAAGAGAAAAGGAAAGAAAAAAGAAAAGAAAAAGAGAAAAGGAAAGAAAAAAGCTAAAAGTGAAATAAAAGAAAGTCTGTTCATATACTGTCATATAAAAAAATCGTTCATGTGCTATGCGTGATACACGTATAGGCGATCATGAGTCTTTCGATACATGACTGACGAGGCAGATTTTTTCCCGCAATAGGTTGCCATTTCTTTCTGCGGTAGACCAGTTGCCATCCAAGGCTACAGAACACGCTCTGTCTTGCTATTTACCCATAACTTGGGGGTGGAGACGAAGAGGATTTATCCTTTTCTAAGGATATTAGCACGTAAGTGAATGTAATGGATTCCACTGGATTTCGAACTTGGCTCTCCGATTCTTCAATCCGGATCGCTATCCATTATTTCACCGATGAGAGAAAGGAACATAGGCGAATAAAAGAAAAAGTACAGAAAATAATCGGAGGAGTCGTACCGTATACGGAGAGTATCTATACAAAAAAGAATGGGGCATGAGACATGAATGCATTTTCTCCCCATATTTATTCCACCTCTACAGCGACGCTATCCTAAGGGAACTGTCGACCGTACCGGAATTTATTATCGATTGACATAATCTTAACAATATAAGATATGCAGACGACACTGTATTGATGGCCGACTCAGAAAGAAAAAACTACAGGACATCCGAGACAAGGAGGTAGAAGAAATCAAGAAAAAAGGGCCTAACACTCAAGTGTAAGAAGCCAGAAAATATCGTCATCAACAAGCCGAAAATACGAGTTACGAATTGAAGATATAAAAGTGTTTTAAACATGATACTTAGAATTGAACCCGTGTTGGACTATCGAAAGCTAGAGTTTCAAAAGCTTAGCAAATTACTTAGAAAAAGAAAAATGCTTTAGAAAGAAAATAGTGTTGGGTTGCTTTCTGATGTCTATCCTCTTTCGTGACTGTAAATGTTGGATAATCTCTCCACGGACGAGGTAAAAAATAGAGACATCAGAAATCTACTTCAACACGACGATATTGAAAATTACATGGACGAAGCGATTAAGCAACAAGGAAGACATTATGAAAAGTAGAGTTATACTCAGAATAGAGAAAAGACAGCTAAAATTCTTGTTCACTTAATGAGGAAAGAGGGCTTTTAAACCTTAACCCTCACAGGGCATAATGAGGGAAAGGGAGCTAGCGGAAGGCAGCGAGCAACTTATCTGACGAGCTTGTGTTAATCGATGGTGGAACGGGTGCAGTAGCCTTAGTAAAAGGAAGAAAACTGCTAAGAGCTACACGAGATAGGAAATCGTGGAGAGCATTGTTCACCGACGCCCTGAATGGATGCAGCACATCGAATAAAGAAAATATTAGAAATCAAAAGAAAATACATGAGGTATTAGCTTGGTGCAAAAATAATGTAATAATGTCATTTTTTGACGTTAAAAAATACGTCAAAAAACGACATTATTACGTCATTATTTTTGCATCAACCTAATAATATAAAATGCAATATGAAAATCTCAGAAGAAAGTGCGTTTGATAGAAATCGTTGGAAAAAAAAGTAAGAAATTTTGCATACTCTAATAAAACACTTCATAGACTTATACGCTTCTGTGACCAAAATGGTTCGAACGACGTCCATTGGTACACAAAAAGCCTGACATGTAAAATGCTTAGAGAGTCTGCCGAATAATGTTTCCCTGCATGAAAATGGTTAATTTTGTTACTTCCATTATGATTAATACATGCAGTGTTAAAACAATTCCCGGATTTTTACATTACGATACTTGCTTTATTTTCACATACCCAATTTGTAATTGGTATGTTGGGCTCTTCTTTTTGTTCACAACCATAATTTTTTTTTTAATTAATGTTTAGTCCTTTGTTGCCATGTTTTATAGGAGTTACTATAATTTCTTTTATGGTTCTGTTAACAACACAGTATAATCTGCTATTAACAATGTGATAGCCAATAATAAATCCTGGTAGAAATTCTAGATCTCCCAGAATCACTTCATCCTAAAATTTCAATAAATCTGTTGAGGAGCCACATCTTTGTCTTGCATCTTTTACTACTACTACTATTATTATTATTATTATTTTTTTCTTTGATTTCTGGCGTTTACACATTTCTTTCCGGGTCCCGCCCAGGGACCTAAGGTTAGAAATGGCATCATGACACTTTCCACTGCAAAAAAAAAAAAAAAAGAAAATACATAGATAAAGCCCTTCGTAAAGTGTGGGCTGTACTTGTCAGAACAAATTTTTGTATCTCCTTGAGGCATGGACTTCCAGGAATCCCTTCAATTAGTCTACAGCAATCTTTTCCAACCAGTTCTAGGGCTGCAACTACAACAGGGATTGTTGATGTTCCCATATGCCACATTTTCGAGATTTCTAATTCAAGGTCCTTGTATTTTGACAGCTTTTTGAATATCTTCAAAGATACATTGCAGTCAGCAGGGACTGCCATATCAATAAGGAGGCACCGTTTTTGTTTGTGGTCTTTAATAACAATATCTGGTCGGTTGGCCTTGATTGTTCTGTCAGTGTGTATTGTGTAGTCCCATAGAACTGTAACAGGTCCTATCTCCGTAACCGGGTGTGGGTGGTGTTCATACATTATTATTATTATTATTATTATTATTATTATTAATATTATTATTATTATTATTATTATTATTTATTTTTTTATATATTTACTAATATTACTATCATTTTCTAACCTTATGCTGGTGGTTTGCTCTCAGTATACGTCCTGGATTATTCTCATATCCTTCCCAAATATAGCAAGCTTACCTCACAGTTTCAACAGCTTTTTGTGATATATTTTATCAAAGGCCTTTGCAACAAATAGGATTACTTCCCTTTAAATTTATTTATAAAGATATGCTGCCATTGTCTTTGTTACATTATTAAAAGAAAAAAACAAGGAACGTTCTTGTAAATATAGAAGTAATATGTCGTGAGCATGAGGCTGATTGCTTAGAAAGTTCGCTTTCTAATCATGGGACATTGGTTCGAATCTCACAAGAGTCGGTTTGTTCGTCGAGATTATTTCATGATGTTATCTGCTATAGGAGATGTTGCACCTTTGGAAAGTGTTGTATTCGCTGGAGTCGAATTATGGAGACTGTGCCACTCGAAAGCCACCACAAGTTTAGAAAACGATTTAAAAGTTTCAGTGCATGAGAATTGGAAGAACGAGCATTTCTAGTTCAATAAAATTGATCACGCCGGATTTTGCGCCCTTTCTCGGAAACTGTAACTAGGATTGTCTATTTGTTTTATTAATGGCATGTCAACTCTTTATGGGTCACTTACTGCCAAAATTTAATTTTCTTTGGAGCTTTGAAATACTAAAAATATGTTATTCTGCTTTCACAATTCAATACTCAGCTTTTGGGCAGACAAATATTTGTGTGGATTCAATTTCTAGAAGTTGTGATATGCGTGTATTTATGTTTTAAATTTGTTAAATTGATGTTTTGGAATACCGTTTGATTTAAGAAATTGTATGATAATATATGGATTGATGTCCTGAAATAGTTACTTTATGTTTGTTGTATTGATTGATTTTGTTTAGCGGCCTATCAACCTGTGTGTGTTATTTTTTTCCGAAATCTATGTTTTGAATACAGTTGTATGCCTATATATCCAGATACATAGCTATTGTTGGCAATCCTTCGATAAATAGCTCTTGTTGGCAGTTTTACTATAAATAAATTGGCTATACTTGGATTAAAAGCTATTGTTGGCAATTCTTGGATTAAAAGCTATTGTTGGCAATTCTTGGATTAAAAGCTATTGTTGGCAATTTTACGATAAGTAGCAATTCTTTGTGATTTTATTTATATGAAAATGAATTGCTTGTATTTTTGTATAAAAATATATTTTTATTTTACACTTTAATTGTTTTGTTTTAGTTAGGGAGTTCACTATTTTCTCATAGCTAGCGCCCTAATACGTGTTACGATCCCGGATCAGTGTGGATCTTGGAACAGCAGCAATTAAGCGGTGATTCCACAATCTTCAAAACCTCTTATCTCGCGATCAGAGGACTTACTGCCAGAAGTAGTTTATCATCATATCCAGGACAAGTAAGTGTAATAGACTCTATATAGTTGCAGTATGAACAACAGGTGGACTCTGTGAGTTACGCAGCCGTTTGTAAAAGGGTTTAGCTAACTTCCCTGGCAGGAACGTACATTTTTGCATAAATAATCTAATCTAAAACAGTAGACCTAAACAAAAAAAAACCCCCAAAAAACAAAACAAAACAAAACAAAACACAAAAAAAAACCTTTATTTTTTTAATTTTCCATAAATTCCCAATAGCCTAAAAAATGACGAGTAAAATATAAACTGGTAATCGCTTATAGTTTGAAACTGTCTCTTATTATTCAGTGTTAATATAATTTTCCACACCGCTTTTATATACATTTATAAAAACTAATGAAATAAAATAGGCGTGAAAAAAAAAAAAAGAAGAAATTAAAATATGAAAAGTACATCGAAGTGAAGAGAAGGAAGACATATCTTTATAAAGATATAAAACTATGAAGAGAAAGAAAGAAATATTTTTATAAAGATATAAATCTATGAAAGGAAAGAAAAAAAGAAAAGGAAAAAAAGTTGATAGGAAAGAATGAAAGAAAGAAAATAATAAATGTTTTATGAGAAATGTTTCATGGCAAATTAAAACAAAGGCATATATATATATATATATATATATATATATATATATATATATATATATATATATATATATATATATATATATATACATATAAAGAAATATAGTCTTAAGGTGTGCTATATTTATGGAATAAAGTGCTCAATATCAGAGATAGAGCGTGTGTAAATATAAAAGTGAACAGTTCACTTTATATATATATATATATATATATATATATATATATATATATATATATATATATATATATATATAAATATATATATAATGGGTATGTATATATATATTATGTATAATATATATATATATATATATATATATATATATATATATATATATATATATATATATATATGCAATTTATATATATATATTATTTATATATTATATATGCGCCGTACATATTGGAAAGCGCTCAATATTAGTGAGAGAGCTAGCATATTTAGTTCAACTGATGTGGGTTTGTGACCCTCGATTTCAGTCTATCTGTGTGTGTATGTGTGTGTGTGTGTGTGTATGTATACACATGAATTGTCTTCTAAAAGCAAAATATCACCGGAATCTAATTTTAACTGATATATTTATCAAAATTGCACAAAAATATCTTGAAACACATGAGTAAATTTAGTCAGTAAAACTGCTGTTGGCTTCAACCATAGCCGCCAAACAACTTCTGAATCTTCTGAATCTTCTGCATCTCTTCTGAACGGTCTACTTGTTTAAGTTTGTGAAAACTGCCATTTGACTTCAGTTGTTATAAGACGTTTTTTTTTTTTGGCGGGGGGGGGTCTCTCGCTCAACTGCGTTCCACACATACTAATCAAGGGGATTGCAGTCTGGGAAGTTAGTTAACCACGTGTAATGGTTGAGGTAGTCGCAGAAATTGTCTGATAGCCATGATTGGGTTCTCCTGCTCGTGTGATATGACGCAGACTCCTGTTGCCAAACATAGGGTTTTCCAGCAGCTACTTTCTTGACCGAGGTTATCAACACCCACTCAAGGCACTTGATGTAGACCTCCGTGTTTAGTTTGAAGCCGTCACCAACAAATTCGTGAGTTCTTTCTTATCAAAACGATCAGCACTTTCTGAATTCATTGTACTCTCCTCAGATTGACACACAAACACCTTGAAATATCTATATTGTGGCTTCTGGCGCGACTGCCAAGCAGTAAAGCATGCCGTCTCCAAATTTCTGGCAGAGTGAATTTCATTATGAAGTTCTTTTCTATTGGACAGTGCCCAACGGACCATACTATAATGTGCAGTCGATAATATAAACAAAAGCAACGCGCACGCAGGAAGTTAAAAAATATAAAATGGCTGCAATTTACACATCGTATCCAGTAGATAGATAGATAGATAGATAGATAGATAGATAGATAGATAGATAGATATGAACAGAGTCAGATAGATATGAACAGAGTGGGATAGATAGAGAGATAGATATGAACAGAGTGGGATAGATAGAGAGATGATATGAACAGAGTGGATAGATAGATAGATAGATAGATAGATAGATAGATAGATAGATAGATAGATATGAACAGGGTCAGATAGATATGAACAGAGTGGGATAGATAGAGAGATAGATATGAACAGAGTGAGATAGATAGATAGATAGTAGATAGATAGATAGATAGATAGATAGATAGATATGAACAGTCAGATAGATATGAACAGAGTGGGATAGATAGAGAGATAGATATGAACAGAGTGAGATAGATATATAGATATATAGATATATAGATAGATAGATAGATAGATAGATAGATAGATAGATAGATAGATAGATAAAGAAGTCTGAAATAGGTAGACAAACTGACAATTCCAACCAGTCACAATTTGAAAATTTAAAACAAAGAAAATACATTAGGAGGGAAAGAAATTATATGCACGATTGTTAGTTGAGAGAAAGGGTGAGAAAGGCAAAGAAGAAAAGGAAACTTGAACGAGGTTTAGAGCATAAGCTTGAAAGTATAATTAAAAATAAGCGAGACAAAGAAAACTATAAACGAAGGAATGATTAAAGAATAAACAAAGAATGTGAAAACTGAAAACTCGATATGAAGTCAAAGGACAAATGAATGAAAAAGAAAGGAAAAAAATGAAATTTAATATGGCGGTGAGAAAATCAAGGAGAATGACAAAAACTAAATGCTAAATATTTGCGTTCAACTGAAATAACGATTCACAAAAGAAACACTGATTGGAGACGAATAACCGGCTGTAAAAAAAAATCAAGAATGGAGGACGAAAATGAATCAATTTACAGGAGAGATGTATGGATATATATCGTAAGGTGGAAAGACGATATACAGGTAAAGAAAGAATACAGTCCGAATTTGAAGGAAACATAAAAGGAAAGAAATGAATTGAATGATGAATGCAGCTGTGAAGTAAAACTTAAAGAGAAACCAAAGAGACCGAGAAGACGGCACTATCTTTAAGAAGATTCAAAGAACTACAGTTAAAAAAAAAGTCTATGAAATGCTAGTAAGAACAAAGAAATTTTATAACGGAAATATTTACAATTCTTTCAGAAAGTTTAAATGACGACGGCTTTAACTACATTATCTTCTCTGCTGTACCGATACCAATTCAACTCAGTGAATTCAAAGCTGAATTATACAAAGACAAAAAGGGGAGATAATCAAAAAAATAAAAATGAAAAATACACACACACACACGGAACAAAAAAAAAACTAGAACGCCAGACGATGAATAAAGGGAGCGAGGGAAGACATTCAATTATTTACGCAGTTTTAAAATTAGGAGAAAATGCAAAAGAAATTAACAAAATTTGATAACGAAATATGAATGTAAAATAAAAAAAAAAAAAAAGAATCTTGCTTGATTAAATCAATGGAAGCGGACGTTATTGTCTCACACTTTTCATGTTGTAGAAGGAAGAAGTTAGTAACTTATTTTTTACTTCAAAATGTCTCTCCCTTTTGCCTTTTATTAGTTCAATTTTCATATGATCAGGTTTTACATTGAATGTTTACAACTTCTTACGAAAATACATTATATTCAATACTAATACAACGCCATTGTCTTTGGGATGATATTGATTATTTTTCATTTATCATATGACAACAAATGACAAGACACAAAACTGGTCAGTTACACGTTTCAATCCGAGATGCAAAATCTTCAGACAAACAGACAGAATTTTGTATAGCAAATCAGGAGTGGGGGCCATGATAGAACAAGTTGACAGTTTTAGCCCAAACTTTTAATATATAGAATGTTCAAATGATAAATTTTAAATTTTGAAGCTCGATATTTTTAAATTTTAAAATTCAACTATCCCATCGAACTTTTTCATATATATTTTAATTGTTGTTAATTACGCCATATTGTACTCACAGGAATTTTATGAGAAAAGTAGGTACATTATATGATCCTTGACGTAAATTTAGTGGAAAGAATACTGGAATTAGAGCTCTCCCAATAAATTTGTTTAATGTCGGGTTATTTTAAACATAATTTTATTATTCAAGTTGACTTCAAGATAAGAAGGAAAAGAAGGAAGAAAGAAAGAAAGAAAGAAAAGAAGGAAGAATGTAAATTATAAATGTTTGATAAGAATAATATAAATTTAAAATGAAAGAAAGAAAAAAAGAAAAACAAAAAATAGAGACTGTAAAGGTTTAAAGTTTAATAGGAATGATAGGAAAGTAAAACGAACAAAAGAAAGAAAGGAAAGACAGAAAGTAAGAAAAAAGAACGCAAGAAAGAAAGAAAGGAAGAACGAGAGAAAGTAAACTATGAATTTTTGATAAGAATAATGGCAAAGGAAAGAGAAAAAGAAAGAAAGCCAGAAAAAAAGAAAAGAAGAAAGAAAGAATGGACGTTTAATAAGAGTAATGGAAAGATAAACGAAAGAAAGACAGCAGGAAAGAAAGAAATAGAGGAAGAAAGAAAGTAAGTAATGGATGAACGTTTACTAAGATTAATAGGAAAGTAAAATGAAAGAAAGAAAAACAAAAAGAGAGATTGTAAAGGACTAAAGTTTAATAGGAATAATAAGAACGTAAACGAACCAAAAGAAGAAAAAAAAGACAAAGTGTAAGAAAAATGAACGCAAGAAAGAAAGGAAAAAGAAAGAAAGTAAAAGATAAACGTTTAATATGTATACTGGGAAAATAAAATGAAAGAAAAAAAAGAAAGAAAGAGAGGCGGTAAAGAATTAAAGTCTAATAGCAATGATGGGGAATAAAAGGAACGAACGAAAAAAAAGAAAGAAAGATAGACAGAAAGAAAACAGGTAGCCGATTAAAGATTGGCGAGATTAATTAGAAAATAAAACAATAAGAAGAAAGGAAGAAAGAAAGGAAGACACAAGCCAAAAAGTAAAGAATTTAAGAAGGAAGTTAAGTATTAAAGTTTTATAGGAATAATGAGAAATAAATAAATAAATAAAGAAAGAAAGAAAGAAAGAAAATGTCGTAGGTATAATGGAATGTAAAATGAATTAAAGAGAGAGAAAAAAAGATAGAAAATTAAGTAAAGAAATAATTAATAAAGGCAAGAATAATCTTTGATAAGTATAACGGAAAATTGAGACGAAAGAAGCGTATATAAATAATTATTTAGACAATGAAAGGTGAATATATTTTGTATGGAAACGGTTAATTTTATCATGTCCATTACCGTAACGATGCGATAAAATCCCATAAAATTTGAGGACAACTAGTATAAAACAATCAAAGTAAAAATACTCCATCTAAAAGTTTTGAGAAGAAATCAATCCAGTAATAAACGATGATTCGGTTTTACCTCTTTAATCCGACTTCCTTGGGAACAGACCGCTGCCAGTCCAAAGATGTGTCGGATGAAAGATATTACCCTTAAAGACAACCCATGTAAACATAGTTTTGCTATCTCATTCCACGTATATAGTTCTATCATGCCTTTCCCTAATTTCTAAACTTCATCTTCCCAAGCATAGATATACATTTATGCTTACGCTTCTTCCCTCAGGCACCATCGTCTGCATATCTTGCTCTCTTGGGTGGCATGCTGAATGGATAAATATGCAGCTATATATATATATATATATATATATATATATATATATATATATATATATATATATAAGAAATCATATCCCAAAAAAACACTCTGATGCTATTGGTTGCTGTAGAAAGTTGCAAAAAACGCGTGGTGCTGGCTTCGTAGTCGCATTAGGAAATAATGTCACTAGATTTAAAAATGTACCGGGCCATTGTAATGCAAAAATGTACCGAGACATTGTAATTCAAAAATGTACCGGGCCATTGTAATTCAAAAATATACCCGGACATTGTAATTCAAAAATTTACCGGGCTATTATAATTCAAAAATGTACTGGACCATTGTATTTCAAACATGGACATTGCTATTGTAATTGCAAAATATACCAGGTCATTGTAATTCAAAAATGTACCCGGCCATTGTAATTCAAAAATATACCGGGCCATTGTAATTCAATAATGTACCGAGACATTGTAATTCAAAAGGGTACCGGACCATTGTAATTCAAAAATGTACCAGGCCATTGTAATTCAAAAGGGTACCGGATCATTGTAATTCAAAAATGTACTGGACCATTGTATTTCAAACATGTACATTGCTATTGTAATTTCAAAATATACCAGGTCATTGTAATTCAAAAATGTACCCGGCCATTGTAATTCAAAAATATACCGAGACATTGTAATTCAAAAGGGTACCGGACCATTTTAATTCAAAAATGTACCAGGCCATTGTAATTCAAAAACGTACCGGGGCATTATAATTGGTAGACTATACAAGAGAAAATATGAAGACAACAAGATTGAACGTATTGGCACAGTGACTGTGGATTTAATTCTTAATCATTTACATTTCAGTGTTCAAAATGGTCCTGGCGACGTTCATTGCTACACAAGAATTCTGAAATGTAAAATTTCTATAAACAACTGCAGAATGTTTGCCTTATGGAAACGGCTAATTTTATCATGTCCATTAATATTATCACATGTAGATATGAATGGACACCTATGTGAATTTATATCTGAAAGAAAATCGCTTTATTGTAATCATTACTTATTGTTTTGTCTGTGTTCATTTGAATCAGCAGTTATTGTTTACTTCTGTAGAGTTATAAATGCTTAAGAGTATTGTCAAAATTATCGTTTCTTCTTTGTGAGGTAGTATACTCTCACGATGACTTAATCACACTAGGACACGCCTTGCTAGTTTCATGGCATGGAATAACCATTCTTTCCTCCGTATTATAAAAAGTAAGTAGGAAGTCGGTTTCCGTGGCTCCGTGGATAAAAGCACTTGGTTGAAGTAATTCAGGGATTTCACCAAAAGAATTGTGAGTTCAATAACTGGCCACTGCAGAGGCGAACAGAAACTTGGAGAGATTAGTTACTAAAAGAAAATAACTGATATATCCGGAAAGGGAACCAGGACAACCTACCCCGATGGACGAAATGAAGGGTTCGGTTCGTTAATTCCAATCACCTGAAGAAGGCGTATAACGGCCGAAATGTCGTGAATATGACACCGAAGTTGAGAACAACAGTTCAAACAATGTAAATAGTGTAAATAATTATATTACCTCATCTCAGAAATATAGACAGATACTTCATGTCAATTGTTATCTATCATTTTCATTCTTATAATCTTCAACACCCCCTCTTTCAAAACCTCTTTCATTCATATCGGACATCTCATCCTAAACGATTTAACTAACATTTGAGTTGCTTTCTAACCTTGGGCGATCTTGTTATTAAAAAAAAAAATTGATGCTGAATGAATCTTTTCCTCTAAACTGACGCACTGGACCAGAAGTGTCGTGAGAGTAACGAGCACATTATTTACGCTATTTACATTATTCAGACTATTGCCCTCATCTTTGTTGCCATATTTATTACAACGTTTGGGCCGTTGTAAGCTTCGGCCTTCTTCAGGTGGTTAGAATGTCGAACTGATCCCTTTATTTCGCTCACTGGGGTAGACTGTTCTAGTTCGACGTGCCACGTTTAGTGGACGTTATTTATTAGTTATCTCCTGTTAATTCTCCTCTCCAAGTTCTCCACTGCCTTACCAGGTATTGAACTCGCACTCTTTGTGTCCTGTCACTGGATCTAACCAACCTGTCTTTATCAATTGTGCCATGTGTCCTTGAGGACATCTGTGTATGTATTTCTGGGTATTATAAACCTAATGTTTTCAGCACGGTTTTTACCAGTGCTCATATTGCAAATTTTTTCTGTCATCATTCCTTATTTTTTAGCCGAGTTCATATTGCATAATATTTTCGCTTTTCTCTTGCACTCCTTATTATTGGTTCCCATATTGTATTTATTTCTATGCTTGGTCTGCTCAGGAGATTTTCGTTGCGTTTTGTTCCAACTGAAGAAGTCAGAAGCGTACAACGGTCGAAACTTTGTAATAAATATGGCGACAAAGAGGAGGACAATAATCCGAATAATGTAAATAGCGTACACAATACCTCATCTCAGAAATATAGACATATATCACATTATTTATAGAAAACTTGTTGAGTCAATCTGCTTAACAGGTTTTGTGCTATCTACTATCTATATTGCGATGTCATGAAACATTATATTACAACATTTACGCGATTTTTTACAATGGCTGAAAAATTCGGGCAACTTACTAGCACCCAATTGTACCTCAATGTCCGCATTTAAGTTCTAAATTCCTTGTCGGTGACCTGGATCGTCATATATCTGACGAAGGCCGTACAGAACAACGGACAAAACTTCAGCAGGTAAATAATGTCAATATTGTCGGCCGATATGTTATGAAAATTTCCAAAAATATTATGGATGACTTAATCCATACTAAAATGTATGGCGGGGAAGTTGATCTGGAAGAGATATTTTGTATCATGAGAACCCCTCTAGTCTGAATTTTAGAAAAAATGGAATGAAATTTGTTCTGTGTCTGCAAACACATTTCGTTAAAACACAATATCGATCTAACAGGATTCGTCCACTCCTACGTGCGTGTCTCTTTGGGGTGTAGGCGGTCAAAGCTCTCTACAATTTCCCATCTCTTGTGTCGCTTAGGAAATATTGTATTTTCGCTATCAATCATAATCTCTGTTCTACCAAACATTTGCAGAAGGTCGTTTGGTAAGTCATGCGGTGTTTTTCTCAGTCCTTCTTGTTTTTAATGTGATCTGTGAGTTTCAAATATTCTAAGCTTTCTTTTCTCGTTATGTGAAAATTCAAATGGGATGTAAATTATACGTATCTTTTTTTTTTTTGTTTCGATTTTGTCTAAAACTTCGTCAGTGCTCGCATTTCCGCTTTGCGGTGTTCTCAGTATCCTTTTTAGAACCACATTTGTTTTGCTCTAATTCTCTCCTTCATCTGTGAGGCGATTGTCCAGCATTCACTGCGATATTACATAAACGTTTTCTTCGTTTCTAACAAGATCTTTCTGTTTCTTAAGACTTTTTGTTTAGCTTTTAGAAGGTGAAACATGAAACATTATATTAGAAGGTTTACGCGGTTTTTATAATGGCTGACAAATTGGGCAACGTGCGAGCGCCCAGTTTTTCATGGATGTCTGCAAATCAGTTCGAAATTTGCCTGTCGGTGACCTGGATCGCTATATACATGACGAAGGCCGTACAGCACAACAGACAAAACTTCAGCAGGTAAATAATGACAATAACGTCGGCCGATATGTTATGAAAATTTCCAAAAAATGAACCAGCATTATGAATGATTAATGCATAGTAAAATGGATGGCAAAGAAGTTGATCAGGAAGAGGTATTTTTGTATTATAAGAACACCTCTTATCTGAATTTTAGGAAGATGTAATTTCGTTAAAGCACAATACAGTTCTAATATGAATCTTCTTCTCCTTTGTGCGTGTCCCTTCAGGTCGTGGGCGGTCATGGTTCTCCACAATTTCCCGTCTCTTGTATCGCTTAGGAAATATTGAATTTTCGCTCTCTCTCATAATCTCAGATCTACCAAGCATTTGTCTAATGTCGTTAAGTTGGTCATTCAGCTTTAATATGACCTGTCAAGTATTGTTCGGCTTCTCTCTTCCTTATGCCAAATTTCAATTGTCTCTTTGGGATGCGAAGAATATGTATCTTTTTTTGGTTTCGACTTTCTTTAAAACTTCGTCATGGTATTCTCAGTATCCTTCTGTAGAACCACATTTTTATTGCGCCTATTCTCTGCTTCATCTGTGATAAGATTGTCCAGCATTCACTGCCATACAGGCGTACCTATATTGTGAAAGAATTTTTTCTTCGTTTCTAACAAAATTTTGCTGCTTCTTAAGTCTTAGCTTTTAGAAGAAGTCTTTCGTTATCCCAATATGTCTTGGGATTTTGGTATCACATTTTGCCTCCGCTGTTAAAACATTTCCCAGATTTTTAAATTTCTGTATTGCATGATTAAGGCATCCCTAATGTGTAATTCGCCTGTTGTGCTATTATTTTTGCTGACAATCTTACGTACTGTCTTTTTGCAATGTCCTGCATTTTCATCTTTGTGTCTGTTATCAACACTTCATCTGCACACATAATGTTAAGATTGTGTCTGCCAATAATGGGGCATTTTCGGAATTTCAGTTCTCCTCAAATTACCTCATCGTAAAAGTTGATTAAATCTGTTTAACAGTCACATCTTTGTCTGGCACCTCTTCTATTTTTATGTATATTTACTGAATTTATTTTCTAACTGTATACAGGTGGTTTGCTCTCAGTATCGATACTGAATAATATCCTTCCCAAATATAGCAAACTTACCTATCAGTTCGAACAGCTCTTTATGGTATACTTTTTCAAAGACTTTTGGTGCAAATAGGATTACCTCCCTTTAAAATTGCTTAAAAAGACATGAAGATATGAAGCAATTCCTTTACATATAATACATTATAAGCACTTTGTGCCTGGGGATATAAAATGGCGTAGACTCATTTTAAGAACTTTTCTGTGAGTTGCTATTTTTACGTCATTATTAGCGGTTGTGATTTTCCCAAAGCAAATATGTTGATATTTTTACAACAAAAAATATAAAAGTCAACCCACCATTCAGCATGTGGTAGAATCCAGATAACTGGAGATATTGAAATTTATGAAAGCCGTTTACAGAAGGCGACTATTTTTTTTCTTTTAATTGTTTTTTATTCCCTGTTTGTTCATGATTTTGGATATTTCAAAAGATTATAGTAAGGCAGGTGGTCTTTTCCTCTTGCTGAACATTCCTGCTCTTATTAAAGCAATGTTCTCGCAAAGCGTGAGCAGCGTTATGTCAGTGCAAGCTGGGTTAAAAAAAATACGGTCGTGTCAATAAACGCGATGTGAGACAAAAAATGCGTAGAAAAACTAAGTATAAAATTAAAACAAGAGATTATGATATAAGTACGATGATAATAATTAATTATCAAGAATTATAATTACACTTCTTTTGTGCAGTGGCGGACCTAGATTTTTGAAACTTAAATGGATATATGGGTCTCTTCGCAACCAGGAACAATAGATTCAAATATCCAACGACCAACATATAGATTATGAATAGATTCTATCAAGGCCAACGAGTCCATATAGCTGGAGGCTTCAGGTTCTGCAAGACCCCAAGAAAATTTTGAAATTTGACCAATTACAAGTGCGATATAAATAGGTATCAAAATATACTATAAGGCGAACATTAGTTACTTTAACGGATTAGCTTATGATTCTGTCACTAAGATAAACTAATATTCAGTAAGCTAGTTAAGTGCCATGCGTGATACACACTTAGGCGATCATGTATTTTTCGATATCTGCCTCGACAAGGCAGATTTTTTCCCCGCAGTATGTTGCCATTTCTGTCTGCGGTAGACCAGTTGCCATTTACTCATAGCTGGTATTACCAAGTGTATTAACACGTAAGTTATTGTAATGGATTCGAGCCGCTATCCATTACTCCACCGTGCATCTTTAATTTAATATTTTAATATTAAATACTAAAAAAAAAAAATTAAAAAAAATCAATTTTGATGAAAATTTTACTCATTAAAAAACTTTGCTTCAGAGTTCTTCTGGGATTAAGGGGCCTGAAAATGAAACATTACTAGTTTCATAGAGCCACCACTGATATTGTTATGTCCCTTCAGAGACAGGGTAATCAAGGCTCTTCAGAAGCAACTGTTCTAAGGGTCTTTTACCCATTGATCCAGCCTAATGTAAAGTACAATTCATAAAGTTCTGGTCTTACCTTCAGCTGGACCTCAAAGCTGCTGATGCTAGTGACAGTATTCAAAAGCAGAAAAAATAAAGCAATATCTAAACTTCATCACAAAAAAATGTTTTGGGATATTGGCGTTTCTCAAAATAAAGCCCGGTCTCTCAATTCTTGATTATAATGATCGATTAAGTAACCAATCATTAGCACTGAAAAACCCCCAGAAAAAGTCAAGGGGTCATTAGAGATACAATAGGAACATTGCCTAAATAATCCTTCAGCAATTTTAAAGATTAGGTAAAAACATGATCTCTACATTGTTAGGATCATATGACTTTTAACCACTATTATCCTGACACAGATTAAGTGCAATTTTTGTTGCAGCATTTCTTTATCTCTGCTCGACGTCAGTGGCTTCCATTTTCTTTTAAAATATTCTCATGGCATTTGTTCTAATGAGGATTCTTGGTACTACGAATAGATGAATTTAAGCGTACTAAAGTAGGTTAGATCTAACAGTCAGCTGTATTGTAATAATTAGAGGTGGACATTAAAATGTTCAAAAAAAGAACATAATTCAGGAAGACAGATGGCGAATGTCGTTGCATTTATATTACTGAAGTTCGTAGGTGGCCGGGATACAAGAAACCAAGGCACCTGCAGAGTGCTCCACTGGGTAGAAGTGCGAGAAAAAAAACTCTTAAAATAGAATTTACGGTTACATCTTGTTATTTCAACAGTAAAACGCTGAGACGTAAAAGCAAACATAAATCACGTAGTGGAGGTACTAAACAGTAGAATTCATTAGAGCAATTGTCATAAAAATGTTTATCTGAAATACAGAAGAAAGCCATGTTACAGTGCTGGGAATATGACTGAAATTGAGATGCTATATCACGACCGATAACATTAAAAACTCTTTGATTTCGTCAAGAGTCTGGTAATTTATAGCCAGACCAGTAGACCATAGATGTTAGCGATATTCAATGCACGGACGAATAATTGATTTATATAACGGCAAGATGGATCCCATTGATGAAAATTGTCTAGAACGACACAGTGAACCTAAAATTCTTAGGAGATGACCTAGCAGTCGCTTTATTTAAGGTGAGTACAAAACATAATTCGCAATATGTTGCTGTTCTGGAGGTTGTGTCATCAGTCTTAATACCTAGCTGGGTGTGAATAAAAACATTTGTTGGCCAGCAACTAAGAAAGCGCATATAATACATCGTTCACTGTATAGAGTGTTGACTGATGGGTTGATCGTCACCTACGCTGAAATGGAATAGGGATTTATGCAATGTTCTTATTCATTGGCGGATTAAAATCTTTAACCGTTGCCAGGCGTCCTTTTGATCATTTTCGATGCACAATTCTCATGTGCAGTTGATATCGGTTCAAAGTTCATATATTTTTATATAGCCTTCTTCCACGACTGCTACGGCTCACTCACCCTCCACAGCTCTCAAAAACAACGAAGCATGGCTAATGTGATTCTTGTTACAAGTAGCATTTTACGGGATAAAGTTTCAAGCCTAGCGTCAAATCCGTTTTGTATAGAGAGTTGACTTTCTCCTATGCAGATTGCCAACCAAGGCTAAAGATCTCAGCCTACCCTAATATTTTACATGGAAGGGAAGAAGCAATAGATCCATAGCCTTTTTAGTAAATGAACGTAACAAACTCGACTTGAATTCGAACTCGGCTCCCTAATTTCTCATACTGAGCCGCTAATCTATTAAAGCATAGCTAAGAATCTATCGTGACAATACTTCGTTATATAGTTATATATAACGTCAGTTGAGTCCATTTCTACTAGAGGGGCTGTAGGATGGAAACCATCAAAATATATTTATTAGGTTGGTGCAAAAATAATGTCGTTTTCTCACATTTGTTACCATGTGAGAAAACGACATTATTTTTGCACCAACCTAATACCTCTAATTACCCTTCAATTTATTATTTTTATTTTTAAAAATGTCTGCTGTTCACTGTGATTAAAATTATATTTATTATATTATTTTAATTATCGCATTATTATTTTATATACTGATACAGCATGAACGTCACGATATTAACTCGCTAAATCAGAGAATTCTTTTTATTTTTAATCTTTAATGTAAACGAAGCCTCATTGTAAATTTCGCTTGCACAACTATTTTGAAATATAAACTCGAATTTCACAAACTTTATCCTCAGTGAATGGTTGACAAAACAATGTAATATATTCGTGCATTAATTACTGCGCACTTCCGCACGCACGTGAATAAATGGAACCTGTCAGCATAGCGGTGAATGGGCCATCTACGCGTTGAAAATAAGTGCGATTTTTTTATTAGCTGTTACGATTTGTTTCAGGTGCAGAAACATAGTCAGACCTTTTTATGATTCCTATTTCTGACCTTTTATGGTTCGAATAAACCTTATTCTTGGCCAGGTCATACATAGTCGATCAAATAAAGGAATATGTTCTTTTCAAATGTGGTTTTACAGAATGATGTTGAGGATACCATGGGCTGAACGTGCGAGCATCGATTTAGTTTTAGACAAAATGTAAACAAAAAGGAAAATTATACTTAACAACAGGAAGAGACAGTTGGAATTTCTTGAGAAAGAAGTCTTAAAAATCTAATACTCACAGGAGAGCTTGAAGACAAGAAAATAAAACAACGTATAACTTACTTAATGAGCTTCAGCAATTGGATGGCGGAACAAGATTTGAGGTGGAATAACAAAAAACAAAAAACAAAAAAACCCAGAAATTATTGAGAGCTACGAAGAACGGGAAATTGTGGAGAGCCATGGTCGCCTATGCCCTGAAAGGACACGGCATATAAAAAATATATCAAGCCTAAAACTGAAATATCCATGTTTCTCATTAAAGGTCATTAAAGGTTAACAAATGAGAAAGTGATCATTTCGCCGAGACAATAATCCCATGAATTAAGGCTTCAAACAATCATATAAGAATAAAGATCTTTTCTTTTTTTTTTTTTTTGCAACTGTTTACTTTTGAGGAGGTACGGTGGAGTAATTCATTACATGCTAATACACTTGTGAACGGTATGAATCCTCTTCTCCCCGCCGCTAAGGGTAAATAGTAGGGCAAACCTACCGCAGAAAAACATAGCAACTTACTGCAGGAAAAATCTGCCTCGTCAGTCATGCATCAAAAATACATGATCGCTTTAGCGAGTATTGCACATGACACATAACTGACTGATTCTTGAGTTTAAGGTTAGTTTTAAAACACGTTATTACAGATTCAATTACTAATCTTTTGTTTTGCGTTCAACTTCAAACCTTAAATATTATACGTAATCTTTTTGCTACTAATGACCTCCTGAGATCAACTTCAGCCCTAAAACCATTTTGTACTCTTTTCTTGAAAAAGAATTTGCAATTTCATTGGTGGTCAATCTAGCATGACGGCTTCAGTCACTTTCCCACGGGCGTAATGTAGCTTTCCTGTGCCTTTTCCGTTTTTTTTTGGTTCGTTTTACGGCATATTAACCTCAATCGGTTATGTAATGCCGACAAAATTTTTATTGCTGGTTTCAAAAAATTAGTATTTGTAATATTTTTTGTAAAAAAATATATTGCAGGGAGTTTTTTTTTTTTTTTTTTCAAATATATATTGCTGGTAATAATCTTTTTAAAAACAGTATTGCTGGCATGAAAACCTATTTTTATACTTCCATAGAGTTTTGATCCCTTTTGGAAAGTTAACTATTTGCTCATAGCTTGAACACTGACAGATGCTATCACCCTGTGTCAGCAATTAAGACGTGGTTCCACGCTACTCAAAACCTCCTGATCGGAGTTCTTGCTATTGGACGTAGTTTATCGTCTTACCCAGGACGGGTACATTTTCTGTAACTATTATCATGCTGTAGACGAGCTTTCCTATTTAAGATTTACACTTTAAGAAATTAATCGTAGTACTAGACTGAAGGACAAGGTTTCATTATTTTACAGTGGAAAGGGCGAGATGCAACCTTGGCAGTTTCTTCTGCTTGGATTCTTGCTACTGGACACTTTTCGCTTCTTATTTCCAGTCAAATTTTCTCTTCAAAGAGTGAAAAAATGTCAATTGATATTTTGTAATTAGAACAACTTAACCCCGTAGACTAAATAAAGTGTTCGGTTCGAAATTCTATCGTATATAACCTAAAGAAGGCCGTAGAGTACAACGACTGAAACGTCGTAAATATTGCAATAAAGATCAGGGCATCAGTCCGAAAGATATAAATAGTGTAAATAGTTACAAATATAGACAGATGTTATCTTCTGTTATCTCAATTCTTGTTCTTTTATTGTCCTTTAACCATAATAATGTTCTTTCGCTCATATTCTCTTACACTAGGTAACCCCTTTCTTCCATTGCTTGGAGTGAATGATTACAAAAATATTGTCTGGAGATCACCTTCTGCCATGAAAGATATTTGTACTCTTTTTGGTATTCATAGCCTCCTTTATACCCTTCACTCCTTTATCTGGTTTTCATAGACAAAAAATTCCCATGCTAAAGCTTTTTGCAGGGATCGAAAGATGTAAGAATTGGTTGCAATATGGCGAGTGGTTGCAATATGATGATTCGATAGGAACAAATCAACGTATTTACAAATATTTTTCTTTTTTACTCTTGGCATTGCATTATCGTGGAACAGAACTTTTTTCAGTTAATCCGCTGTATACGCTGCCATAAGGATAGTAAAACTGAGGTATGTTAGTGTACACGAAATTTATTTTTAAATACCGCGGATGGTTATTATTTAGGATGATAATTAGTCATGACAATATGTTCCCCAAAATGGAAATTGCTTTAAACTTAGCCTGCATGAGATTTGATTCCATCAAAAGAAAAATATTATTTACAATATTTATGTTCGTATTATTGCCCTCACCTTTGATGTTGCTCTCTTGTATTGGCCGGTGCGCCCTCCGGCCTTCCTTTGATGTCGATCGATCTGGGTAACCTACAGGGAATTCTGAACTGAACAGTTTTATTCAACATACGAGTAACAACTGCCCATGTCTAGGAATTTCATCCCGTTCTAGTTATGCCTAGACATGAGCGGTAGAGTAAAAACAGTCTAACCCCGCAGATTAAATAAAGGTTTCAGAATTTCTGCTTGATCCATATACACATGAGGAAGCCCGAAAGATAATAGCCAAAACATTGTGATGACAACGATAAAGATGAGGGCAATAGTCCGAAAATATATATATGTTTTCCCGATCACTGCAATCTTAACTTGTAAAATCTTGAGATAACTGTTATCTTCAATTTCTACTCATATAGCCAAAAGATAAAAGGAAACTAGTTAGTTTTCCCATGACCGACCAGACCTCATTACAATACAGAACCTTCAGTCATTTAATACGACTGGATGATATCTAGTACTTCATTATACGTAAACGGCTACCGATCGAGTATTAAAGTTTCAGTCGTGTACGGACAACGGAATTTATTGCGTTGTTATCAATATAATATTTCGTTTTAACAGATTAATACCGCAAACTATTGCTCTATGGAAACGACTCCCAAGAGGATGTTTTCCAGATCACTACAGCTTAACCTGTTCAAGTCTAGAGTTAATTGTTATCTACTCTTCCTACCCGTATAGTCATTCTTGTTAATATAACCCTCTACCTAGATTGGGCATCGTTCCTTGTGCACAGAGAACCTTAATGTAAAAAAAAAAAAACTCTCCTTAAAGCAAGGTATACCCATGCCATTCTGAAACGAGTTTCCTTACAGCAAAACGAAATTTAATTATCTCTTTTATACAACTAATCTATTCTGTATTCAATATAGCTGGAATTTGTGCGATTTTAATTCTCATGGTGGTTATCACAAGAGATTTGGAGGATCATTTCTCTCGACAAAGATGAGGATTGTCTTGTACATTTCTAATTTGTTCTCTACACATTGCTCAGACATCTATCACACTAACATCTTTCGGTCGCTGGCCTTTGCGTCTTGGAGAACATTCACCTTTTGTTAGGCCGGAAGTTACTTAGAATTATTTTGCTAACCGCTCTGCCATTTTTCCTTCACACACACACACACAGACCTACATGTGTGTGTGTGTGTGTGTGAGCGCTTACGGCCACCGTTGAATATGTATATCAGTCATCAATATTACAATGACAATGTATAATAATAACGACAATCGAGATATCTCCAAGGAATTTGACAGGGTTTCACATGCTGGTATTCTACGCAACCTTCCGGGCTACAATCCTACAGAACGATTGTTTGATTTAATCCCAACATTCCTTTCAATTCGTGAAATGAAAGTCATCCTTAACCGGTTCGCTTCCAGATCCTTTCACACGAACGCGGTTATCACCCAAGGGTCTATCCTGTGTTCTACGCTGTTTTTGATTTTCATCAATGATCCTCCTGATGTCATCGGTTCCCAAGTTGGTATTTATGTTGATCACACTACCATTTACTTCTGTCGTAATAGCAAATCCGTCAGAGCTGAGAAAGTTAACCCGACGGCTGCTCTTGAAAGGGACAGGAAATGACTTGTACATTTGAATTCCTCCAAAGCGAAACTGCTTCGTTTTAATCACCATAGAGAAAACTTCCTGCCCACAATCATCATGGCTGATACTAGACTCTTGATACAGAGCAACGCACTACGCCTTCTTGACCTCACGTTTTCAAATGCCGGAGTGGAATGACTACATTGAATGGAAAGATGAATCTACAGCAAGGAAATTTGGGTTACTACAGTAGCGGCCATAATATAAGGAACGGAAAATACAAAGACATAAATATGTGTATTACTTAAAAAATAATGCATGATTAGCAATGAAATTTTTACCGAACAAAGATTAGGGTGTAATGCATAAATATTATACAAAGTTAGAAAAATTAACATAATAGTTATTTTTTAAATAAAGATTAAATGGAACAAAGGAAATACGCTACTGGAGAAAAGTTAAGGAACAATGTTAATAATTTGCATAAAGTTTAATTTACATTGTTAAAAAATCGATGGAGCTTTTCAACAATAAGAAAAAGTTCACTGATCATTAGGACTTTATTTTTAAGCAATATGGTAATTTCTACATGCAAAACTCATTATCGCTATCAAGAAGAAAGTCAATTTCAGAAATTTCTGATATTATTCATAGGTCTAAAAGTGTCGTTCCTCGTGTAATTAGCAGGTATAAAACTGATAAAACGTTAGATGCAAAACGAAAAACTGGCAGACCTCCAAAAACATCGCAAAGAGAAGATCGAATAATTGTTAGAATATCTACAAAAACCGTTTTGAAACTGCTACATCAATTGCCCGTAAATTTAATTAAGAGACAGATAATAAGATCTCAAGGAAAACAGTTGCTCGCAGGTTAAAAAATGCAGGATTGCATGCCCGTATTCCTGCTTTGAAGCCTCTCATTTCAAAGCGAAACCAAATGTCACGCCTGGAGTATGCGAGAGAACATGTTGTTTGGACTGACGCACTATGGGATACAGTTCATTTCAGTGACAAGTCCAGGTTTACTGTATTTGGTTCTGAGGGCAAAACTTACGTACGCCGTAGAACAGGTGAAATACTGTCTTCTCAATAAGTCAAGAAAACTGTTAAGTTTGTTGGCGGCAGTGTGATGGTGTGGGGAATGATTTCATCTGCAGGTTGGACCTATCATCCGCGTACATGGCAATATCCCACACTTTTGCTGTTGAAATTGTTAAATATAACCGCCATTTCTACTCCAACAGTTTCTTTTCTCGCACTTCCTGCCAGTGGAAATCCCTTCCGTTTACTTGCTTCTCTAAAAAGTACAATATTCAAAAATTTAAATGCAACGTCATTGGCCATATTCTGTCGTCTTGAACCCCTTTCATCTTTTGTGCTTCATCAATCCCTCTATACACAGTTTTTTCACTCATTTTGACTCTCTGTAAGTCCCTGCGTAATAGTGGCATTCCTGCCTTGCTTGGAGTGAAATGATACACAAGTGTGTTCAATTTAGGATACCCTAATTCACATATTGATATACAATATATAGTAACTGGGGGGAGGAAATAAAGACAGATAAATATACGGAGGTAGAAATATATACACGCATAGACGGGAGAATGTCAGGTAGAGAGAAAGGCGGAGCGACACACACGCAGATAACGAAAGGGAAAAAGATAGAGAGAGAGGGGAAAAGATTGAAAGGGAGACAAATATACGAAGGTAGAAATATAAACGCACACACAGAGAGGGAGTGTGAAGTAGATGTAAAGAGAGAGAGAGAGAGAGAGAGATACGCATACAAACAGAAATAAAGTGAGGAAGAGAGTGGGAGGGGAAAAACAGAGAAAGGCAGATAAATATACGAAGGTAGAAATATACATACATACATAAATAAGGAATGTGATGTGGAGAGAAAGAGAGATAGACACACACAGAGAACGAAAGCATGATACATACATACATATATATATATATATATATATATATATATATATATATATATATATATATATATATATATATTGTAATAATCGTGAGACTTTGTCAATTTCATAATGTGTGACGTCATTTGTTTACATTAGATACGCCATGAGCAGATATGAATGAACGTGAGAGATTCATGGAAGATTGAAGTTTAAATACAGTAATTTCAACCTTGCTAACTGAACGCTCCTCTGTGGCCAAATCGGTAAAGGCACGTCAAGCTAAATGACGGTTCCGTATAGGATACAGGTTCGAATGCTGGCGGAAGGTGAAGATTTTCTGTAAAAATTTCTCAGACATTCCCATGAACGGAGCATTTACTTAAATATTTGTATCTATAAAAATAATGTATAATATAAAAATGTCTTAATATATATATATATATATATATATATATATATATATATATATATATATATATATATATATATATATATATATATATATATATATATATATATATATATAGAGAGAGAGAGAGAGAGAGAGAGAGAGACATATAGAGAGAAATGCTCAATGAAACAGATGCACAAAGAGATATATACGGAGGAGACACAGACATTTATTAAAGACGAGATGCCAGGTCAGGTGGAGCAACATTGTGGTTTCTGCTTAGGATTATGCACCCAAACTAGGAAATTTAAATCTGCTCTCGAAAAAAAATAAAATAAAGCGTGACGTGTTTGTGTGTTGCAATTCAACGGACACCGACTTTTTGTCTGTTGATTCATTAATAATAACTGAACTTTATTT
>OZ010595.1:59165547-59233047 GCA_963932145.1 Acanthosepion lycidas
GTAAATAACCTTAAATGAATTTCTTGAATATTTATAACATTGAATAATGATTCAGCTTATTCTTTTGACTGATCATTTAAAGATTATTTTCACACATCTTTCGTTCTGCTCTTCTCATATGGCTAAACAACTCACTGACTTTCAGAGTGAAATTATTTTAAAGAACATCCAGCGTGGAGATTGTCGAAATTCATAGAGATTCTCCCTGAATTTTTCAGGTACTTCAGTCGTCAACAGTTTTCAACGGTTGTCTCACATCTTTCTGAATTAACCGCTTTTTTTAGTGGGCACTCTGTATTTCCGGTCTCTGTGCTTATTGATCCTTAAAGATAGAATTCAATTATCGTTAGGAAGACCGTCATTATATTAAGTAAGGTAACTGAGGGCATAGGATTGAGTGCTTGCGGGTATGTGATCATAAATTAATGTGCTTATATCATATCAGAACATCAAAAGTGAGATATCAGCTAAGGCGTGTGATGAAACGACATGTTGTAATTGCTGTGATACACGCAAAGTACAGTGATGTTGGTTTTCACGTTTTTAAAGTGTTCGGAATGAGTTTGAAGCTTCCAGTGGGTGATGTGTCGGCCGAAAGATAAGCCCGAGAAGCATTGGCAGTGTTCAGACCGTAGGCCATCAACAGTTCGTATACTGGTGCAGGAATATTACTGGTGCAGAATATTAACAGTGCAAATCCCGGAATGTCCATGAGGATCATTCTCAGAGATCTCCGTGGTTCCGAGGGTACAATCTGCAATATGTTGGAAGAGGATATTCGGTACAACCTATACGTGATGAGGAAAGGGCGTTTCGTGTCGGTACACACGCAAGAACAACGGTTCCTCTGAGAAAAACGATTACTGAACAAGTTGAAATATCCAGAAGAAATTGTAATAATTTATCTTTCATTATTTCTTCCTATATCATCAAAATTGCCTAATATTGGGAACTCGCAGACATTAGGTGATCGCATAACAAGGTCTCAACCAAATGGCCATCATCACTTTGGAATTGGTTAAACGGTTCGATTTGATTTCATATGTTGCATTCGACTGTTGGATTTGTTTCATACATAGCGTTCAGCGTTAGGTGCGTGCCAGCACTACCTCGTCAGATGAACCGTAGCCGTTACACCGAAAAGACGTGAGATTTTTTATTTCTTTCTCCGTGTGGTGGCTCTCGCGTAAAATGGTCTTCCGATCTTTCAGAGACGGAAAATTAGACGCTTCCGGGATTATCAGAAACTCAAAAGCCAACATGGACTGTATCTTCTATGAATGAAAAGCAAAGCGCTTTCGAGTCGATAATCAAACAAATAAACAACACTGGTCGAATGAAATATTTCTACATATAAAAGACAACAAATCAGCCAAGACAAATCTAGATCTAAGCACGTTGAACGTTGAATTATTCATAAAATAAAAGAAAAAGAAATAATGATCAAAAATCGTCGATAGGATTTTTCGACAGATAAAAAAAAATGAATATTTCCCTAATGACAGTTTTTTTGTATATTATCTTTCCTTTCTCCTATTCTGTGTTTAGAGTTTTCTTCTTTTCCCACTCGATATCTTTATAGTAAAGGGTGTTTCATTAAGACGGATTTATATATAAGAGTGTTTCATTAAGACGGATCAAAATCATCAGTAAATAAATCAGTGTTATTGGTGATAATTTATTTATTGCTCTATTGGATCATGTTATTTAATTCATGGCAACTATGGGTGAAAAATAGTATCACCCAAATGTCCGATCTGAAAGAAAATGAAAAAAATCATTAGACGCTTAAATTGTTGGAATACCCATTATTAAAATAAGTATAACTTTACATATCGTGTTTCTTTTCTATATGTTATCAGTGCTTGGATTGATTCCAGAGTTGAAAATCTCACATTTTATCTTTCAAGAGAACCGCGTTCGCAGGCATATAGTTGAATTTTGTCGGGAAATAACATTCGGGATTTTCAGATATTCCGTTACGTCCGTGAAATACGGTGTTATTTTAACATGGATATAATGATGCCCATAATGGAGGAAAAAGAAATGGGAGAATACACCTTCATTCTATAGCGCACCCATTGTCTAGATCAAACCGACGTGACAATATTATTTACCTCTATTAGCGCCATTGCCCGAGTGATGTCCAATAGAAATACAGAACATGCGATAAGTAAATATCAACGATGACAGTCTGTCTTTGAAGCTGCCATTGTGACAGAATGCGGTTAGATCTAATAAACATGTGATCCAACCAAGTATTGTATCAATAAATTTAACAATTTCACTGCTACTCATTTGCCGAGTGCTGCCCCCATCCGTCCAGCCATTTTTAAAGAAAATGCCAAATTTCAACCTACATATTTTATTACACAGTGTTTTACAGCATTCCATTTTCATGGATATACCTGGGAATGACTTACCAGATCAGTAATGGGTCTACACATAATATCTTTTGAAGCATTGTCCTTTGTGATTTGACGATAGATGGCGCAAAGGGACACTCATACCAGCGATATCCAAAGAACGTAGATTTACGTACATAGCCAGCTGGAGCAAGATAAGAAAACCGAAGATCTCCGTAGTTAGCAGCGGAAGTGTTAATTGTTTGTAAGATGTGGTTGTTTTCCTTACGATCTTCTAAGTGTCCTCAAATACCCAACGCACAGTTTATTTCATATTATAACACAATGGAGAGAGAGTCAACTGCGTTAAGTAAGCAAACGGGGAGACAGAAACCGTAGAAATAAATTTTATTGGCTGCAAACCAAAAAGGAAACAAAACCAATAAATCACTCATGACGAAATTTTCGAATTCATTTCTTAGAAGCCGGAAAGTTGTCTGGAAAGTGATCGCTCTTGGTAAATTCATCTGGGAGTTAGAGGGTCCGAAACTCCCAATGACACAATGAACATACATAAATGATGAGGCCTCTGTCCCTGCGCAAAGATAAGTGTATTTGAGATTAGTATTATATACTTATAGACTTCTCCATTTAGAAACGATATATGACGGCAGGAACCGATGCAACGTTTAATATTAGGTTGGGGCAAAAATAATGTCGGCTTTTCATGTATTTTTTTAACGACAAAAACCGATATTGCTTTGCAACAACCTAATACTAACATTCAATCTTATTTCTTCGTCTCAAATATTTGAAGGCGTTATAAAATATATTCCCAGTAAAGGAAAACATGTTGTAGATGGAACAGGATGAGATTACACCAGATCATTTATTTGGCATTTCTTTAAAATAAAAGAATCGTTGGAAACTTGCGAAAATATAATCATGCCTAGTGGAGTGACAGAACAACATATTAATAAAAATGATGCATAGACTGAAGTATAAACGCGAACATTATATACTCCATAATCCTGCATACATAGACCAATTCTTACATGGAAACTCAAGTATAAACGCCAACAATGTTTACTACATAATCATCCATACATATGACCAATGTTTACCTAGACTCAAGTATAAACGCGAACAATATTTACTGCTTTATTATGCATAAATATGACCAATGTTTACATATAAACACAAGTATAAACGCCAACAATGTTTACTACATAATCATCCATACATATGACCAATGTTTACCGAAAGACTCAAGAATGAACGCGAACAATGTTTACTACATAAACATCCATACATATGATCAATGTTTACATAAAGACTCAACTATAAACGCGAACAGTGTTTACGACATAATCATCCATACATATGACCAATGTTTACCTAGACTCAAGTATAAACGCGAACAATATTTACTGCTTTATTATGCATAAATATGACCAATGTTTACATATAAACACAAGTATAAACGCTAACAATGTTTACTAAATAATCATCCATACATATGACCAATGTTTACCTAAAGACTCAAGAATGAACGCGAACAATGTTTACTACATAAACATCCATACATATGATCAATGTTTACATAAAGACTCAACTATAAACGCGAACAGTGTTTACGACATAATCATCCATACATATGACCAATGTTTACCTAGACTCAAGTATAAACGCGAACAATATTTACTGCTTTATTATGCATAAATATGACCAATGTTTACATATAAACACAAGTATAAACGCGAACAATATTTACTAAAGAATCATACATACATCTGACCAATGTTTACCTAAAGACTCAAGAATAAACGCGAATAATGTTTACTACATAACCATCTGTAAATATGACCAATGTTTACGTAAAGACTCAAGTATAAAAGCGAAGAATGTTTACTAAATAATCATCCATACATATGACCAATGTTTACCTAAAGACACAAGTATAAACGCGAACAATGTTTACTACACAATCATCCATACATATAACCAATGTTTACCTATAGACACAAGTATAAACAGGAACAATGTTTACTATATAATCATCCATAGATACGACCAATGTTTACCTAAAGACACAAGAATGAACGCGAAAAAAGTTTACTACATAAGCATCCATACATATGATCAAAGTTTACATGAAGACTCAAGAATAAACGCGAACAATATTTACTATATAATCATCCATACATATGACCAATATTTACCTATACACTACAGCATAAACGCAAACAATTTTTACTACATAATCATCGATACTTAATACCAATGTTTACCTATAGACTCAAGTATAAACGGGATCAATGTTTACTGCATAATCATCGATACTTATGAACAATCTTACCTATATACTCATGTATAAACGCGAACAATGTTTACTACATAATAATCCATACATATGACCAATGTTTACCCAAAGACTCAAGTATAAACGCGTACAAAGTTTACGACATAATCATCCATGCATATGATGAATAATTCCCTATAGACGGAAGTATAAACGTGAACAATGTTTACTACTTAATTATGCATAAATATGATCCATGTTTACATATAGACACAAGTATAAATGCGAACAATGTTTACTAAATTATCATCCATACATATGACCAATGTTTACCAAAAGACCCAAGTATAAACGCGAACAATGTTTACTAAATAATCATCCACATATATGACCAATGTTTACGTAAAGACTTAAGTATAAACGCAAACAATGTTTACGACATAATCATACATACATATGATCAATGTTTACATAGAGTCAAGTATAAACGCGAAAAATGTTTACTACATAATTATCCATACATATGACCAATGTTTACCTATAGACTCAAGTATAAACGGAAACAATCTTTACTACATAATCATCCACACATATGATCAATGTTTACATAAAGTCTCAAGTATAAACGCGAAAATGTTTACTACATAATCATCCATACATATGACCAATGTTTACCTATAGACTCAAGTAAAAACGTGAACAATGATTACTACATAATCATCCATGCTTAATATCAATGTTTACCTATAGACACAAGTAAAAACGTGACCAATGTTTACTACATAATCATCCATACATGTGAACAATGTTTACATAGAAACTCAAGTATAAACGCGAACAATATTTACTACATTATCATCCATAATTATGACCAAAGTTTACTTATAGACTCAAGTATAAACGCGAACAATGTTTACTAAATAATCATCCATACATTTGATCAATGTTTACCTAAAGACACAAGTATAAGCGCAATCAATATATACTACGTCATTTACCATACATATAACCAATGTTTACATATAGACACAAGTATAAACGCGAACAATGTTTACTACATAATCATCCATACATATGACCAATGTTTACCTAAAGACGCAAGTATAAACGCGAACAATGTTTGCTACATAATCATCCATACATATGACCACTTTTTACCAATAGACTCAAGTATAAATGCGAACAATGTTTACTATATAATCCTCCATACTTATGATCAATGTTTACCTATAGACTCAAGTATAAACTCGAACAATGTTTACTATATAATCTTCCATACACATCAGCAATGTTTACCTAAAGACTCAAGTATAAACGCGAACAATGATTACTACATAATCATCCATATATATGATCAATGTTTACCTGTAGACTCAAGTATAAACGCGAACAATGTTCACTACATAATCATCCATACATATGATCAATCTTTACCTCTAGACTCAAGTATAAACGCGGGCATTGTGTACTACATAGTCATCAATACATTTGACCAATGTTTACCTATTGACTCAAGTAAAACGTGAACAATGTTTACTACATAATCATCCATACATATGACCAATGTTTACCTAATGACTCCAGTATAAACGCGAAAAATGTTTACTACATAATCATCCATACTTATGTTCAATGTTTACCTATAGACTCAAGTATAAAGGCAAGCAATGTTTACTTCATAATCTTCCATACACATCGCCAATTTTTACCTAAAAACTCAAGTATAAACGCGAACAATGTTTACTACATAATAATCCATATATATGACCAATGTTTACCTAAAGACTCAAGTATAAACGTGAACAATGTTTACGACATAATCTTCCATACATATGACCGATGTTCATCTATAGACTCAAGTATAATCGCGAACAATGTTTACTACATAATCATCCATACATATGACTAATATTTACCAAAAAGCTCAAGTATAATCGCGAACAATATGTACTACACAGTCATCCATACATTTGATCAATGTTTACTTAAAACTCAAGTATAAACGCGGACCATGTTCACTACATAATCATCCAAACATATGATCAATGTTTACCTAAAGACTCAAGTATATACGCGTACAATATTTGCTACATAATCATCCATACATATGACCAATTTTTACCAATAGACTCTAGTATAAACTCGAACAATATTTACTAAATAATCATCCATACACATGAGCAATGTTTACCTAAAGACTCAAGTATAAACGCGAACAATGATTACTACATAATCATCCATACATATGATCAATGTTTACCTGTAGACTCAAGTATAAACGCGAACAATATTTACTACATAATCATCCATACATATGATCAATATTTACCTATAGACTCAAGTATAAACGCGTACAATGTTTACTACATAATCATCCATACACATGACCAATGTTTAACTAAAAACTCAAGTATAAACGCGAACAATGTTTGCTATATAATCATCCATAAATATGACCAATGTTTACCTATAGACTCAAGTATGAACGAGAACAATGTTTATTACATAATCATCCATACATTTGACTAATGTTTACCTAAAGACTGAAGTATAAACACGAACAATTTTCACTACATAATCATCTATACATATGATCAATCTTTACCTCTAGACTCAAGTATAAACGCGGACATTGTGTACTACATAGTCATCAATACATTTGACCAATGTTTACCTATTGACTCAAGTAAAACATGAACAATGTTTACTACATAATCATCCATACATATCACCAATGTTTACCTAATGACTCCAGTATAAACTCGAAAAATGTTTACTACATAATCGTCCATACTTATGATCAATGTTTACCTATAGACTCATGTATAAACGCAAACAATGTTTACTTCATAATCTTCCATACACATCGCCAATTTTTACCTAAAAACTCAAGTATAAACGCGAACAATGTTTACTACATAATCATCCATATATATGACCAATGTTTACCTAAAGACTCAAGTATAAACGTGAACAATGTTTACGACATAATCTTCCATACATATGACCGATGTTTACCTATAGACTCAAGTATAATCGCGAGCAATGTTTAGTACATAATCATCCATACATATGACTAATATTTACCCAAAAACTCAAGTATAATCGC
This sequence comes from Acanthosepion lycidas, assembly GCA_963932145.1. Classification (NCBI taxonomy): domain Eukaryota; kingdom Metazoa; phylum Mollusca; class Cephalopoda; order Sepiida; family Sepiidae; genus Acanthosepion; species Acanthosepion lycidas. The sequence continues at coordinate 59,173,304 of OZ010595.1, forward strand.
GAACAATATGTACTACACAGTCATCCATACATTTGACCAATGTTTACCTAAAACTCAAATATAAACACGGGCCCTGTTCACTACATAATCATGCATGCATATGACCAGTGGTTACCTATAGACTCAAGTATAAACGCGAACAATATTTACTACATAATCATCCATACATATGACCAATATTTTCCTATTGAATCAAGTATAAACGCGAACAATATTTACTACATAATCACCCATACATATGACCAGCTTTTATCTATAGACTCAAGGATAAACGCGGACAATGTTTACTACGTAATTATCCTTACATATGACCAATGTTTACCTAAAGTCTCAAGTATAAACGCGAACAATATTTACTACATAATCATCCATACATATGACCAATGTTTACCTATAGACTCAACTATAAACGCAAACAATGTTTACTACATAATCATCCATACATATGACCAATGTTTACCTATCGACTCAAGCATAAACGCCAACAATGTTTACTACATAATCATCTATACATATGACTAATATTTACCAAAAGACTCAAGTATAAACGCGAACAATATTTACTACATAATCATCCATACATATGACCAATATTTTCCTATTGAATCAAGTATAAACGCGAACAATATTTACTACATAATCACCCATACATATGACCAGCTTTTATCTATAGACTCAAGGATAAACGCGGACAATGTTTACTACGTAATTATCCTTACATATGACCAATGTTTACCTAAAGTCTCAAGTATAAACGCGAACAATATTTACTACATAATCATCCATACATATGACCAATGTTTACCTATAGACTCAACTATAAACGCAAACAATGTTTACTACATAATCATCCATACATATGACCAATGTTTACCTATAGACTCAAGCATAAACGCCAACAATGTTTACTACATAATCATCTATACATATGACTAATATTTACCAAAAGACTCAAGTATAAACGCGAACAATATTTACTACATATCATCCAAACATATGACCAATGTTTACCTCCAGACTCAAATATAAACACCAACTTTTACTACTTAATCATGCATGCATATGACCAGTGGTTACCTATAGACTCAAGTATAAACAGAAACATTATTTAGTAGATTATCATGCTTACATATGACAAATGCTTATTTATCGACTGAAGTATAAACATGGCCATGATTATATATTCAAGTATATATACGACCAATATTTTCCTATAAACTGATGCAAACACATGATCATGATGTTTACGTATGCACTCTAGCACAAACATGACCAATGCATACTATTGGTAAATGTAGTGATAACCAATATTTACTTATTGATTCTTATATATTTACCTATAGTTTATAGACTCATGTTTGCAAAGGAATGCCGTTTACCTACAGACACATGTTTTTTTTTCACTGATCTTCACCATATAAAAGGCCTGAGAACCACTAGAGATAGAGGTTTATAGAGTAAAAGGCTTATTTTCTGTGGATACCTGGGAAGATAACTTAATCTTGAGCAGGTTAAGATTGTAGTGATCGGTAAATCATCATCTTGGTAGACGCTTACACAGTAAAGTGCTTCTCGGGAAGAAGCTGCACAAGTAGAACACGGTGGGGATATGAGCCAGGATTCATACAATGCGCGTCGCTTGGCTAGTCCTAGCCGTACATTTCAGTACTTGCGGAACTAAAGAATGCAGTTCGTATGAACACTTTCCTTGGAAGTAGAGACAGTAAAGAGACATACATCATTTCGACTGTGAGAAAAGGGGTTGCAGCATGGAATATTATTTGTCACACACAAAGACGCTGGAGCGGTAGTGGGGAACCGACCATTTTTCCTACATCTATCGATGGATCGTATGTACGATTTCCACTTGAAATTTGGGTTAAGTTAAAGTCCTAATAGTTGCTCAAAGCACGGGACCTCCCAGTGGAAACATACATTTAGCGTGATTGGTGGTAGTTCAGGATGTGATCAGCTACGATGTAATATAACTAGTTTAGTTTTCCCGGTGTTGAAAGTAATCCATCGAGTTTTCCCCTACTGAGATGTTAGAGTTAGTTTAGAGGAGATATCAGCTGCCAATCTTTGCATAGATATTCACAAATGATCGGAGCATACGTTTAATCAGTTCATTTATATAAATTTAAAAGACAGTTGGTCCGAGAAGCGAGCCCTGGAAGACACTTGCGTTGATTTCTAGGACCCCGAAGGACTGGAACTTTTGCAACTAGCTTCAGGGACTTACCTATTAGGAAGCATTTTGCAACTTTCAGTGATGTCATAGCTAGAGGGATAATTTGTGACACGCCTTTTCAAATGACTTTGTAATATTTAATTCTATGGTCTTGAATATGCATTTTCTGTCAAGTGTCTCACTGATACTGTGAGTAATTGTTGTTAGGACATCAGCAGTGGATCGAGGCGGTTGAAACCTGTAATGCTTGTCGCTCAACAGGTTGTTCTCTTTTGGGTGATCTTGTTGATTATAGCCTCCAAATCTTGCTCGTGACAGTGAGGAAAATAACGGGTCTATACTGAGAGGGGCCTGTGCGACCATATGCGTTCTTGAAAATCAGGCATACTTGAATAAAGTTGACACCTCCCGTAGAATTGGGAAGAATTTATCCTTCAAGCAGCAGTGAAATAATTTCGTCAAGATCAGCGATAATTCTGGTTTGATATTCTTGAGCACAACCATTTGGATTTTTTCTGTCTTTCTTATGGTTAAGACTTTTGATAAAATCTTGAAACTTCTCGGGCTGCAATAAAAAATACTGCTGAGGTTGTGCTTGAGAGATAGAGGAAGCCGGTAATAGTTTGCCCAATGTCGTCTAATGTTGAGTTAGAGGCAAAAACCGAGGTGAACATCTAGCCTTATCAGACAAGGAAAATACGACCGCGGGTTCATTTACAATAGTGATCACAGATGCGCGGCATCTATTACTAATTTTTTTGATGATCTCCCAGAATTCTCTGGATCCAATTTGTTTCCTTTAAACCTTGTCCCCGCTTCTGCATAGCTACACTTTGCTTTTTCCATAAATGTCTTTGAAGGGTTGAGAGCCGTTCTGTATACAGTAAAAATCTAACTACATATAATGACCAACGTTTAACTGTAGACACAAGTATAAACATGGCCAACGTTTAAACATAGACTTAAGTATAATAAATATTTTTATCTTAAATAAGAGGTTGATTGATATGTCATAAAAATCAACCAACAAGCCAGAAATTTCCATTTTTCTTGACCTTAATCATTCCGATAACGCTTTCTTTTACAAATATATTTATTTCATTGATATCTTATTAAATGAATGTAAACATTTTATACTGCAACTGATAATTTTTGTCATCTCAGTAGATATTTTTACATTTAGTGAGTTTATTCATCGTAATATCGCTTTTGTTTGGTTAAAATTGGAACATTCTAATGCTTATTTGTGAAAACCTCTTGTTCGCTGTTGTGAGAAATTTGTAAACGGAGAATATGATTAATGTATAATTATATTTGAAGAGTAACAGGAATTTAAGTCGGTAGTGATGAGTGTTGGATGATATAAATTTATAACAAAGCACACTTAAAGCATAAATCTCATTTATTATTCATTTCACATCGAAACAAGGCAATAGAGCAACTAAGACGCAATTGGTTACTAAGTGTTTGATAAATTGAGAAAATATTTTATTAAAGAGAAAAGAGAATAAAAGATAACGATTGAATTTGCTTTAAATTTTGAAGATCAATGTTGGCTGGGAAGGAAAAATCCGGAATAGATTTCCACAAGCAAGAAGTGGGATAAAAGAAACTATTAACATAGAAGTTACGGTTACATCTAGAAATTTCAACCGTAAAATGATCAGACTTTGTCTCCAATGTAGTACTGCGTTGAAATTTATAAAGTTAAGGTCCGACAAAGAAAAGATCACCTGAACAATTTACCATGAAATTATTTACATATATGGCGCTGGGTAGATACGTTACGATGGTGTTTTTTTATTTGTTTTTTTTTTTTACATTAGAATGTTCCAAACTGAAGAATATATATTTTTAAAATTCAAAGTATCTGCTTGAGTTGACAATAAAATATCCTAAAGCAAAATTGATTGATTCATCCATTATTTACGGCTTGTTTAAAACCAGAAAATATTTTAGATCGTAAGGATTTTTATTAATGAGATAATAATAATAATAATAATAATAATAATAATAATAATAATAATCGTTTTAGTGATACGAGTTTTACTAATTAACCCATGCCTTTCAAAAAGTTTTTTTGCAACTAAGTGAATAAAACGAAACCAACGAGAATTGGAACTCAAATCTCCGGCGATCAGTATCGAGCCGTTATCAATTGCACAACACGCACATCAAGATTGACAGCAACTGGTATTCTCTGGTGGCCACCCATTTATGTGCTGAGTAAGTTCAACGTTGCTTAACCTCAGAGATCGTACGGGAACCGGTTTCTGTAAGCCCCTATGGCAAGTGGGACAGATGAAAGCATCTCATAACGTACCTAACAAACATGTGTAAATTGCTAACAGACAGCAAAAAGGTAAATTTTATCAAGAGCTAGAAAGGAAAGGAAATTGTGGAAAGCAATGATCGTCCATGTCCTGAAGGGATACGGCGCTTTAGAGGAGGTGGAGGTGGGAAAGAGGAGGGGAGAAGAAGAAGAAGAAGAAGAAGAAGAAGAAGAAGAAGAAGAAGAAGAAGAAGAAGAAGAAGTGGTAAGTGCAGCTGGTGAATTGCCAATGTGTATCAGTTCGAAATGCTGCAGGCAGAAAACTAATACCGTGATTGACGTCTAAGTTCAATCTATAAGTTGCTCCAGGGAAGTAAGATTCTATTTGATTTTGAAATTCAAACAAATCATTTTATACAGGTCATGAGACCAGATGTTGTTATCGTAAAACGACGGGAACATATTCTCTGGATGAAAAGCTGAGTCTTCATCGAACTGAAAAAAAATGTGAAAAAAGCTGAAAAAGATTTTATTAAAGAAAAAAATAATGAAGAATAGATAGGAAATAAACTTATTATACATCATTATTAGTCGCAGTCTCGATTTATGAACGAATGTACCTGTGCCGTCAAATATGACAGCTTATTTTTTATCCACCACAGTTATGTTGTTGCTAATTGGCTTCAGTGAACGGAAGATTATTTACTCTATGAACTCTAGTCCTGGTATGACGATAAACTACATCCGTCAGCAAGGCGTCTGATTGAAAGATTGGAAGTTTTGAGAAGCGTAGAACGACATCTTAATTACTGTTGTTCACTGACCTGCGGTGATAGCATCTATGAGAGTCCAAGTTATGGAAAAATTGTGTTTTGACTTTTGTCTGGTGGTTCACTAAGTACTAAAAAACAGTATAGTAAAAATACCAGCAATATATTTATAAAAAAGATTTTATCATTTACAAACTATATAAGTTAAAATCATACGTTTGCCCTGGAAGTATTATATACAAAAAAAATCTGTAGTGGAAGCCATAAAATTACGTACAAAATAGATTTCGGCATTAAATCTATAGAGGTCGATATGTCGCTAAACAAAAGGAACCAAGTCGCCAACGAATTCTATAAACTCTGTTTTGTGCTTTTCTATCGGTGACAGTAATCTAATTTCTCCTGTTTATTTGCTCCTCAGTTTCCGGTCCAAAAATTTCTTCAATTCTCATTCCCCTATTTTCTGTTTTTGCGTTAAATTCTTCCTCACGTTTCATTTTGAATCCTTTCAGCTACACGTCCTCTCATCGCATATCTTCTTGTATTAGCTTCTTCCTTTGTTTCAGTTTTTATATTCTTCGCGATGGTCTCTCTTTCACTTTCTCTATCTCTCTTTCTCTCACTCTTTCTCTCTCGCGCGCACAGCGTTCTTCTATCACATTCGTCCGTTTCTGAGCTTAAAACTTGTTCCAGTCAATCCCAGGACTGCAACCAGAACTAGAATAATGTCTGCATGAGCCGCATTTTTTAGATTAAATTTTCCAGTGCAGATATTGAACCTACCTGTCAAGACGAGTTTTACTTTCACTCTACGCTACTACGGTGCAACCTGATACAAAATATTCAATTGTTTCTAGATACTCATCACCGTATCTTCATTTGCGGTGGACATAAGTTTTCAGTATGTTACTTGATAACTTCCAGTTAGCAATCTTTGGTCGGGTGTAGCAACAACACACACACTTCAGTTTCAGCTTTTAATGTTGCACTATGTGACCACTTATGGGTAAGCAGTAATGTACAAGAAAATACTGTCTTTGTAATTGTTTCATTGTTTTACCATTTTTTTAGATTCTTTGCCATGCAAAATGGAATAAATCTTAATTAACCTTTTTCATCCACTTAAAATTATCTTTTGAATTTGTTAGCTTATTTATTGCTAATACCGTTTCTTCTTCTTCTAATTAATATTATTATTATTATTATGTGAGGGAACAAACAATGTCAAAGGATCGCTGTTGTAGAAAGATACAACTAACAATATAGCCATGATGACACCCAATGACATATGTACATATCTGATACCTTGTTATTAACATTATTATTATTACACAATATTATTATTATTACACTAGTCTCCTATATTTTTCCAAATAATTTAGGACAATTTTTGCCGCTAAATAACATCCATTTCTCTCAATCAGGTCATGTTTATGTGCTATGTTGAGTTTTTAAAATACGATCTGATGACTAAATCGATTACATTTTTGAACCATTATTGATTGAATTTTGTTAATATTTCTCGTACAAAATAAGTTTTTAAGAGGAAGAAATCGTTTTCTAACAATCATTAAATGTGACAAACATCGATAACAATAGATTGAATAGTATCCCTTGATAAATCTAAGTACAAGTAAATTGCATGTTACCTCATCATTATTCAAAATTCAAGGCCTGGAATTCTGTTTATTCAAACCCATAGAATATTGAGCGGCAGAGGTATCGCTCTTCAAATCCCAGAAGTCATCAGTCATGATGACTGCATCCTTGTTACCCGGTCGCCATCTCTTTCATGTCCTGATGGAATCTTCCCCACCCCCTGTTCTTCATCATTGATCACAAATTCTCCAGAAAACAATCCACATGCAAAAATAAATAATTCATTTTGGTGCTCATGTTGTATCCGAGGTTTCTGAAAGCGGACAGCATATTGATGACAAGTTCTGTGGAATTACTGACTTTGTTGTCTTCACGACCAGAACAAAAGCCTTCCATGCTTCCAGTTCCACTTTGTACATTGAGTTTTCAAACTCTGTATCTCTGATGAGCTGACGGATTTGGTGACTATCAGTGATGGCCGCTATCAACTTCTCAATCGTCAATCCTGGAAAAGACTGCCGTAAATACTTGCAGCAGTCATTATCCTTTATCAGAGCTTTGATGTACTGCATGATCAAGCCGTGCTTGATGTGCAGTAGTGGGAAATGTATCCTGCCTCTGTCTACTAGAGGCTTATTGATGACGTTTGTGATTCATCAATCCCTCCCCAACAAACTTTTCCTTTTTTGTCTAATGCTTAGCAGAGTCCCTACTATCCCACATGCACAGAAAGCATGGATAATTGGTGAACCCCGACTGTTGTCCCAACACAAATTTCAACATCTTCAGGTCAATGTGAATAAACAACTCATGCTGATCATAAAGAATTTTCTCCAATGCATACTGCGCTGCTTCATATTTCTCCTTCAGTGTAATCAAGTGAGCGTGGGTTACACGTGAAAACTGGTTACCATTGTGCAGCTAAACCCTTTCCAGTAATTGTTTGCTGCTGTCAAGGAACAGTCTCGAATCTTTACGTACGCACTGTAGCAATAAAATTTTATAAAGAAGCTGTGCAATATCAGTAGTGTACACCAGAATCTTCTCTTCACTAAAAAATGGAGGTACACTTGATCCCTGTTTTGGTATAATGGGATGTGAGCAATGTCAGAAAGGAGTTTTTTTCCCCTTTGATCAAAATGCCAACAGTTTGCCAGAGAACGTTGAGAAGCTGAGATTGTGAATGAGATCATTTAGTTCCTTTTGGGAAAAAGGATGGGGGAACATCATTTAAAAAAATAAAAAAATTCCTTTTCTTCTTGAGAAATCTTTTTCGCTAATGTCAGGAAGTTCTCCAAAGGCAGGTATTGGAATTTCATGCCATTGGGCTACACGACGACGACCGATTAAAGATCAGGATACTTGAGGCGGCTCAGGTTCTTTCTGTTGATCCCAGTTTCAGCAATAGCACAGAAATAGCAACCAGCGCCATAATTTGTTGGCTCCCTCCAAGCCATGTGATGTGTAAATTTCAGGCAACTTTTCTTGCCCTTGGTCTACCAATGTAAATATTTGGTACATGTTTTACCATGTGTCACACACTAGCTTGATCCTGGTCACCAAGCTGCTGAGTCGTTTCTTGATAGTGTGTGTCGAAGTGAACGAGGTCTTGAATATCAGCAGTATGGACCTAATTGAATCTGAAAGACTCTGTCGTTGAGGTCAAACATTGTGAGTATTATACTGTTATTCCTGAAAAATTGGTTCCTGAATTATCTAACTTTAGTTATTTGTAATTGGCTCTAGAAAGTTATATAGTATGCTTACTACTAGGTCCGTGTGATATTTTGGCGGTAGACGTAAATTATAATGACTAAGAAAACAACCTTTCTGATTTATATTCTAGGCTTTTGCCTTGTACAGTATGGTGTGTTTTGAGATGTGAACACATTCTTGCTTGTTATCGGTTTATAAATATTTTGGAGACGTGTTTTAAATTTATGAAGCTATAATTGGCTGAAAATACTTCTGGTTAAAATTATTACGTTTATAATTAACATAATAATTAGTTTTATTGTGTGAAATATGTTGCATATTTAGATATTTTAATGGACAAGACAACATAAACGAAAAAGGTTAAAAGAGCATGTTGCCGTAGCTCAAGAAGTTGGACTGATTGTGCAAAACTAATGTGATTTTTTGATTCAGCACATCAGAATTGTCCTAAATAACTTAAAATATTTAGGCAATAAATTTGGTATGACCAGTGTTGTTGTTGTTATTATTATTATTATTATTATTATTATTATTATTATTATTATTATTACTTAAGGGAACAGAACATTGTCAAAGGATCGCTGTTGTAGAAAGATACGACTAACAATATATCCATATGTCATTGGGTGCCAATGACATATGGATATATCCGGTACCTTGTTATAAATATTATTATTATTATTACACTGGGTAAGAAAAAACATTTTTTTAAGTTGTCTATTTTTTCCAAATAATTTAGGGCAATTTTTACCGCTAAATAACATCTATTTCCCTCAATCAGATCACTTTTTGGGGCTATGTTGAGTTTTCAAAATACGATCTTATGACTAAATCGATTGCATTTTTGAGACATTATTGATTGAATTTTGTTAATATTTCTCGTACAAAATAAGTTTTTAAGAGAAGAAATCGTTTTCTAACAATCATTAAATGTGACAAACATCGATAACTATAGACTGAATAGTATCCATTGATAAATCAAAGTACATGTAAATTGCATGTTACGACATCATTATTCAAAATTCAACCCTACCTTATTATTATTATTATTATTATTATCATCATTATTATTATTATTATTATTATTATTATTATTATTATTACAAGTGCAATCGCGCCATCAAATATGACATCTTGTTTTTATCCGCCGCAGCTATGTTGTTGATAATTTGTTTCAGTGAACAAAAGTTTATTTGCTCTTTGATTTCTGGTTTGTGCATTTCTCATGGCGCCAGTAACCTCATTCCTCCTGTTTATTTGCTCTTGAGTTTAAGGTCTAAAAATTTTCTTCAATTCCCATTCCCGTATTTTCTCTCCTTGCGTTTTATTTTGAATCCTTTCAGCCTCACGTTATCTCATACCATCTCCTCTTGTATTAACTTCTTACTTTGTTTCATTTTGTCTTTGCGTTGTTCTCAGTCACCTACTAACTTATTCTTCTGTTTCATTAGTTCGCCTCTGAGCGAGCCCCGTATATCTTTCGCTCTCGTTTTAATCTCCTGCTTTCTTCAAGGGCATTTTCTTTTTTATGATGATGACAAAAACTTTCTTAAATTCACGACATACATATAAAATATAGGGAATTATTTAAATTTAATTCTGCATTTTTAGGGGAAATTAAATTCTAAATTTGTACTTTGTGTTAAATCTTGGATACCAATGTAAAAGGTAAATGTATTTAAATAATATGAAAACTTTAATTAGATTTAGAATTTTGATACTAAATCTATCTCTTAATCATTATTCCCTTATATATTTAGAATGTAAATGGGCTGGATTTCAGATCATTTCACAGGCGGATCTCTCCCGAGGCTATATCCTGGGTCTTACTCTACTTCTGATCTTCAATGATCTTTCCAAGTAGGCATTTATGCTGCTGGCACTACTACTTATTCCAGTGTCAATAGAAAATCCGTTCGAGTTGACAAACTTAAACTGGCCACTGCTCTTGAAAAGGACCTCAAATCCGGTTAACTGGAACAGGAAATAGCTCGTAAATTTTAATGCTTCCAAAACAAATCTGCTCTCTTTTAACCACCATATAGAGACATTCCTGCTCAAAATCATCATAGCTGATGCTCACGCAGAGCTACACACTATGACTTCTTGGTCTCATGTTTTTATCTGACATAAAATGGAACGACTAAATCGAATCAATATCTGCATCAACTGCAAGGAAATTTGGGTCACTATGCCGTGCCAGAAGAGACCATCTTGCACACTTAGACGTCTAGCATTCGTCTGAGAATTGCATACGGCTTACATATTTGTTCTGGTGCTCCTGCTAATCACCTCGAGTTTCATGACAAAATCCAAAGAAATAGCTTTAATCGATCCTGACTTGGAATCACGAAGTCAGTCACTTTCTTCTCGACGTGACGTACCTTCCCACTGTTTTTTTTTCTATAAAGAAATAAGATTCCTTCTAGGTTGGCATATAGGTACCACTGATTTTGAAGTTGAATTGGGGATATGTAATGGCCACTTTTAATCCAACAGTTTCTTTTCTCACAATCCACGCCTGTGGAACTCTATTCCGTTTCCTTGCTTCCCTGATAACTACAATCTTCCAAAAATTAAATGCTACGTCAGTCAACATCTCCTATCTTCTTGAACCCCGGTCAGCGTTTATCCTTTCTTCAATCCCGTCTATTTCCAATCTTTTAACTCCCATTCAGTTTTGAACCTCCTCCGTACTAGTGTCTTTCTCGTCATTCTTGTGGTGAAATGATTAAAAAAAGTGTTTATTCTACGATACTATAATTCATATCTTAAGATACACTATATAGTAATGAGGCATTTTATTAAAAATGTCGTGATATATTTGTTTGAGACCTATTGTTACTTCTAAATAAATGCAGTGGTATCTATAATTCATTGATTGCTCTAGCTATTATATACATCACTTTTTCTTCAATATATTTTAATGGTAAATGATTTATGTGTTTAATATAACATGGAAATATAATTATCACACTGAAGAAAAAGATTAGCAATAAAACAAAAAAGAAGACAGCAACCACAAAGCCTATTTCAAGACCAAGTTGAAGCAAGGTGATTACTTAACAGACTAACTATCTGATTGCCTCACATGAAAAATTTGAATAACCAAGGGTAAAAGAATTCATTAATTAAATGGTTAATTTTGACCAGGAATTAATTTTGTGTAAACTCAGATAGAAATATTATTTGCATAGTTTATTAAAACGACTGTGTTAAGTAATCATTCATAAATTTACTAGGTGGATTTACCTGCATTTTCACTACAGATGGGACAGGAAATATATAAACAAATACACATTGATAATTATTATATGGTTTGATAATAGAGGGCACGCAGAGAACATGGATTTTTTATGTTTAGTCATTAATAAGACATTCTATGAAGCATTATCACGGGACAACTTTATAAATGGAACGATGTATTATTACTAGTGTAACAATTTAGGGAACATTATTAACGGGATGTTTTTCGTATTATCATTCATGGAACGATTTATGTTTCGGTATTAGTGTAGCGTTTTATGAAGTATTAATAAGGAGACGCTTTCCTTATCATTATCAATGGAGTGATTTATATTTCACTATTGATGTGAGGATTTATGAGGTATTAACAATGTAACGAATTTTGTATCATCAATGGAACGATATATTTTTCGGTATTAGTGTAACGTATTATGACGTATTAATAATGGAACGCTTTCCTTATTATCAATGGAACGATATATGTTTGAGTATTGGTGCAAATATTTTATGAAGTCTTAATAAGGGAATGCTTTTCGTATCATTATCTATGGGACGATGTATATTTCGTTATTACGTTAAAATTTTATGAAGCATTATTAAAGGAATACTTTTGTGTCATTTTTAATGGAAAAAAATTATGTACCATTATCAGTGTAACATTTTATGAATGATTATTCGTGAAAGTCGTCTTTGTTACTGTTATAATAAGTATACATAACAATGATTGGTAGATCGGAAATCCAGGTTAAAAATTTAAATATAAGCAATAATAATATAGGCATTTTTCGAAAGTGTTATGGTCCAGTTCCTTGTACCATGGTGATAGTCCAAGGTAAAGATGAACTCGAACACAGGTATGGGATAACACAGATATATTACAAACAGGAATATATACAGAGAAGTAGAAGTGTAAGTATGAAAAATCAGGTTTAGTAGAGAGAACAATATAGTCTCGACCAGTATCACTATTTCAATGTCTTGCAGTAATTGTCTGAACGCGACTCTGTTTCGGACTGCCTCTGACTCGACTCTTGACTCGACTTGAACTACTGATTCCGCTTGAACTACTAACTATATATAGTCACCTCCCACATGTGGGCATCATGTGGCACAAGGCCGGTTTAACGTGCGATCTCCAAGACCGTGGGATCTCCGAGTCCGTGGGCTCGACCAAAATGTACACATTGAACAAGTATAAATGGGTTCACGTTGGGTTTAACTCCCCGAAAGAGAATCCGCCATTTGTCGTAGCCTCCTTCGGGTTCCGCACCGCCCGAAGGCTGGGAGTTTGACCGATCAGCCGATCGACCGAAATCGACTTGAACGACTGACGATATTCAGTCACCCCACACTAAGGCATCATGTGGCACAAGGCCGGGTTTTTAAAGTGGGATCTCCGAGACAGTAGGCTCGCCCAAACATATGCCCATTCAAACCGTATCAACGGGTTCAGGATCGGTTTACCTCCCCGAAAGAGACTCCGCCCTTCGGCGTAGGCTCCTTTGCGTTCCTCCCCGACCGAAGGCAAAGAGTTCAACCGATAAGCCGGTCAAGACTTGAACGACTGACGATATTCAGTCACCACACCCACTAGGGCATCATGTGGCACAAGGCAGGGTTTTTAAAGTGGGAACTCCGAGACAGTAGAATCGCCCAAATATATGCCTATTGAACCCGTATCAACGGTTTCAGGGTCGGTTTACCTCCCCGAAAGTGACTTCGCCCTGCGGCGTAGCCACGTTCGGGTTCCTCCCCGCCCGAAGTAGAGAGTTCAAATGAACAGCCGGTCAAGACTTGAACGACTGACTATATTTAGCAACACCACTACGTGGGCATCAATGTGGCACAAGGCCGGTTTAATGTGGGATCTCCGAGCCCGTGGGATCTCCGAGCCCTTGGGCTCAGCCAAAAATAATGAAACGGGTTCAGGGTCGGTTTACCTCCCCGAAAGAGAATAAGCCCTACGGGGTAGCGTCGTACGGGTTCCTCCCGGCCCGAAGCAGAGAGTTCAACCGATCAGCCGGTCGACCGAGATCGACTTGAACGACTGACAGTATTCAGTCACCATTGATTCAATATAATCTTTTAATTTCGGATCAGCAGAAAATGTTAGCCTGTAAATGAGTAGTCATTCTCCTGAGGGTCAGCATCAGTCAACCTCATGGAACCCGACTGGTGCATCATGTGTCACAAGGCCGGTTTTCGAAACGTGGGATCTCCAAGCCCGTGGGATCTCCGAGCCCGTGGGCTCGGCCCAATAATATGCCAATTGAACCGGTATAAACGGGTTCACCTTCGTTTTACCTCCCCGAAGGCAAAGACTTCAACCGAACAGCCGGTCAGGAGGTGAACGACTGACGTTATTCATTCACCCCACTACTGGGGCGTCATGTGGCACAAGGCCAGTTTAACGTGGGATCTCTGGGCCCATGGGTTCGACCCAAATATATGCCCATTGAACCCGTATAAACAGGTTCAGGTTTGGTTTACCTCCCCGAAAGAGACGCCGCCCTTCGGCGTAGCTTCGTTCGGGTTCCTACCCCCGAAGGCCGAGAGTTCAATCGAACAGCCGGTCAGGAGGTGAACGACTGACGATATTCAGTCACCCCCACCCACACACACACACACACACACTGTGGCATCATGTGGCACAGCGCCGGTTATTTAATGTGGGACATCCGAGCCCGTGGGCTCGGCCTAAAAATATGCCCATTGAACTCGTATAAACGGGTTCAGGTCAGGTTTACTTCCCCGAAAGAGAATCCGCCCTTCGGCGCAGCCTTCTTCGGGTTCTTCCCCGCCCGAAGGCAAGAGTTCAACTGAACAGCTGGTTAGGAGGTGAACGACTGACGATATTCAGTCACCCCACTACTAGGGCATCATGTGGCACAAGGCCGGTCTTTTCTCGTGGAACCTCCGAGCCCGTGGGCTATGCCCAAATATATGCCCATTGAACCCGTATAAACGGGTTCAGGGTGGGTTTTACATCCCCAAAAAAGACTCCCCCCTTCGGCGAAGCCTCCTTCGGGTTCCTCCCCGCCCGAAGACAGAGTAAAAAAATAATGCCCATTGAACCTGTATAAACGGGCTCAGGGCCGGTTTACCTCCCCGAACCGGACTCCGCCCCTGGGTGTAGCCTCGTTCGGGTACCTCCACGCAGAAAGGCAGAGAGTTCAACCGAACAGTCGGTCAGAAAGTGAGCGACTGACGATATTCAGTCACTCGCCACTGGGGCAGAATGTGACACAAGGTTGGTTATTTATTGTGGGTTCTCCGAGTCCGTGTGCTCGGCCCAAAATTATGCCCATTGAACCCGTATAAACGGGCTCACGGCCAGTTAAAGTCCCCGAACGAGACTCCGCCCCTCGGCGTAGCCTCGTTCGGGTTCCTCCCCGCGCAAAGGCAGAGAGTTCAACCGAACCTTCGGTCAGAATGTGAGCGACTGACTCTTTGCCTTCTCCTGAGGCGCAGTATATATTGTGTGGAATAATCCATTATTATTATGGGTACAATCCCATAACAGAAACTTTTTGAGATTAAGAATCATCATTATTGTATCATAAGATAAGCAGGTTCCTCTTTATCCTTACTATGTTAGCGTTTTCACTATTCTCAATAGTAAATCTGATCGGTTCGACTAGGTAGAATTTGCAACTGTTCTAAAAAAATGACCTAATATCTGCTGTTTGCAACGACAATGAATGCCGTATTTAATTTGACGGTTCCTAAATGAAACTGCTCTCATTTCATCGTCTGAGTGTTCCCATTCCGCCTTCCATGAGGTTGACTGATGCTGACCCTCAGGAGAATGACTACTCATTTTCAGGCTAACATTTTCTGCTGATCCGAAATTAAAAGATTATATTGAATCAATGGCTAGGTCTGCAGCTAATAATAATCGTTCACTGTGTTGTCCTAGACAATACTGCCCGCCAGAATCTTTCTTACATTCAACCATCTTTGAATATTGCTTGGTGCCTATGCTATGCATTTAAAGATTTTTGATAAAATACAACGAACAATCTGCAATGTTATTGCTTATGACCTGGCATCTCGGTTTCAGTCACCTTCCCGTAACGTGGCTGCCTTGTAACTTTTATAGCAATAATTTCATGGTAATTGTTCTGAGAAACTTTCCTATATGGAATATAGACTTTATCATTTCAGCGCAGTACCAGATTAGCAGCAAGGTCTCATCATTTTACAGTTGGTATGGCTAGATGTAACCGTAAATTCTATGTTATCAATTTCTTTTCACGCACTTCCTGCTTGTTGAACTCGATTCCGGTTTGTTGCTTTCTACTCACCTTTTATCTTTAAAAATGTAACCAACAATGCCAATCGTTATCTAGTGTCTTCTTTTATTGTAATCGCTCCTTTTTAATGTTCTTTTTCTTATATACATTCACCTTCAGTAACCATTTGTGTCGTAGTGGCTTTATTACCTTGATTGCAATGAAACGACTTTAAAAACAGCAAGAGCTACTAAGCAACAAGAGATGCATTGCATTTGATCCAAATAATAAATTTGGCGTTACAAATTGTCATATAGGACATAAATGAATGGAATCGCCCGTTTATTTAAATAAGCAGAGTTAAGCGGATTTGAGGAGAGTTAGCATTAGGTCTTAGCCGCTCGCTAACCACTTCGTGCTTGTCGAACTCTCTTTCTTCGGGCATAGAAGAACAGAAATGAGGCTATGCTGAAGGGCAGTCTCAACTGGGGAGAGAGATAAAGCCAACACCGTTACTATCGAGTTTACGGGGAATTTTTATCCGCGACTAGAAAAACACGCTAAACAGTGCCTTGTGCCACATCGCGCTCCGTTGGTTGCTCCGTTAAATACCGAGCTAGCATGAATTCAGTTGCTAAGTGTACCTTCGTGTACTAAACCTTCTATTTCATTACTTACCAAAGAGTTCGTTTTCCTATTTATTTCCCTCTGTTTTTCTTTTGATACATAGAATACAACATGATGGAATTTTTTTTTATTTTTTTTTAAAAAAAACAAGGCGATAATCCCACTAGAACACAAGAGGTTATCAAGTTTGCAAGAAAATGAGAAATTATAATAAATGAACAAGCTTGAAGCCAATGAGATATTATTTTATCTACTTACTAGCAGCATGGCCCGGCGTTGCCCGTGCTTGAATCAAAAATCGTATGACTCATAAAGCACTTAACTTAAAATATTTTTGTCCTTCCTTGCCTTTAAAGGAGTGCCCTTTTCCGTGCTGATGTTGCTACATGCCTTACTTCTTGCCTATCTCACACTGCCAATTTTTTCTAAGCTCTATACTAAACATTAAATCTGTTACCAAAAAAGAACTAAACAAAATGTTCACAAAACGATCAGCTTTAAAAAAGGACTCGTAACTGGAAAAAACGAATGAAAAAAGAATGTTAACAACAAATATTTTTTCACACCCAACCCAGTTCTGCGGAATCAGAATCAACGTTGAATTTAAGCAAGCGAATGAGCCAATTGGAGTAAAGTGCCATGCAGATTTAAATTTTTCCCACTTGTGACGAATGCAGCTATTGAATTTTTTTGCATGCTAGCATGCTAGTTAACATTCATGTCAGCTGTTGGCTCTCACGCTGGCCAATGGAATATTCCTGCCTATTCGTGGCAGCCAGCTATTGGCTCTCACTCTGGCCAGTAGAAAATGGCCGCAAGCTACATGAAAACTGCCGTAGAAGCATGAAAAAATCGATTATTTCTACTATCGTTGGGAGTTGGGAAATGGAAAGTCGATCTTGAGCTTTCCGCTAACTTGGAGCATATGCATGTAAATTTTTGTGCAAATCCGTCGAAAATTGCAGCCGTGCATTCGTTACACACACACACACACACACGCACATCCTGCCTTTTATAGATAGAGATGTTGAGAAAGTGTTTGCATACAATTTGTTAGATTAGGAATTCCTAAAGAATATAGGTCGACATAATAAGAAGAATAGCACAGGTGAAATTTTAGAGTAAATTAATTATGAAGTGTCATATAGGATATAAATGTATGGGATCGCAGGCAAATAAGCAGAATTAAGCGGATTTGAGGAGAGTTAGCATTAGGTCTTCGTCGCGCTAAGCTCTTAGTGCTTGTCGAACTCTCTGATTTCGGGCATAGAAGGACAGAGATGAGGCTATGCTGATGGGGAGAGTCTCATCTGGGAAGGGAGACAAAACCGACGCCATTGCTAACGAGTCTACGGGAAATTTTTGTCTGGGCCTACCGGCTTAGAAAAACTCACGTTAAAACGGCATTGTACCACATCCCGCTTTGTGTGTGTGTTGAGAGAAGGCTTGGGTAAATACCGAATCAGCATTAGGTTTTAGTCAGCATTAAGTCTACCTCCGCCCTTTAAGCTTTTAGTGCTTGCCGAACTCTCTGACTTCGGGCAGAGACGAACCCAGATGAGGCTATACCGAAAGGCAGATTCTCATCTGGGGATGTAGACAAATCCAGCCACATTATTACGAGGTCTGCGGGGAATTTTTGCCCGGGCCTACAGCTTCGGAAAAACGACGTTAAACCGGCCTTGTGCAATATCCCGCTCTGTGGGAAGTTCGGGTATATACGAAGTTAGCATTAGGTCAATTGCTAAGTGTACCATCGTGTAGAAAAACTTATATTTCATTACTTACCAACTAGTTTGCCTTCCTTATTTATTTCCCTCTGTTATCTCGAAAACACGAGATACAACACATATACAGGGGTTGGACAAAATAATTGGAACACTTTTTAAATTCAAAGAAAAAATATTTAATATGGAGTTGGTCCTTCTTTAGCCTCACAGACAGCTTTAATAAGTCCAGGAATGGAATTGTCCAGCTTCCTGACTTCGTCCAGGGGAACTTACAGTCATTCTTCCATTAAAACCTTCTCCAGCTCTTTACGACTCGACGGTGGAGGATATCGGCTCCTAACTTGTTGCTCCAAAATGCACCACAAATGTTCAATAATATTGATATTTTGATATTGGGGAGGCCATTCCATAAATGTTCAGGTAATTTTTGCTGTTGATTCTACCATGCAGAGCAACTATTTCCATGATATGGGGGCCCAAACTATCACTGATCCACCTCCATGCTTCACTGTTGGAAGAAGGCAGTCAGGGTTGTAAGCTTCTTTGTGATGCCTCCACACATAAACTCACTCTGAATTTGCGAAAAGAGAAAAACTGGACTTGTTTGAGAATATGACTTGCTTCCATTGGTCTGCAGACCAGACATTGTGATCACTGCACCACTTCAACCTCTTTTTAATGTTGCGAGTGGAGAGAAAAGGTTTCCTCACAGCGGCTCTTCCATGATATGCAGCCTTATGGAGCTGACGATGAACAGTTTTAGTAGAAACTGAAGTATTCAGATGGTCATTCAACTCAGCAGTCATTTTGGCTGCATTTGTCCGATGATTTTATCCCACATTGCGTTTCAATGCACGTCAGTCCCTGTCAGTAAGTTTGCAAGTCCGGCCCGAATTGCTACGATTGCTAGAGATCTTGCCCTGTTTCTCGAATTGCATCAGTGTTCTTGATATGGTAGCTCTTGAAAAACCAAACAGTTCAGCAACCTTAGTGATCGAAGCTCCTGCCATGCGAGCTCCAACAATTTGCTCTTTTTTGAACTCGGAGAAGTCACGCATTTAGCTTACATTTTACTAAATTCTAAAAATAATTAGGCCAAAGACAGTAAATTAGATAAATAAACATATTTACAATGGATATAACTTGCAATTACGATGTTTTAGTTAAAGTTCTTAATAGGTCTTTAAAATATAGTAGTGGATTTTGCAACTGTTCCAATTATTACGGAATAAATATACCTGTATATCTGATATTTGGGGGCGCAATACAGATTCTTTTCTTTATAGATCATACGCATTTATCGGCATAGAAATAAAAAAAAATATGAAAACGTAGAAAATTCTCGTTAAAAACAAAATAAAATAATGCCAAACTACCCTGCAATGTCTAATCTAGCAGTGAATTTAATGAAGAAGGTATCTACAGCAAGAGTGATTTCTCTCAAGCTCATAATACCATAGTCGGAACATATGAACAGAAAGGAAGCTTTGAGGAAAATTCAAAGAAAAATATACTTAAAATTGGAAAGAGAGAATTAAAATTCCTTTGTCACATAGGAAAGAAGACAGCGTGGAATTTTTTAACACGTACAGGATTTTTTAAAGGCAGGAAAGCCTGAAGTAAATAGTGAATGACCTACTTGATACATTTGTGTAAAAGAATGACTGAACAAAGACAAATATTCGAAAGTTATTTTCAGGAACCAAAGAGAGGTAGTTATGGAACGCTATGGTCGACTACATCAAGTGATGGACGGGAAAAATTCGTTTGCAGGAGACAAATAGAGCACACCAAAAACAAGACTTCTGTATGTTTTATAACGAATAAATAAAATATGAAAAGAATACATATGGAAAAAAAATTGTGGAACAAATGTGTATTTCTTAGTAATTAGAGCGTACGTTTACTGGCATTAGGTATCAAATGTTAATACGGAATGTTATATTTGATTATTATTTTAAAATAGTTTACTGCACGAATTACGCATTAACAGATAGTTCAAAAGCTTAATAGAGGTCTGTGTGCAGAACTATATATAGAAAAATGTCATAATTGAATTTTCTATTTATGCTTTTAATTTTAAGTAATTGGCTGATATTTCTAAATAGTTTACAGCTCAATTTGACCATTAATAGATAGTTCAAAACGCATTGCATACAGTCCCCTGTATTAAAAACAATTGTCTGTGTTCACAAGATGTTTGTGCGAATCTGTCAATAATAGCTTACGCATCCAATTCATCTAACAATTCTTTTTCAATGCACCGCAACATGTACGATTCCAAATTCTTCTCAACGAATTTCGAAACCTTTTTCTATGATGTTTAGCTTTGAAAATGTCCGCTCGCATTGGACTTGTGAAACTGATATTGTGCAGGTGACTTTATACCGTTTTTATTTCTTTTTTGTTACTAAAACTATCAGTTTTTCTTTCTTTATTGCATCTTTATTTGATATTTGTGGTCCACTCCATCAGAGACCCACTTGCCATAGGTTAAGCTGACTCTCAAGCCAATCTACCACTGACGACGACATCGGCGACAAAAACAAGAAGAAGAAGAAAAAGAAGAAGGGGGAGATGATGATGATGAGGAGCAGGAGAAGAAGAAGAATTTAATGATTTCTCTCAAGACAATGAAGAACAAAAAATATTATGAAAATAAAAGAAATAATTAGGTGGATTCTACGATCCTGAAACAGAATATTAACGGCGACTAAAAAAAGGAAAAGAAGATAAAGAAAATTTTAATTGAGAGAAATGAGTAGAAGGAAGAAAGTAGGAACAGAGTAAAGGGGAAAAGGAAAGAAGAAATGGACGAAAGAAAGGAAGAATGAATGTGAAATAGAACAGAGAAGAATGAAAGCAGGCGGATGTTGAAAGAGGTTATCGTAAATGTAAAAATAGAATAAAGAATTTCAAATGTTGGAGATACTAAAAACGACAGCAACAAGAAAGAGATAGCCTCAAACTATGTCCTGAAAGAACACAAAAAATATTGAGAAGAAGAAGAAGAAGAAGAAGTCAGAATGAACACGAAAAAATGTTAAGAAGAAGAAGTCAGAATGAACACGAAATAATGTTGAGAAGAAGAAGAAGATGGAGAAGAAGAAGTCAGAATGAACACGAAAAAATGTTGAGAAGAAGAAGAAGAAGATATCAGAATGAACACGAAAAAATGTTAAGAAGAAGATGTCAGAATGAACACGGAAAAATGTTAAGAACAAGAATGAAGAAATCAGAATGAACACGAAATAATGTTGAGAAGAAGAAGAAGATGGAGAAGAAGATGTCAGAATGAACACGAAAAAATGTTGAGAAGAAGAAGAAGAAGAAGATGTCAGAATGAATACGGAAAAATGTTGAGAAGAAGAAGAAGAAGAAGAAGAAGAAGAAGAAGATGTCAAAATGAACACAGAAAAATGTTGAGAAGAAGAAGAAGAAGATGGAGAAGAAGATGTCAGAATGAACACGAAAAAATGTTGAGAAGAAGAAGAAGAAGAAGATGTCAGAATGAATACGGAAAAATGTTGAGAAGAAGAAGAAGAAGATGTCAAAATGAACACGGAAAAATGTTGAGAAGAAGAAGAAGAAGATAGAGAAGAAGATGTCAGAATGAACACGAAAAAATGTTGAGAAGAAGAAGAAGAAGAAGATGTCAGAATGAATACGGAAAAATGTTGAGAAGAAGAAGAAGAAGAAGAAGATGTCAAAATGAACACGGAAAAATGTTGAGAAGAAGAAGAAGAAGATGGAGAAGAAGATGTCAGAATGAACACGAAAAAATGTTGAGAAGAAGAAGAAGAAGATGTCAGAATGAACACGAAAAAATGTTAAGAAGAATATGTCAGAATGAACACGGAAAAATGTTAAGAACAAGAATGAATAATGTTGAGAAGAAGAAGGAGAAAAAGAAGAAGAAGATGTCAGAATGAACACGAAAAAATGTTGAGAAGAAGAAGAAGAAGAAGAAGATGTCAGAATGAATACGGAAAAATGTTGAGAAGAAGAAGAAGAAGAAGAAGAAGAAGAAGAAGAAGAAGAAGATGTCAAAATGAACACGGAAAAATGTTGAGAAGAAGAAGAAGAAGATGGAGAAGAAGTCAGAATGAACACGAAATAATGTTGAGAAGAAGAAGAAGAAGAAGAAGAGGATGTCAGAATGAACACGAAAAAATGTTGAGAAGAAAAGAAGAAGAAGTCAGAATGAACACGAAAAAATGTTGAGAAGAAGAAGAAGAAGATGTCAGAATGAACACGAAAAAATGTTGAGAAGAAAAGAAGAAGAAGAAGAAGAAGAAGAAGAAGAAGAACAAGAAGAACAAGAAGAACAAGAAGATGTCAGAATGAACACGAAAAAATGTTGAGAAGAAGAAGATGTCAGAATGAACACGGAAAATGTTGAGAAGAAGAAGAAGAAGAAGAAGAAGTCAGAATGGACACGAAAAAATGTTGAAAAGAAAAAGAAGAAGAAGAAGAAGAAGAAGAAGAAGAAGAAGAAGAACAAGAAGAACAAGAAGAACAAGAAGATGTCAGAATGAACACGAAAAAATGTTGAGAAAAAGAAGAAGTCAGAATGAACACGAAATAATGTTGAGAAGAAGAAGAAGAAGATGTCAGAATGAACACGAAAAAATGTTGAGAAAAAGAAGAAGAAGTCAGAATGAACACGAAATAATGTTGAGAAGAAGAAGAAGAAGAAGAAGAAGAAGAAGAAGAAGATGCCAGAATGAACACGAAAAAATGTTGAGAAGAAGAAGAAGAAGAAGAAGAAGAAGAAGAAGAATATGTCAGAATCATATATGCAGCGACCCCAGGGCATTCATCAACATGGAATTGCAGAGATGCCATTAAAGTGGTAAAGGTTTTGCTCTTTCAAAATACCTCAACATATGGTTCTTTTCTAATACAGAAATGTCCGAGGGACTCAAAAGTCTGGCTTTTATTTGACGAATGCCCCGGGAAAAAAGGTTTTTGCAGACGTAAGCCGCTGAGACGTCGCCGGAAATGGTCATTTCAGTAAACGCATGCATTCGGAATCTTAGGTTTTCATCATTTGTTTAGCTTGCTTGGGAAAATCAGTTGTTTTTACGTTTTAATGTAATGACTTACAGCTTTTAGTGAAATTACTAAGGATCCCTGTTTGTTCCCTTCACTCACCCAATGAGATTACTTTCCTTTCATTGTTTTTATTTTGTATTTTTCAGGTTTTGCCATTCCCGCCGATTTTCGTCACTGTTGCTCTTGTTTTCCGTGGAAGATTTCATGTTCTTTATTCTTTCTATTTTTACATTTGCCATAATCACTTTCAACATCTTCACTCCTCTGCCTTTATTATTCCCGTTTCTCTTTCGTTTAAACTTGTGCACTGTTTATATTCTGTTGGTTTCAGGATTGTAGCTACCAACTTAGAAATTATTTGCAGCGAAGATCTATAGTCATGTTTTTATATCTTTATTATTTTTTTTTGTTTTTTCTTGTCTTTATAGAAATCATTACATTCTTCTTCTTCTTTTTCTCAACATTTTTTCGTGTTCATTCTGACATCTTCTTGTTCTTCTTGTTCTTGTTCTTGTTCTTGTTCTTCTTTTTCTTCTCAACATTTTTTCGTGTCCATTCTGACTTCTTCTTCTCAACATTTTTTCGTGGTCATTCTGACTTCTTCTTCTTCTTCTCAACATTTTTCCCTGTTCATTCTGACATCTTCTTTTTCTTCTTTTTCTACTACTACTTTCTTTCTTTCTTACTGTTACTTATTTTTTAAATTTTCAAACTTCTTTCTTTCACCTTTTTTATTTGCTGTTGGCCATTCCTGTTTTCTATTTATGATGTACTATTCCTTCATTCTTTCATTCCTTCTTCAACTAATCTATTTTTATTTTCCCCATTATTTTTATTCTTTTGCATTACTGTCTTTAATTATTCATGATTATAATAATAATTATTTTATTTTTCTTTATTTCTTTTTCTTTCTTTCTCTCTTTCTTTCTTCTTTAATTCCAGTTTTGCATTTATTCATTCATTCTCTCTTTCTTTCATTCTTTCTTTCCTTCTTCAACTAATGTATATTATTTTCCCCATTGTTTTTATTCTTCTGCATTAGTGTCTTTAATGATGTATAATAATAATAATAATAATTACTATTATTTTATTTTTCTTTTTTTTCTTTCTTTCTTTCTCTCTTTCTTTCTTCTTCATTTCCGGTTTTGCATTATCATTTTTATCCATATATAATTATTATTATTCTTATTAACCTTTCATTATCATTTTTATTCATATATTATTATTATTATTCTTATTAACCTTTCATTCATTCATTCATTCATTCATTCATTCATTCTTTCTTTCTTTCTTCTACTCATTTATCTAATTTTATATATTCTTTTTCTACTCCTCTTTTAATATGCTCAGTTATACATGAGTATTTTCCCTTTATGCTGAAGTAGTCTTTCTTTCTTTCTTTCTTTGATTTACTCCTTCCTTTCATTTCTAACACTTCTTCTTCTATGCAGTCCACATTCTCCGTTTTCCTACAAAATTACCTTCCCTAATCTCTTTGCATTTCGCGTGATCTTTCCTCTTCTCTTTAAATTTTGTTTGTTTCTTTTTTCTCCATATTTGTATCAGCCATTTTTTCTTGCATTATTCACGTCCATTTTTATTGCCCCAACATGGGACTCAAGCTTACTTTTTTCTAAGTGTTATTCTCCGCCATCTTCTTTTCTACCTCCCTAGTGCCGCAATCAGTTTGTCGAGAAAAGACATAATTTAGACCCTGTTGATGCCTTTCCGCTGACATCGCAGCTGAAGCCCAACGCAAAATATAGAAGCAGTCAGCATAATATGTGTATAAAAGCTAATATTTTTCTTCCAATCTTCCAGACATATTTGCCGAATTTTCACATGTTTTTGCTTATCCTGACAAGACGGCCAACCACAAAATTCGAAGCCTATACTTTTTTACTGAAACATTCCAATTTTGACTATGGAAGATCATTTTTGCTACTACAGACTAAGCCAATAGGTTAGCTATGGGAGTCAAAGAGCACGATTGACAGTGTTCTTCATGAATCCTTATTAAATCTGATTAATGGAAGAAGAGATCTCTCAGCTACTGCTCGCGTTAAATTATAACCGAAGAAATAATTTTTGCATGAATTTATGGAATGCGGATTTAACATTATATACACTATTTATACTGGGACTATTTTCATCATCCTTGTTTTTATTTCAGAACGTTTCGACCAGTGTGTTCTCCGGCATTCTTCAGATTTTCATCAATCTGGTTAACCAACAGAAATTCCGAATTGAACTGTTCCTTTAATCTACCAGGTTAGACTATTCTTATTTCACTGCACATGTCTAGGGATACCCTCTAATCTTATATTAATTATATGTCACCAAATTCATGTTTTTATTAATTACACTACACTATAGTCTAGTGGCTAAAAGCGATGGTTTGTGAATTTTCTGACGTTGTAAGCCCAATTCTTAAGGCTTTCCGTAGTGTCCATAAACTGAGGAGTACTAAATAAAACAAGAACTGAACAATGTCCCTAGATATATCTTCCGGGCCGGGAAGTTAGTAAGTTAGTAATGTATGCAAATTAATCAAGTCCTGGACCGGAGGAATAGACAAAATAACAGGAGAGTTCCATAAGATTTATACTAAGCTGTTTGATTAATTTTTCTTCGTAACTAATCAACTAACGGACAGTTCCAAAAACGAAGAATATCGAGATCATATTAAGCATGTTTCAGTTTGCCTGCCTTCACGCTTTAGGCGTTTCATTCTTTTTAATGTGTTCATTTCCAGTACGGACGTTATTTTTTCATTATACGACAAACAAATTTTGTACAAACAATCTTTTGTAGATTTATATATTTTTATACCTGTATTTTTTAATATAAACCGAAGAAGACGTATATTCTGTTGAAATATTGTTGAACATTGTCAAACTGTGTTTTTCTTTTTCTTTTCTTTTCTTTTTTTCTTTTCTTTTCTTTTATTTTCTTTTTTCTTTTCTTTTTCCTTTTCTTTTTTTTCTTTTCTTTTCTTTTCCTTTTCTTTTCTTTTCTTTTCTTTTTCTTTTCTTTTCTCAAATAGTACTCTTCTCTTAACAGTTGAAAAATATTGGAAAAGTTACCTCAATCACTTTGTATATTATTATTATTATTACTAGCAGCATGGCCCGGCGTTGCCCGTGCTTGATTCAAAAATCGTACGATTCATACAGCAATCGCTATCACTTGACTTAAAATATATTTGCCCTTCCTTGCCTTTTAAGGAGTGACCTGCGCCGTGCTGATGTTGCTACATCTGATTCATGCTAGACGCAATCGTCAGCCCAGGTTACCTGACGATTGCATCTAGCATGAAACAGACTGTCGCCTCTAAGTTCTGACTTCAATGTTCTCTTTTATATTTACACGCGCTCTATCTCAGATATTGAGCACTTTATGGAATAAATATAGCACACCTTAAGACTATATTTCTTCATATATATATATATATATATATATATATATATATATATATATATGTGTGTGTGTGTGTGTGTGTGCGTGTGTGTGTGCATATATATATATATATAATATGAATTATAAATTAATCAGCACCTAACGATTGCATTGTGCATTAAAATCAGAGTTGTGCCACCAGTGAGGAAGAAAATACATACATACATACATACATACATACATACATACATATATATATATATATATATATATATATATATATATATATATATGTGTGTGTGTGTGTGCGTGTGTGTGTGCATATATATATATATATATAATATGAATTATAAATTAATCAGCACCTAACGATTGCATTGTGCATTAAAATCAGAGTTGTGCCACCAGTGAGGAAGAAAATACATACATACATACATACATACATACATATATATATATATATATATATATATATATATATATATATATATATATTGGTGCGTGTGTCTAATGTGTAAGTGATGTGCCAGGGATGTAGGAATGAATGTCTGCGTTCGTCGATAGTGATTATCTGCATCCTCCTATCTCGTTCTATTTACATCACATTTTCGTTTTCTTAATATTTCTTTACATTTCTTTAATTATGTTCTCCGGCTATTTTTATTTTTGATTTCCTTTCATTTCGTTACATTATTCCCAAGTCTCCATCCATCTGTCTTGACGGCTCCACGAGTTTTCAAACTCCCAAGAACATTATTTCCCTGGACGCTTTCCTTCGTTTTAAGTCTAAAAGGAAATTTCCCCTACTTTTTTTTTTTTTTTGCTTTTGGTCTTGTTCGGGATTTATTTTTCCTTTTTTTTCACTTAACTGCTTTCTTTCTTTCTTTCTTCTTGGATTTCTCTCTTCTTTTTTCTCGGATTTCTCTCTTCTTTTTTCTCGCAACTGAATTCTTTCACGAGAATATTTAACTGAATCCATACACCCTTCCTTCCATTCATTCTTTCTTTCCAATTTCTTTCCTCTTTTTCTTCTAAACTGCACCATTCCTTCTTTTTTTTCTGTTCCGTTCTTTCTTTCTTTTTAACGGTGTCTTTTTTCCATTCATTCTCTCTCTCTCTTTCTTTCTTTCTTTCTTTCTTTCTTTCTTTCTTTCTTTCTTTCTTAACTGCTCCTTCCGCCCCATGCTTGCTTTCTTTATGTCTTTCTCTTTACACATAACTACATTCTTTTTTCTTCCTTTTCTAGGATTTATGTCCTCTTTGTCCTCTTCCTTTCATCCTTACTTTCTTCCTTCCATCTTTATTTCCTTCCATTCTTCCTTCCTTAATACGAGTTTTTCTCTTAACTGCATTTTTAAAAGTGACTTTTCTTCTAAATTGCACAGACTTCTGAACTGCCTATATTTTTCGTTCAGTTTTCTCATTCACAATTAACGTAACAGAATAGCGCTTCTGTTATTCTTTTTTCTATTCCTTAGCTTGCCTATGCAACATTCACTTCATAGTCCATTTGTCTGTATCACGTGGCGTTCTCAGGTCAATAAAAAATACCTGTTTTTTTTCAATTTCAAATTCTAGAAGCGAGAAATAACGACGCCAGTTGATACAGCGCGTAAGGCCTCTGCAATTCTACCAGGCGGGCGAATCTGTAAGTTTTAGATTCGAGTAACCTATCATCTCCCTACTCTATGTCTCTCGCTATCTCTGTCTCTCTCTGTATGTCTGCGTCTTTCTTTCTCTCTCTCCCTCTCCCTCTCTCTCTCTCTCTCTATCTATATTATATATATATATATATATATATATATATATATATATATATATATATATATATATATATATATCGTTTTCTCTCTATTTCTCTCTCACACAAACATTATCTCACTTTCACCCCCGCACACACGCACCAAAAAAATAGAAAGTCTAAGAATTTTCTTAAAAATCTCTAAAACTGAGTATCGAAAAACTAGTGCAAAATATGAAACTTTTTTTTATATGCACACTCCCTCCAGAACATAAGTGATCATAGCTCTTCACAACTTCCTGTGTTTTGGGCTCTAATTTTGTTTACCCTCTTTCTTTGTCTGTTTTCTTGCATCCATTCACACCATCTCATTAAGTAGGGTAGTCGCAGTTTTCCCGGATTTTCTTATCTTCAATATGTCCTGTGAGTGTCAAATTCTCTAAGCACTCTTTCCACATTACCATTCAAGATCACGGTTAACCTTAAGTATCGTGCATATCTTCATAAATTACGATCATTAATTTCCTAAAACAACCCGATTCAGTAAACATGTACCTTGAGTAAGTTTTGGTTTTTGTATAGGTTGAACAATAGCTTAAAAACATGGAACAAGCAATTCATAGATTAGTCGAAGTATCTTAGAATGAATTTCGGACGAGTACTTCAGGTAACATTTAGGGGAAAATGGAATTTCGTGCCCAGAACATTTGGAAGCAATTCAATATAAAGCTAGTCATGGAAAACATTAAGCTTTTGTGGCAAGAGGTTAGGTCGAGCACTGTGCAAGCAGATCAAAAATACCTTTTGAACCATAGAGCAAATGGCGTTCTTGGATCCAGTCCACGTACAAATGAATGAAGAGATGACTACTGTCTAGAGAAGTTTTGTATTTACATTGGTAAGTAAGTTTTTCAAAGACATCGAATATCTAACGATTCTGCATCTCCCTCTTTATCTATATGATCTTGAACCCTTTTCTTTTACTTTTAATAATTTAGATACAAAGGAATAAAATAGTTTTCATCTGAAGGAGACAACAAGTCTAAAGTAAATAAATGAAATTCAACGGTAATAATCTAGTAGATGTCGTGAGAGACGTTTCATATCACCTCTTCTTCTTCTCATTATTATTATTATTATTATTATTATTATTATTGCCATTATATTTCTGATTTCACTATCTAGCAATTCTGCGGGAAAACTTAAATAGTGTGTTGTTATGAATACATTCAATGATTTGTTTTTTTTTATAGCTCTCATAACATCGCTAGCGTTATATAATATAATTTTTTAGCGTATGGCTGTACTAAATAAA
Organism: Acanthosepion lycidas; assembly: GCA_963932145.1. Classification (NCBI taxonomy): domain Eukaryota; kingdom Metazoa; phylum Mollusca; class Cephalopoda; order Sepiida; family Sepiidae; genus Acanthosepion; species Acanthosepion lycidas. Next base: position 59,203,203 of record OZ010595.1, read on the forward strand.
AGTAATCTTTGGTAATTTTCTGAAGCTGGGATTTCCAGGATTTTTTTTTCAATGTGTTGTTGTGATCCTTTTTTTATCATTTCAAGTGCACCTATTATGACTGGCACTATTCTTGTTTTCAATTTTCTACATTTCTTTCAATTTCAATTTTCAGGTCTTTATAATTAGATACTTTTTCTAACTCCTTGATTGCTATATGAAACTATATCAATTAATAGGCAAGTTTTTTTTCGGTTTTTGACAATTATGTCCGGTCTATTTGATTCAATCTTCCTGTCTGTAAAGATGTGTAATCCCACAGAATTGTAACCGATGCTCCGTAATGGTCATGCTGGGATTATATGGTCTATGGTTTCTTGTTATTTCTGTCAGAACCTGCATTTTACATCCTCACTGTTATGTACGATATTTGCCTGAAAGTTCCTAGTGCCGCAAAAATAAAACCTTCCGAATTTTCAATTTATTAACCCGATATATTTTTATTACTTAAATGATACTTTCAGTGGATACCCATATTTTGATAGACGTTCTATTTTTTTTTCAAACAGATTATTTATTATCGACTACCGACCTGAATATTCGAGAAACAGTGAAGGCACTTAATTTTTTTGAATAATATTTCTAGAATATTCAGTCAAGTAGACGATCATAAATATAATGATTGTAAAAACAAATAAAATACAGAGGTTCTGAAATAAGTTTATCCACGAAAAATAACGTTTTAGTGATAAAAAAAAATATTGCTTTTTTAAGTGTGGATACGAAATTGAGCAGATATGACATTTTGCAAGAACTTCAATAAACACACTCTTCAAATTTGCTCGATCACAGGTTCCTTCTTGGCTGTGTCATTATAAATAGGGATACACAGTGTATCAGCTAATAGGGGACAATTCGCAAATGGTTTTGATCAGGTAACTGACAGTCCAATTTGTATTATTTACCGGGATATTAATTGTATCCTATTTTAATTCACCAAGACAAAACCTGAAAATTGAAGCCATGTGATATATGAGCAATGAGGTATGAACCATGGGAAATTTGAAACCATGGGAGATATGAACAACGAGATATGAACTATGCGATATTTCCCTGGGCGCTTTCGTTCATTTTAAGTATAAAAAGAAATGTTCCCCTTTTTAACCATGAGATATATGAACAATGATATATGAACAATGGGAGATTTGAAGCCATGAGAAAAATATGGACAATGAGATATGAAACATGAGAGACTCGAATCCATGGGGTATATGAAAAATGAGATATAAACTATGGGAGATCAAAGCCATAGGATATATGAAAAATGAGATTTGAATCAGGGGATATCAGAAGCCATGAGAGATACGAACAATAGGCTATAAACTATAGGAGATTTGAAGCCATGGAATATATGAACAATGAGATACGAACTATGAGAGATTTGAAGCCATGAGATATATGAGGAATGAGATATGAATCATAGGATAATTGAGCCATAGGATATATGAAAATATGAGCTATGAACCATGAAAGTATGGAAAATATGAACAATGAGATATGAACCATCGCATTTTTGAAGCCATGTGATATATGAAAAATGAGATATGAACCTTCGGAGATTTGAAGAAATGGGAGATATGAACAATGAGATATGAACTATGGGAGCTTTGAGACCATGTGGATATGATCAATGAGATATGAACCATGAGATAATTGAAACCATGGGAAATATGAACAATGGGATATGAACGATTTGAGATTTGAAGCCATCAGATATATGAAAAATGAGATATGAAATATGGGAGATTTGAAACCATGGAAGATATGAACAATGAGATATGAACCATGGGGGATTTGAAGCAATGGGAGATATACCTGGTTAAGCATCTGTATAATTGATTTTATTAATATTATTTTTGTATTTCTTCTTTCTCTGTTCGTTGTTTTTATCGCAACTGTTAGGTTGCTTTTACTTGTATAAACATCAACAATTCTTTACGGATCAGATAAAAAAGAATCGATTAAAAATACAGTAAAATTTGCTAATTAAAATCTCATTTCAATGTATTAAGATTATAGCCGTGTGATGAAAATGACTTGAGTGTTGAGATAAAATGCAAATAAATATGATGAAAATAAAACTATTAAAAATTAATATTAATCCATCAAAACCTTTAATATTATTCCATCTCTTACTTCTAGATGTAAATAAACAATGCGACTTGCAAATACGGATAAGAACGAATATATTTGGTTGGTGCAAAAATAATGTCGTTTTCTCACATATGTTACTATGTGAGAAAACGACACTATTTTTGCACCAACCTAATACATTCATTAATAAAATTAGCCAGTTATTCAGATCAGGTGTTGTTGAGTTTAAGATCGCTACTCAGATAAGACGTTCCTGGGATAAAGGATTCGATTTCAAAACTGACTAGCTGTTTATTATTAATCTGTAATCTATTCTGTTTCCTTAAGCTGCAAAAAAAATGATCAAAAATTTTAGATAAAAAAGAAGTTAAAGTTTTATAGAAAAATTTGAACATTTTTCGAACGTTCCTTTTATCTTTCCATATTTTTGTTAATAAGAAGACATACAGACATATTAATTGATTATTATCTAATTATTATGTCTGAGTTCATTACCCTAAAATAAAGATGCAATATGATTCTTTGATGTGTGTAGGAAGCGCCAATCTACATGCGATATTTACGTACTGAGTTGTATTTTTATACGAGATAATGCACTAGGGTAATGATGTAATTAACCGTTTACATACAAGAACAGTCGGCATTCATTGATTGAAAAGTTAGGAATATTCCCCTTTGAAATTTCTACAATCTTTTTCTTTAAATAGTCTTTCAGAAAATATGTCATCTCAAACCGACTAAATAGTATCTCTCTTTCTACTACTGATAGCAGGTTCCTTTAAAAACATTTGTATTTAGTAGTTTGGAAAAGTATAATTCGATTCTTACGTCTTCCTTTTCTTTTCTAGCTACATTTAGGACCCACTTTTAATGGTGCCAATATGGTATGTGTTCAGCTGCTGTGGTTTTCGTTATTTGATAAATTCTTTGTTTCTGTGTAGCACCATGGTAAATTGTTTTCTGTAAGATTGTAGCCATTTTTAAACATTGATCTGAGAAAATGTTTGCATCAGGCATTTCTGAACAGGTTGCATACCATGCTTTACATTTCTGTTAGAGTCTAGGTCTGAAGAGGTGATTTTTGGATATCGCTCTTTTTAGATCAGTATTATTATTTGGTAGGTGTTAGACAAAAGTATCCTTAGACCCCCCCAAATGATCGCTATAATTACCTAATTCCTAACTACTTTTTTTCTTGCTATTGTAGTAAGTAATGTTGCATTTGTTATTTGGAAAACCTATTCGTTTCAGATTTTGAAAAAGAAAATCGCCTATCAATTATGTCTCATGAGGGTTTTGTTTGGTTTGGTTTGTTTTACGGCATATCAACCTCAATGGAATGTTTGATGCCGACAAGAAGTTTCCAAACATGTTTTGCTGGAAATTACTTTTTTTTTTCGAAAATATATTACTGGTAATAATTTTTGTCCAAAGTATATTGCTGGTAATACTTTTTTGCAAAAATAATTTGCTGTTAATAATTTATTTATCCAAAAATGTAATCCTGGTATAATTAATTTTCAAAAATATATTGCTGTTATTTAAATATATTTTATACTTCCATAGTGTTTTCACAACTTTTGAGGGATTAACTATTTGCCCTGTGCTGGGACCCTAACAGGTGCTACAACCTCGGCTCATGTTGAACCTGGGAACATTAGGAATTAAGAGGTGGTTACACGCTCCTCAAAACCTCCTGATCAGAGGCCTTGCTGCTGGACGTAGTTTAACATCTTACCTAGGACGCTGATGGAGTTTATCATCATACCCAGTTAATGGATGTAGTCTCAGTTTCGGGGTTAACTATTTGCCCATAGCTGGGACCCTAACACCGGGTCAGGTTAGAACTGGGAACATCAGCAATTAAGAGGTGGTTCCACGTTCCTCAAAACCTCCTGATCAGAAGCCTTGCTCTTCGACGGAGTTTATCGTTTTACCCAGGACGCTGATGGAGTTTATCGTCATACCCAGCACATGGATTTAGTCTCAGTTTCAGGGTTAACTATTTGCCCATAGCTGGGACCCTAACTCCGGGTCAGGGTGAACCTGGGAACATCAGCAATTGAGTGGTGGTTCCACGCTCCTCAAAACCTCCTGATCAGATGCCTTGCTGTTGGGCGGTGTTTATCGTCTTACCCAGAACGCGGATGGAGTTTATCATCATACCCAGGGTATGGATGTAGTCTCAGTTTCGGATTTAACTATTTGCCCATAGCTGGGACCCTAAGCCCGTGTCAGGGTCGACCTGGGAACATCAGCAATTAAGAGGTGATTCCACGCTCCTCAAAACCTCCTGATCAGTGACCTTGCTGCTGGAACTAGTTGATCGTCTTACCCAGGACGCGGATGGAGTTTATCTTCATACTCAGGGCATGTATGTAGTGTCAGTTTCGGAGTTAACTATTTGCCCATAGCTGGAACCCTAACTCCGGGTCAGGGTGGACCTGGGAACAACAATTAAGAGGTAGTTCCACGCTCCTCAAAACCTCCTGATCAGAAGCCTTGCTGTTGGACGGAATTTATCGTCTTGCCTAGGATGCTGATGAAGTTTATCTTCTTAACCAGGAAATTTCATTTGGATGTGGGGTGTTACCCTTCTGAAGTGGTGCAGTCAGTGTAGTCTGAAGCCCAAACCGACAGTGCAGAAGTCTAATAAGGGAGCGTTATATTTATAGATTTATAGAATTAATTAGGATGAAACAATTTCCAAGTGTTCATCTGAAAAGCCCGTTTGATACGGACGATAGACATTTATGAAATAGGCGGATGAAAAGCATGAAATTTATATGAGCCGAGATTTATTCGGGGTTAAGAACATGACTCTTGTTTTCGTGCCAATATATTGGTTTTGCAGCATCGTATGAGATTGAAGATAGATTCCTCTAGATTAGTGTTTCCCAACCTTTTTAAACAACGGCGCGCCTAGGAGAAAATGAAAATATCACGGGACATTTAGGAAATATTAAAAGGGTATACATTTAAATGTTACGAAATAAAACTATAGATTAAAAAATACATACACAAATATGGACTTACATTATTTCAATGTTTCTAACCAAATATTTGTGCAGCTTATTTAACAAAATACTAACCCTGTACCATTACTACTTCCACGCACATATACGTGTATGTCGTGGCAATATTTCGCGGCCCGCTTAAGAGGATCACGCGACAGACTAGTGTGCCGCGGGGTACACAGATGAGATGCCGAATTGCTGAAGGACAAGAAACCGAAGCCAAGAGACCGAACGAACAAGAGGCCGAACATACAAAATGGCGAACGGACAAAAGGCAGAACAGACAAAATGGCAAACGGACAAAGAGGCCTAACGCACAAAATGGCGAACGGACAAGAGGCCGAACGGACAAAATGGCGAACGGACAAGAGCCCGAACTGACAAAATGGCGAACGGACAAGAGTCCAAACGGACAAAACGGCGAACGGACAAGAGCCCGAACTGACAAAATGGCGAACGGACAAGAGACCGTACGGGCAAAATGGTGAACGGACAAGAGGCCAGACAGAAAAAATGGCGAACGGACATAAGGCCGAACGGACAACATGCCAAACAAACAAAAGGTCGAACGGAAAAAAATGGCGAACGGACAAGAGGCCAAACCGACAAAATGGCGAACGGACAAGACGCCGAAAATACCAAATGGTGAATGGGCAAGAGGCGGAATGGACAAATTGACAAATTCCAAACGGAAAAAATGGCGAACGAACAAGAGGCTGAACTGATAAAATGCCGAACGGTGTAGAGGTCAAAAAGACATACGAAAATTGCAATATATGATAATCATGACCATTTGATAGATTAACAATCGTGAAAAATCGATACAAAAAAATCACTTTTTACATAGGTTTCTTTACAATGTAAGCATAAAAAATAATGTTATCAGACAAAAATAAATAAGAATATTTAAAATTTGTTAGCCAAAGATCCGAGAAACACCAATCCTTATTTATTTTAACATATCGTTAATGGTATCATATTTTTTGTTAGGTCGTGATATGTAATAAATAAAATAATTTAATTTAAAAAAAAACCAAAAACTTGTAATTAAATTTGTGAATTGGTCATTAAACTACTTCGCTAGGAATGTTATTATTATTATTATTATTATTAGTAGTAGTAGTAGTAGTTGTAGCAGTACTGGTAGTATTAATTTTATTATGTGACAAATGAGTGAATTGGTCATTAAACAACATCAGTCACAATGTTTTCGTCCTTATGTCCGTTCGGCATTGTGTTGGTTCAGCTTCTTGGTTTCCGACTCTAGGTCTTCCTGCAAAACTGCATTCGACATCCTGTCCGCGCACGTGCCGGGACACGAGGGTTAGGAATCACTGCTCTCGATCAATCGACATGTGCTCAATTTCTTTATCTCGTAGAATAAATTTATAAGTGCTCTATATAGCGCGGTTATGAAGTGAGTAGCATTTATTACTGTTACATTCTGAATTTTTATGATAGATTCGGGAATATAAGTCCTGCTTCTTGGACCAATTTTAAATAAATGTTGATTTTTTTGCTTTTTTAAGATCATTTCTCTACTAACGATGTTTACTTAACGATTTTCCAAGCGTAGCTTAGATGTGGCACAAGGCCCCAACTATGAACACGTATGCCATCACCATAGATACGTTTCGTTGACACACTAGTCTCATGTTTTTTATTCGTTTTGGGATATGTTAAATGTTTAAAGGTTCTAGCCACATTTCTTCATATGTGCTTATACACATGAAAAACATAATCTAATAAAATATTAAACAGAATGGAAATCTCATATTACTTCAGTCATAAACATGAATGTCCGGTTTTGTTGATCAATACTTTTCCATGATTAGACCAAAACATTTAGCGGAGTGAGAGCTTGGAAGGCAGCTTATGATGTTTGGGAACAGAACATCATCATAACTGTTTCCACTCACGTGAAGGGGAAAATTATATTGAATTAATTGCTAGGTCGATCTGTATTTAAGGAAGTTGGTTCACTGTGTCGTCTTTCTCAACAGAATCGATTTTACATCTTCATAAATCTACCATTCCTTCTCACTTTTAATATTGTACTCAACTCTTGTTTGCTGTTTCTAGTATATATATATATATATATATATATATATATATATATATATATATATATATATATATATATATATATATCGTTTTCTGCTGATCCGAAATCGGAAGATTATGTTTAATTAATTACTAGCTCTTACTTACTCTGCTCCGAAAGTTGGTTCAGTGCGTCGTTTTTCTTGCCAGAATCGATTTTACACCTTCATAATACTACCATTCGTCCATACATTGAATAATCCTGTCAAAACTGATCTGGTGCTTCTGCTATATATATAGAGATATTCTTGATAAAATACAAAGAAGCATCTGCAATGCTATCCATCCTACCCTGACATATCGGCTTCACTCACTTCCCATCGTTGTAACATAGCTTTCCTCTGCATTTTCTATAAATATTTTAATAATTGTTCTGTAGAGTTTTCCACTTAGGTATTTTGACCTTATAGATTTAAGCGCAGTACTAAATTGGCAGTTAAGTCGCATCATTTTACATTTGGAATGACTTGATGTAGCCGTCATTTCTACGACAACAGTTTCATCTATTGTACTTCTGGCTTTTGGAACTCTCTTCAGGATTTTTGCTTCCCAGTCAACTTTGATATTCAAGAATTTAAATTCAATGTTAATCGTTAACTTCTGTCTTCTTAAAATATATTCTACAGTGTAACTCGGATATAAGTGAAACCCGGATATAAGAGATATTTTCTCTGGTCCCAAATTAGATGCATACTTACCTAAACAAAATAGACCTAACCCGGATATAAGAGAAACCCGGATATAAGAGGCTTCTTCTCCGGTCCCGACAACTCCCTTATATCTAGGTTACACTGTATTAACGAGGTTGTTTTTTCTTTTCTCATATTCGGTCGCACCCAGGAACCGCTTGTTTCTCAGTGTCTTGCATAGTGTGTGTTAGACATTTTGACGGTCGTTTTCAAGTATAGAATCCAGAGGTTGGCAGTGAATATTTCGGAGACAGTAGGAAAGCGTAGTTCAGGTTCGCAGTGGATATCGTAGCAAAGTAGCAGAGCGTAGTTCTTCCTTCTATCATCTTCGCCTGGTCAAGTTGGCACTGGTCCTTCGGTAGGGTAAACAAAGATGACCGCCTTTATACACGACGGATACAATGTTCTGCGGCTTTTGATTGGTTGGCCTTCTATTGGTAGACTATAAAAGAAGTTAAGTCATCTGGACTGGCTCACTAATCATACATATTAAATATATTAAAAAAAACCGTAACAGTGTGAAATTACCAAAAATATGTATAACATTGTATTTGATAAGAGAGCTATTTCATAGAGTTGTTTAATGACAAGCTCTCATTTCGTTTCTTGCAAAAACGAAAATAAAACTGTGTTGTTAGAAGTTAAATTTGATACAATGGTGAAATTCGTGTTAGTAAAATGTTAATTACTAATTCCATCATGATGAGATAACTGTTTAGGGAGTGATATTCAAGATTATCTTTTTGTTTTCAAAAGACGTTCATGCATTACAGACGCCACGGATTTGACTGGTGATTTTGATTTCGCTCTTTCCTCATCTAATTGAAAAATTTACTTTTAAGTTCAGACAGATCAGTATTACTTCCAAAACTTTAGCCTCAATGTCAAATGAACATTTATTATAGTATTTTTTTCGTTCCTGATTTTCGCATCACTAAATTCATTATTATTTATGTTTTGAGACAGATTTAACATTCGAATATATTCTAGTGGGCATTCTATTGCCTCTGGTATCTTCAGAAAGATGCGGCCAGAATTGATATTTGAATAAATGATATTTTTTAAGATCAGATGATTTTATTCCACTTACAATTTTCACATTTCAACACATAGTCTCTGCTCTTTTGCTACATTCATTGGTTTCCAATGTCCAAAAAACATTTGTTGCTCTTATTTTTAAATTTATGTAAATTTCTTTGTTTTTTTGATGTTAAATTTTTCTTATTTTTTCTTCTGTTAGTTTCTTCTTCATATCAGTTTTTTCAAGCACAAGTATAAACACTTCTTGTTTTGCTTACTTATATTTGCACATGTTTCGGCTAAAAAGCAAAACATTACATTCGGAACCTCCATTTTGTCGCTGGAAATACAGCATAGTATGATGAAAAAAGACCCCAAACTTAATAAAGACAAAGTTTTATCGTCAAATAGTTCGTTATTATTAATAGGAAAGACGAAAGAACTTTTTGTTATTTTATTAATATTTTAGACAATTCTATCACATTCGAAATTTTAGTTAAAAATGTTTTTGCGGCAGCCGTTGACGTGATATCAAAAATTAGTCTTTTAACGCTTTTTTTTCAGGTGACGATCACATTGATTTAGAAGTTCTTATAAAAATCAAATAATTGTCGGATATTAATAAAACTTTCCGGACTTATTCACAAATGAACTTAGTTGTTCCTTTTTGACCAAATAATTTTATTTTATGTATTTATGTTAGTGTGGGTCTATTTACGTATTTTTTTTATTTTATTTTAGTTTAACCGCAGGTAATAACCCAATATAAGTCTACTAAAATATAATATTTACTTTGACTTAAATTATATTTTTCTTATCCAGTTTCTATTTTAAGTTGTTATTTTTTAATTTGAGTGTCATTTTGAGATTTCCTTGCATATTATTTTTACATTAATTCCTGTTTCATAAATTATGTTTTTTGTTAGTAGTTTTTTACTTTTTTAAGTTTATTCTTTTTTGTGAGAGTTATTTTAACAAAAAGGTATGGCTAAAGTAAAAAAAATTCAATAAAATATTAGATAATTGCTGAAAATATTATGTTAATTTAAAAACAATGATCGGTATTTAAAAACCAAAAACAAAGCGTTCACTTAGATTTCGTAAATTTATTTAAATTTTTGTTCAACCATACACCACGTTAAGCTTCCAATAAATCAATCAGGACATCAGAAAAAACAAGAAAGGTTCGTATACTACGTTTTATATCATAACTATATAATATTTGTTTCAAGTCAGATTAATTTAACTTTGACTTTGGTAATTTCTCTCAGTTAACGTGTCACAAATATATATTTTATTTTTGTGAGATTTTTAAATCCGGGAATTAAATTTTGTTTACAAATGTGTCAAAATGAACGATATTTATCGATTTTTTGAAAGTTGAGATTCCAATCAATATAATTTCTATTTTAAATGCACCAGAGTATTTTGCTTACTGGAAATAGTAAATTTAATCATTTAGCTTTCAATTAAAGCTACAAAGAAAGATTCAAGAATTCTTTTTTTTTATTTTTAAAAAGTCATTTTAAAATTTAGGTATCGAAATTTAGTGTAGGTTCCTACATTACCTTTTGGGATTTGTCTTGTTGTTTTGGCACAGGAATTGTGGATATCAGTTTAAATTCTACTTTATCACAAAATGCTTTCTTTACACCACTATTTAGATGTTATACTTATATTTTAGGCATGCTATAGTGAACAGCCATTTTGTTTGCCGGTGATGTTAGTTTCCTTACATAGCTCTGTTATCTGAATGAAGATATGAATGATAAACTCAGAAGTTAGTCACAAATTCCCTCACCCAGGTTTCTTAAATCGATGGGGAAAATGCCGTGCGGACAAGAGGCCGAACAGACAAAATGCCGAGCAGACAATAGCTTTTTTCACTTCACCGGTAAAAACTTGACTGTCAGATGAACACAACAATTTTGTCTTAGAAAAACAGCACTGTGATGATGACATTTTGCTAATGTCGAAAGTACTCGGAATAAATAAATACGTTGAGAGTGAATTTTTAAATTTTATATATTATATATATATTCTTCTCATTTCTGGCGGTTCAGTTGGCCGCATTTTGAGGAAAAGCGATGTAGCTGGTCGTCTGCGGAGACGAATTTTGAATAACGAATATTTTTTCTTCGTTTCGAGTCTTTTATCGTCTTATCCGTTTAAGTGAGATTTTCTGCCACATGTAGTTTTTTTGCGCATGGTGTGTGGGGGAATAATAATACAGCTTTGTTTAGCTTTGTATATAGTTTGACATCATTATATAAAAATATTGGGATTACTACATTCACCCGAGCCCCACCAAAAAAAAAAATGTACATATAATTTTTAAAGTAAAAATTTCATTGAACAAATGAAGTATTTTGGTAATTGCGGTCGTCTAGAAAAAGTAATTGTGAAATTATGATGAAAGAAAAATATTTGTACTGATGAAAGAGCAGGCAGAGTGGGGTAAAGGATAGCAGCTCGAATTGAGGAATCGTAGAACCGAGTTCGAATTCCAGTCGAATCCATTCAGATACGTTCTAATACACTTCTTCCCCCCAGCTATGGGTAAATAGCAGGGCAAATCCGGACATCCTTTGCCTTGGGTAGCAACTGATTTACCACAGAAAGAAAAGGCAGCCTACTTTCGTCAATCATGTATCGAAAGATACATGATCACCTAAGCGTGTATCACGCATAGCACATAACTGACTGATATTCACTTACGCACAAATACACTTGGGAGAGATATGAATCCTCTTCTTCTCCCCCAGCTAGAGCGGGTTCTATAGCCTTAGTTGGCAACTGGTCTATCGCAGAAAGAAATTGCAACCTACTGCGGGAAAAAAAATCTGTCAGTCATGTATATAAAGACACATGATTGGCCAAGTGTGTATCACGCATGGCACATAACTGCATAGCTGACTGACTGGGATATCAGTGAAAGAGACCAGCTGATTTAAGTTAGGACTAGTTAAAACTTTCCCCCATCTTCCATTTAGGCCTTGTACCCCATTTTGTAATTTGAGTACAAATAAGTTTTCAAATAAAGTTCTTCCCACGAGATTGGAACTAACATAAGGAAAAAAAAACAGTGGGGTTTCCATCCAGGCAGTATCTTTCCTTCGGAGTGGGGATGAGTCTATTGCCAGGAGACTGCGTCGTCCCCAAAATGCGTTTCCGAGTTGAGAAATTTTTGCACCGTATTGACATTAAACCCATTTTAGACCTCAACCTCTGTCATATTTGGTAGCAACGTTGGCGCGCTGTCATATACTCTAATATAAACAAAGCGAAACACGTATGATTAGCGCAGGTTGGAAAATAATCTTTGGAGAAGACATAACTACCCAGAACCAATTATAATTTAACAGACTCTCCTTTCCGCCTTGCATAATTGTTGTAAGCAAGCATGTACTCATCACAGCGTGCCGAAGCCGTTGGTTAACTTTAGCATGATAATTGCTTGGAAACAATCTCTAACAGGATACGCTAATTTAAATTAGACATTAGTAACAACCTTGAATCCAAGGCTAATGTAATTGAATGCTTTAGGAATTGGTTTCACCTGGAAGGGTTAAATTTACAGCTGATTTCTTGAGTTGGTGTTATGAAGTATAAGAGATTGACAGCTTAATTGCGAACAGGTATTTTAAAATATATATTTTATTGCTTGAAAATAGTTTCCTTGATATAGTTTACTTGAATATTGCCCGTTTCTATGGCATATGTTTTCAAGCAAAATCGAAACATGGCTTCCCGTGACTTCCTTTCTGTTAATTACTGAAATTTAACTGGGAAGTGATATAACAGACGGAATATGTATCTGGAGTTCGAATACGTATTGGAATAGCGAACGCTGCCTTCGAAAATGCTAAAGTATTCAAAATGAATACGCGGTAAAATATTCTTACAAGATGAGAATTGAGGGCACAGCGGTTTTGTTCTCCAGGAATTCCATGGGCAAGACATGTGAGCGTCGTCGAAAAGCTAAGGAAAAATGGATGAAAAGAACAGGTAGATTTAAAATCAGAACGATACAATTTAAATTTCTTCTCGACATCTTCAGGAAAAAAAAAACTTGAAGAATCAAAGGACATTGAACGCAAGCGTAGCAAAAGAAAAGCGTGAGTAACCAATATAAACAGCGTTCGTAAATGTGTGACAGAACAGAAAATGGAAGAAATCGTTACAGAAAAAAAGTTACTTATCGAGATATACTTGAATAAATGGCCGAGAGCCATCATCCTCAAAATTTTGATGAGTACGGCATATAACAATATGGCAGATCGATTTTGAAACCGTGCTATTGCACTCCGTTTGTAAGTTTGCTTACACATGATAAATAATGACACAAAATATTTTTTCATTTTTTAAATCGTTACCGTTTTTTGAGGAAACGAGTTCAAAGTTTAACTTCAAAATCTTAGCGTTGCAATTCCATTCCACTGATCAGTGGAGGACAGTCGTATATAATTTATGTTTTACTGTAGATTTAAAAATGTATATGAAAAAGATTTATGTCACAAGCACATTATTACTAAATCCTTGTGCCATCAAATAAACCTTCATTTAATTTAGAGGGAAATTGAATTGTTGAACAATTTATCTATATTATGATATGTTATACAATGCAGAAGTTTTAGTGCGATTTTCAATAAACAATGCAAATTTAAAATATTTTGTCTTATAATTTGTGCCCTGCAGTATTATGGTGTTATATACAATTTTATCTATGTCCTCTTTTTATTAATTATGATTTAATAAAATATTTAACAAATCTTATTTATTGAGTAGCCTTTTTGTAAACTTTTACAAGTTTTTAAATTTTTTTTACTTATCATATACAGTAAAAAAAATCCATATCTTACTTGTGAAGATTTTGGTTCGAAATATATGTTTCTTTCAATGAATCTGATATCAACTTTTTTTTAATTTATTCTTGAAATAGTAAGAGTTTGAAGTCAGTTTGTGAGCAAAAATCTGCTGAAATTAGGTATTTTTCTAACGATACTTTAAAATAAATCCTCAAAGATTGGTAAAAGCTATCAATTTAATTTCTGGGAAGAGTATATAACATCAAAGCCCAGCTTTCACATTGTGTAGAATGTTGATTTTCTAAAAAAGTGAAAAATCAACCTCCCCTCATATACCAAAGTTGAATAGCGAATAATCTTTTTGTATCGATAAATTTTCCTAAATTGTGGCCTAGCTACATTAGTAGGTTTATTTACTGGATATAACGTGAAGAAATAACTAAACTGGTTATGTCGAATGATTCTGGAGTTTGAAGTACTGTGTTGTTACCCATGGCAGTATAGGTTAAGAAGGAGGGACCAGACTTAACGCAACCATTCTATGAAGACCGCAACGGCGGAATAAGCAAAGATCTACGCGATCTCAGTGACCAAATCTGTGAAAGATGGCAACGCCAGTCGGACTACTCGCAATCAAAGCGGACCTTAACTAACCAAGCAATCGACAGCCCGATGCCACCAAGTTTGCAAGATCTCCCTTGTCTCAATATATTCTGAGCCGTGAGGGAATCGCTTCTGGCTTCCTTTTGCGCCAAGTTGTTCATCAAAAAGGAAGTTTACGCGATTGATCTTGTCTGAATATTGGATTCTTTGGTCTTGTCTAATTGGATTCTTTGGTAATCAGCTCAGAATGAAGATTAGAACTGATATAAAGCGATTGATATCGATATATTTCAGTAAAAGGTGGATGCGAGTTGCGAGCCTGGTACGTGTGAATCGGGTCAATCTTAATTTCTTCGTTTAGTCCCTCCATGATACCACCTCTGGTTAATCTAGTCTCTTTTAGTCTCATTATTAACGTGAGTTACTGTCCTTTCCAGCTTCATTTACGCTTGTTTCTTTTGTTATCGTCCTTGACAAGATTCCCCATTTTTTTTTATTCACAGCCATATCTACCACCACCACGATTAGAAAGAAAGGGAATAGGGAGAGATGATGTCGATCCCAATGCTTTGATGCTAGAGGGTGCTGACGAAGGTGAATAATTTATTCCTTCTTAACTAATGTTAAACAGTAATCACAATTGATGAAACAAAACATATATTGTTTGTTCTTGATTATGACAAAACCGTATCAATTCAGGCAAGTTTTATTGTGATCTACGATGCAACAGAAATTTGAGATCTCGCTAGCAAATTTTGATTGATCTTAAATATAGACACTTATTTTAGCAGTGCATTTTAATAGTTACATTCATTTCCTTCAAAATCAAACTAGTTACATTCCATCATTACCGTTCCGTCTCCGAACTGGCACCAGTCACGATGAACAAAAATCCCCTGAAAAAGGTACCATGGCTTGAGAGAATATTGGGCCACAAACTCACACCTGACCTTAAGCGGAACTCGTAGATACGGTCCATCGCCAAAGATGCAGGGAAGAAAATGGGCTGGCTCCCTTTACCACTCAAGTAAGTACCTGACTTCTCATGTTATCTTCTACCTTTTCATGCGGTCTGGCTCAAAATGGAACAATGTCTTCATATTTGGGGCAGGGGAGCTGTCCAGTCCTCATTTTCAAGTCTTTCTGTGTCCTTGTGCGTGGTGAATTCCTTCTCACCGTTCAACCTCTCTCTCTTTCGCAGCCGGGATATATGGAGCTTCTCATTGCTCTTTCGCTTTGGAAAGTGTTCGGACACCATTCCTTGGTTTCACCAGTTCTAACCTTCAAGTCTTGTCACTTATATAGTAGCAAACCACACACATCGCCTCCGTATTCCATCGGTAAGATGTAAGTTGAACTCGAAAAACTTTTTCCTGCAAATCACTGCTATGGGGTACAAGTAGAGGTTTCCCCGATTGCAACAATCTTAACCTGTTGAAGTCTAGAGTTAACCGTTATCGTCCACCTAAAAACTACCCCACTACCTTGAATGACTCCTGGGCCTTGTACAGGGTGGACATTACTGCAAAAGGAGATAATGACAGAAGTCTGTTAATTGTCATAATTATGATTTCCACGAACAAATACTCACAGAAATATTAATTAAAATGAACTGTATAAAAGATTAACTCGTTTTATCCGCAGTTATTATATCGTCGCGTAATTAGTATCCCACTATTTTATCTCACATTTCTAACATTTCATCAAGAGATTGGTTATGGTAATTGTAATATTAGCTGTTTCCTTATGTAGAGACATTTAGATTTCACTGACCGAGCAGTTTCTACCACCGTCGCGGGAAATTTGTACAATCTTTGTTTTGAAACAATTTTTCGAAGAAAATAGGTTTCTCAATTTCAATAACTATTACCCCTCTTTTCGGTACTCTTGGAGGGTTTCTTCCTAACCTGTTTAGCAGTGTAGAATGTCAACATGTTAATTATGTCAGTATTCACTTTTCTCAAGTCCAGTAATTGTTATCGCTCTTTCCAGTAGTGATGGCGGTTTCCTTTCTAACCTTTTATATGAAATAGAATAGAATGTCAACATGTTGATTATGTCATTATATATATATATATATATATATATATATATATATATATATTTGCAGCTATTCAGAAACTTTTATTATCATGAGCTTTTTATTCGGTTCCTGCCAATATGAGGCTTTTTAGTATACGCTCACAATGTATCATTTTTTAGGGTCGTGATTGTTTGGGTCGTGATTCGGATTAGCTAAGAAAAAGATAAAGTGTTTAACAGCATTTCCCCTAACACTTTCAGCCTTGTGCCAGATGCAAATGTACTCATTTGTAAAATAAAGTAATAGATTTTAGAAGCCTGTCAAATTTTCTGTGCATATGTTTGCTTTCCAAATTTGTTCCCGGTTACATCTCATTACAATTCACATCTGTCGCCATTTTGGTGTTTTTTTGAACGCTTGCATGTAATGTTGCTTTTTCTTTGTTACTTCAATTATACGTTTCGTTTTTTCTTCTTTTCATTTGCTCTACAGTTCCGCGCGGCTTTCGTGACCTGTTCTTTGACTTTTCTAAAAATATTTTCTGATCGTTTTTGTTGTGTTTTTTTCTTCTTCTTCTTCTTCTTCTTCTTCTTCTTCTTCTTCTTCTTCTTCTTCTTCTTCTTCTTCTTCTTCTTCAGAGTTCGGCCTTTCCAAAATCCGTTTGTAAGCAAGAAAGCAAAGAAACAGAATGATGTTGACAGGAGTTACATAGAACAATTATCGAACAAATAAAAACATTTCTTTTTTTGGGAAATTCTTTTATTACATCATTGCATGTTTTGCCAAAACCGAATCATCTTCCGGGAAATTGTTTTTTTTTTTCCGTTCTTCAAGAAGATATTTATTTCGAAGTCAAATAGCAAGTCATGATTTATATTGTTATAGTGTTAAAATAAAATGATCAAGGTCTTTGTACTTTCAACAAGATTTCCAATTGACAATAATTCGTAAATGCTTTTGCCCTTAACAAAGAATTTATACAATAATTATGGCGAAATCTATATTTATAATAGAAATCCAACGGGCGGACTTGGCTTAATTTTTAGTCACTTCATTCGAAACAAAAAAATAAAGCCACTCAGACACAAAGAGTCACTGAGCACGAAAAAATAAAAACAAACAAATAAAAAAATCATTAAGAAGTGAGAAACTTAAAAGAAAAAGGAAGCAAGAGCACAGTAGATAAAGATTTATATTGCTTTTCCATTTTTGAAAATAAAAATGGCGGAAAAGTTAGAAGCGGGAAATAAAAATGTTAGCATAGAACTTATGGTTACATCTAGACAATTTAAATGAGCAATGATGATAGCTTTTTGCCCACCTAATACTCTACATAATTCGTAAAATCTAGATATCATTAAAGAAATTTCATCAGAACAATTACCACGAAAGTATTTATAGAAAAAGCACTGGGAAAATACATTACGGAGGTTGGGAAAATGACTGAAGCCGAGATGACAGATCAGGACAGATAACATGGCAGATTGTTCTTTGGATTTTTTCAAGAACCTCTAAATATATAGCAGGAGCACCAGACGAGATATGGAAGCAATATTCAAGTCATTGACGAATGCTATATTTATAATTATGTAAGATATATTCTAGAGAGAAAAAAAAAACACTCTAGTATGTAACAGGGAAGCAACTTTCCTTGCAGCAGAGCTAGCAATTGATTTAATATAATCTTTTCGCGTCGTGTCAATAAAAAACGTTAGCCCCTGAAGGCGCAACAAGTCACTCACCTGGAGGTTAGCATTGGCCATGCTGATGGAAGACAGAAAAGCGGTCTATCAAAGGATTAATGGAGAGTAGTTTCGTTTTTGACCCTTTTAAAATTAACAAGCCGTTACTTGCCACAACTAATCTAACATTGGGGGAGAGTCGTTTTTGAGATCAGTTGCCAATTCAAACCGATCAGACTTGCTATTAAATAAATAGTCGTGTCATCAATATAGATACCAAGTTTAGAACTGATGACATTAGGGAAAACATTGCTGCAATTTAGGTACAACGCAGGCCCAATGATAGACCCCTGGGGCGACCTGAATTAATGCGTGGATAATGACTAGAATATAAATTATAGCATGTAGATTAATGTATCCACCGAGATGAAAATATAGTCTTAATAAATATCAGAATAATGCTTCAATAGATTCTATAGGGAAAATAAAATTTTAAGAAATTCCTGTTCCGCGTTAATAGAAAGCAGGTGATACATTATAACAAACAATTATTGCAAATTTAAAGCCTTGTTACCAATTGTTAAATTTTGCTTGCTATTTTAATATATTAAAAAAAAAAGAGCGAAAACACAAATTAGATGTTGAGAATCTTAATTTAGCGACAGGCACTTTAAAAGGAAAGTTTTAATTACATTAAGTTGATTGAAATGCTCGCATTATTATCCACAGCACACTGTTAAAGAATTGTCTTTGAGATTTTCAATATTTCTTTTTTTTTTTTTTTTACATTTCATCTGTAGCGCGTCATTTTAAAAGGCAGGATGTATTCACATGCTACGAAAATGGGTTCTGTATGAACATCTGGAAGCGATTATTTGTCAATCTTTGAACACCCATCTTTCTATTCATGTGCAATATAGAAAAATAAATTTTGCAGCAGATAATTACAGGTGATTAAAATGGATTTATTACAAGAATCGATATCAAAGAAATATTTGGGTGAGATCCAGAACAATGTCCGGTAGCTCAGTAGTAAAGTGCAATTTACAGTGAGAAAGCTTCTTTGCGTTTGGTTGAATTCAAAGAGAAATTTCTGCAATCTAATCAAAATATTATAGCACCATTGAAAAGAGGTGAGTCGACAACGAATGATATACTGATAAAGTAATAAAGTAAAAATAAAAATAAAAGCGTGATTTTGAGCTGCGAAGATGATTCTTTATTTTACCTTATTCCATTCCGCATGTTACAAACGAGGCCTAGGAAAGTACAGATATTCGAAATTTCTTGAAAATGCGGCGCTATTTTATAGGCTTTTAAGCTTTAGGTTATAGCGTCCTTCACTCTATGCAATCGTCTTATCCAGCATTTCCATCAATATGAATATATAAAAAATTCTTCGATTCAAAACAGGAATCTTAATTTGATAGAACAAATGCATAAGACCACAACGATAACAGTAAAAATAAGAAGTCAAAACATTGAAACGAAAGCAAAAACGATGGCAAGGCAGGGCTCTACATGACCAATATTCGGCCCATGCCAAAAAGCTGATGTATACAAACACCGTAACGTAGTGTAGGAATAAAAACTGATGCGAAAAATGTTATTCTTGCTGCACAAGACCAATGCCCGCTAACGAGAAATTAGCAAGCTAACATCCTGAAAAATTGTGTTAACCCGAAATGCAGATTCTGCGATGAATATTCGGAAGCAATTGGCCATCTTGTATCTGGTTGTACGTTATTAGCCTGCAACTAAATATAAAATTCAACATGACAAGGTGGGCCTACATCTGCACTGGAAAATTTGCAACATTTACAAGTAAACTGCAAGAAATTGGTATAAGCACCACTCAGACGCGGTTACAGATATAGAAATAATTTTATCGGACTTTTCAACACATACCCAAAGAAAACACTCAAAATTAATCGCTTAGACATAGTGTTAAATTAAATAAAAAAGAGACTGCCCTTTCTCATTGACATAGCAGTCGATGTGGTCTTTAATGTATCTTAACTATCAAAATACATAGATCTTGGAGTGGGAATCTAAAAATCGTGGCACATGAGGTCTTCAATATTTCCAGTTGTGATTTTTGTCATTCGGACTGATTGAAAAAGGTTCCGATAAACACATGCAGGTACCCTGGTAGTCTATTCCTTAAAGAAATACAAAAAAAATGTTCTCACAAGTACAGCTCACACCATACAAAGGGTTTTTTCTATGTAAAATGTGTGTGATCTTCGACGGTTTATTTGTTTTAAAACTGATTTGCATATTTTTTTTCCAATAAATTTTCATTATGCAATTTTTGGCCTTAGGAAACATAAGAACTAATAATAATAATAATAATAATAATAATAATAATAATAATAATAATAATGCAAGAATGGAGAATATAGACAGAATGAATGATAAACCTGTGAAAGAATGGAACGAATACTAATGTTAGGCAAACTCTAACAAAATTCGAAAAAATAGAAATCCCCAGTAAATGACATGGTATACAACTTTTGGGTCTATTTTCTGTTAAATTACAAACTAGGGCACTGAATGTATTGCATATCTCCTACCAAAAACGGATGAAACAGATGATCCAAAAAATTATAAGCCAATAACATGTCTACCCACCATATATAAGTTGATTACGTCTGTCCTGGCGAGCTGTATTTTCTTTTTTCTCGAAGAAAAAAAACATTATTCCTCTGGAACAGACGGGAAGTGGTTTATATGGTTACAGAGATGAACTACTAATAAATTAAATGATCCTGGAAAATTACAGGGAAAAAGTGGAAAAGCAAGAGATGCAATGATGAGCATCTACGTTTAACTCTTGTAAAACCAACTGTGATATTGTTAGACCAAGCTGCCAATATAGTACTGGTCGTAAAATC
Source organism: Acanthosepion lycidas (assembly GCA_963932145.1). Classification (NCBI taxonomy): domain Eukaryota; kingdom Metazoa; phylum Mollusca; class Cephalopoda; order Sepiida; family Sepiidae; genus Acanthosepion; species Acanthosepion lycidas. Next base: position 59,224,178 of record OZ010595.1, read on the forward strand.
GTGAGGTCGAAAAGAGTAAAGCTAATCAGAAAAAAATTACCACGAAAAGGGAAAGAGAAGTTGCTTGTGTGGGAAAGTGATCGGAACTCAGATTCCAGATCAGGAACGATAACGTTGAAGATTCGTCTTTGGATTTTATCAAGAATCACTAGATTCAAAGCTTAAGTGTAGCCAGATTTGGCACCAATATTCTGTTTACGTACGAATGTTAGACTCATCAAAGTGCAAGATATGTTTTAGCGAGAAACATTGCATAACACGACACATTTCTGTCGATTCAGATCTATTCTTCCTCAATAAGTTTACGGAATCCATTCCTGGATAAGTGGTTAGATATTACATAGGATTCCGACCCTCTTTTTGCAGAGGAATAATTTTCCTCTCTCTTAATACTTTGCTTAGTTTCTGGAAAGAAAACTTTCACTGTTCTGTCTTTGCCGCTACGGTGGAGTAATGGATAGCGGCTCGGATTGAGTTAATCTTAGAGCAAGGGTTCGAATTCGAGTTGGATCCCTTCCATTCACTTACGCGCTAATAGCTTTTGGAAACGTATAAATTCATTTCTCCCCATATCTGTGAGTAAAATATCAAAACAGATGGGGTTCTATAGTCTTGGGTGGTAACCGTTCTGGAGGAAAGTAACTCTGAATTCAAAAGTGTATGTCGCCCTGGAGTCAGTAATGGATATCGATTCGGATTGAGGAATCGGAGAACCGAGTTCAAATTCGATTACATCCACTTACGTGATAAAACCCTTTGGAAAGGTACTAATCCTCTTCTTCTACCCCCCCCCACCAAGCTATGTATAAATAGCTGGACAGTCCGGGTTCTATAGCCTTGGATGGCAACTGGTCTACTGCAGAAAGAAATGGCATCCTATTACGGGGGAAAAATCTGCCTTGTCAGTCATGTATAGAAAGGTACATGATTGCCTAAGCGTGTACCATGCATGGCTGACAGACTAACTGATGTCGCCCTGTCGTAACATAATATACAGCTAAAGAAAGGATCGTTCGTATTGGCGAGGTGATCCCTACTACGGTCGATTGATGATGATAATGATGACGGTAATAAAAGTTATTTGAAAGCGAGAATATTCGTTCTTACCGTAATGGCATTAGTATATCTTTTCGAATTCTTTCTTTATTAAGTAAGCAATATTTAAGTTTCAGTCAAAATAAACAATTTCACAGGCTTTCTCTAGAATATCTTTAATTGCCAGCAATAATACTCTTGTAATGTTGGTGCATTTTAATTTGTAAATCCAAGGAAAGTATAATTTCTGAACTTGGTCGTCGGTAAGAGAAACCCTGGAATGCGAAAAAAAACTTTTTCTCGTCCATAGTTCTGAAAATAAGGCAATCCGATCTCAACAAATTTTTATTATCAAACATTAGAACGGGAGATGTAAAACATCTTATGAATTATTTTTTTTCTTCCTTTTTAGCTCAACGTAAATTAAATTATATTGCAGATGGTGTTTCGCAGACGCCATTCTACATACTCGATAAAATGAACTGAGTAAAATGTAAAATCCTTAGGTTGGAATATTTTACAGCATCGTCTGCTCTCAACCGCTTTAATTTCAATTTACTTAGATTATTATTATATTATATTAATGATAGTAAATTGCGTGGCAATTAAAAAAATCAACGCTAGACATGGACCTTATTTTATGGCCATTATTTTGAGGATGAAGTGTGCAGTAAATATAAGAAACCCATTTATTGGTTAAAATTAAGCTGCAAGTGCTGACGTCATATTGGCGTCAATAAAGCGCAAAAAAAAATGAGATATCATTTTTTTTATTTGACAACTCACTAGCGCATGGGCAGGTATATATTTCCCCATCTCCAAATGGATTTATCCCTTCCGAGTGAGTGAGCTCCATGATTGATATTTCATTAAATTTTTGCAGATCAGTGTTGATTATGAAGCAAGTAGAAGCAAGAGAGTTCCATAACCGAAATGTGCGACAGAAGAAACTGTTAGCTTAGAACTTACGTTTGTGTTTACCCATTTCACTACGCTGCGCGCTTAAATCATACTTATTATAAAACCCATGTTGTGTGTGTGTGTGTGTGTGTGTATCTGTTTATATATTGGATCGGATTTCCTACATTTTTCAACCAATTTCAACAAAACTTCACAGGACTTCGTAAAATTACCTTGCCGTGGTTCTGACAGCGCCAAAAATTGAAAAAAAAAACAAAACACAATTGCTTTTGCACGAAATCAATTTGAAAAACACGATTGAGAGGCATGGCTGTTACGAGAATGAAAGGGGGCAACTCATATCAAGTTATACTTATTATAAAACCCAGGTTGTGTGTGTGTGTGTGTTCATTTATATATGGGATCGGATCTCCTACATTTTCCAACCGATTTCAACAAAAGTTCAGATTTTTTTTGGCAGGTAGTGTTTCTTATTGTCTTTCACACTTTTTTCTTTATTTTTACATTCAGAATGCTTTAAAATTTCCATTTACAAGACAATTGTTCATAATAAAATTCTATTCAATCGGTAGACTCATAACGATTGAAAACAATGTTTTTCTTTGACTTTGGGTTTGACCAATTCGCAAAAAAAAAAAAAAAAAATAAAAAATTAAGACATGCGTGTCCGTCAACCTTAAACAATAATCTTTGTCAATTTTATTTTTCAGTCTTTATGATGGTCGATACTTGATCTATCTCTTACTATTACATCCCCGGGCAACGTCGAGCTCTACTGCTAGTCTATTATAAATAGTTTCTCTGAAACTATGTATAGAAAATAAAAGGGTAGGGCACGTTACTTGAAACTTCGATATTGTTTTTCAAACGGCAGAGATCCATTATTTCTCTTAATATCCATAGAGGGCATTATTATCCTCGTCATCATAATTATCACAAGTCTAATCACTGAGTTTCATCTGAGGGTCACGTCGCAGCTGAGATCATACTCAAGACTCTCAACACATGGATGTTGAAATACTGAGAAGCATTCAGATATCCGTACCTTTCCCTCGGGAGATCAAACCCCAGCCGATGTACTTAAAAATGAAAACCCGCCTTTTTTAGGAGCATGTGGCTGCTGATTCCATCAAGTCAATCTGGCCTTTAATTTGAGTCTAAGAAGCTTTTTATTGGTTGGTTTTGGTTTGCGACATATCAACCTCTCCGGGTCATTAATGTCGAAATCTAAATAAACTGAACATATATTTTATGGCTTCAACTAAATATACTTTGAAAGCAATTGTATAATTTTAACTGATATAGTGATATATAATTTTGTATAATTTTATATATCAGCAAACAGTATTTAAAAAAAAAAATATTACAAACTGGAAAGGATTCTTTTGTGACTCGTTTCAAGATTTCATCGAACTAGGCTTTGTTGGCGTTGCCACGTCTGCACATGCGCACGAAACGAGAGACGCTGGTAGTTTCAAAATATTTGAAAGAATATTTTAAGGGAATATATTTTTCTCAATCTAGCCAAAATCATAATTTCTAGTCTTTTCTTTTTCTCTCTATCAATGTTATCCTTGACTAACCCACATTCTGACAATATAAAAATAATTTCTCTCAAAAATAATCTTACAAATATTTTACAACTACCAATGAAAGCTGAGTTCGATGAAATCCTATAAAAATATGCATTTTTTAAATTTCATAGTGTTTTTTTTTTTTATTTTGGGAGTTCGCTATTTGCCGATAGCTGGGATCTTAAGTGATACTACCACCCCAGGGTATGGTGGAACTGGGAACACCAACTATCAAGAGGTGTTTCTATGCTTTTCAAAAGCTCCAATCTCTGGATCAGAGACCTAGCTGCCGGATATAGTTTATCGTCATACCCAGGATTCAAGACGCCGTCAGCATAGCTATGGCGTATTATTAAGATACTGGATGAAGCTACGGGCCAAATGAGTAGATATCTAAAATAAAACTTAAAATTAAAAATTGTGATGGAGAATTAGCATCGAAACAGTCATTTTGCCTATCACTATTACAAGTTCATTTGTATTCTGGATATTAATGGGCAGCTGATTTGTGCAAGAACCTGATACATATTTGATATGCCAGTATGCAAGAGTGATATAAAGGTGTGAAAAGAATTAATCATATTCGAGATTTGCGTAGGGAAAGGAACATTTGAAACCAAAGAGAAATTGCACGGTAGATGTTCACTGACAATTGCATTTTCGTAGATGTGTGTATGTGTGTGTGTGTGTGTGTGAGAGAGAGAGCTAGCTAGCTAGCTAGATAGATAGATAGATAGAGAGATAGATAGATAGAGAGAGAGAGAGAGTTACGGAAAGTGTATGTGCGAGCTATTCTGTTTAGGAGATCACAACTCAAATGGTGTGCGATTAAGAATATATAGTTGAATATGTATAGCCCATTGTGTGCAACTATTCATGTATGGTCAGATTAGGTACAAGGCCGCATACACACACCGAGACAAAGACGTGCACACACAGACACGCACAAAACAAACATACACACTCATATAAACGAGGGTGCGCGAGAATGAGAAAAGAGGAAATGGAAAATAAAGATAAATTCTACTTAATTTGACACAATGAAAATTATATAAACAAACACACACACACACACACACACACATATATATATATATATATATATATATATATATATATATATATATATATATATAAATATTTTATTTTTTCAATTAAATAATTATATCTGCTCTACTTTGTATTGAGTACGCTTTTAAGAAGAGTAATTGTTGGTTATTGGAATTTATTCCGTATACACCAATTATATACTTGTATATATATATATATATATATATATATATATATATATATATATATATATATATATATATATATTAATCATTTCATTGGTTCGCAGGGTGTTACAGAGAATGATTGTAGGGAAACGGATTGGATAAGGGGAACCCAGGAAAGGATAAAAAACTGAATGGGGTTCAATAAGATAGAAGATGGAGATTGACCTTGCAATTAAATTTTTGAAGATTGTCGTTATCAGGCGAATAAGGATAGAGAAGAGATGCAGGAAGTACGAGAAAATAAACTACTGGAGTAAGAGTGACGGTTATATTTAAGTAATTTAACTGTAAAAGGGTGGGCCTTAGATGCCAGTCAAGTAGCACGATTAAACTCACGTAGACGGGTCACCAGGGAAAAAAAAGCTCGTCAGAACAGTTGCCATGAAATTAATTATAAAAAAGACAGGGAAACTACGTCACACCGGTAAAAAAGGACTGAAGTCTGGATAGCAAGTCAGCATCGATTATACTGCAGATACTTCTTTGGATTTTGTCAAGAACCTCGACGTGAGTAGCAGGAGCACCAGACCAGATATGGCAAAAGTATTCAGTGCATTGGCAAATGGTAGATTTGTAAATGTGCATGATGGACTCTGACGAGAAAAAACTTGTGGCACGGTTACAGTCACCCAATTTCCCTTGTTACCATATTTCAAAAAAACGGAAACTAGAAACTTCAAATTCACTTATAGAATTAAATTGAATTCGCTTGAAAATGAAACAGGACTGGGGACTTTAATTTAATTCTATAATTGAATTCGAAGTTTTTTCTTTTTTTGAAGCATTGTAATTCCTGTGTAGCGATGGAACCATATTTTTAAATTAGTAAATTTATAACACACACACACACACACACATATATATATATATATATATATATATATATATATATATATATATATATATATATATATATATGTTGGGGTTATAAATTTATTTCGTACATCGTAAGTCGGTGAAACTTAATTCAATTAATATTCTAAAAAAATGTAATGCCAACAAGACAAAACTTCTAAAATCCTATATAAGTGTAGACGTATTAGGACTTTCCAGAGCCTTCAAGAACTTTCATGAATATTCTAGAAGTTCCTGGAGCTTTCTAGAACTTGACAGAAACTTGTAGAACTTGCTTTTGATTAGTGGTAAGTTTTTAAGAAAGGTATAAATGAATTAAGGAATACATAAATACTATTCAAATTCCTCATTCGAAAATTGAAAAATGAACCTTCTGAAGAATATATATATATATTTCTGAGTTGAGGTATTATGTACTCTATTTACATTATTCGGACTATTGTTCTCGTCTTTGTCGCCATATTTATTACAACGATTCGGCCGTTGTACTCTCCGGCCTTGTTCGGGTGGTTACAATGTCGAAATGAACCCTTTATTTCGCTCACTGGGGTAGACTGTTCTAGTTTCACGTTCCATGTTTAATGGATGTCAGTTATCTTCTGTTAATTCCCCTCTCCAAGTTCTTCACTGCCATAACCGGGTATTGAACTCACAATAACTCCTGTAACTGGATCTAACCAATGTGTTTATCCACTGTGCTATGTATCCCTGTGCATGAATTTCTTGGTAATATAAACCTAATGTAAAATATAAAAAAAAAACATAGAAAATTAACTTTAATAAGATAAAAGCTACTTGGGACATTGGCAGAATGTTCACATAATGAGGAGTTCGCATCAAGTGCACAAACTGGTTGCCGTTCTGTTCAATACACTTTACATATCTTGAAGAAATAGACCTACAGACGTTCAGTGTCATTTCCTCTGGTATTTGAGCACATTCTTCTTCCATTGCTATTCTAATTTCAGCAATTGTTTCAGGTTTCCTGCTGTAAACTTTGTCTTTTAGAAACCCCCACAAAAAGAAATCCAAGGGTGTTAAATCTGGTGACCTAGGTGGGTATTCAACTGTCCCTCTTCTTACAATCCATTTGTTTTGCATATTTTCATCCATATCAGTTCTCAAATGACGGTAATGTAGTATTAACTATTAACATTTAAAGAGTTTATACATTATTTTGGGACACCCTATATATATATATATATATATATATATATATATATATGTATTAGTTGAATCCATAATAAAGTCATTTAAGAATAAACGAATTAATAATCGATAAGTTTGAATTTTATGTATTAATTTTTTAGGAACTGTTATTTGAATCTTTCAATGGTTAATGACTATGTGCTCCGCTAATATAGATGTATTACAATTCTCCGCTAACTGGAGCAATACACCTTCCGGTTGTCATGCAAGATGATCTTCCACGAAGCTGCTACTTGGAAGTCTTGCAGGGAGGTCTGCTTGCCCCTTTCTTTTTCCTTCTGTGCCTAGATTACGTCCTGCATACATCTGCTGATCTAAATATAGGTCTGGATTTCACTCTTGAAAAAATAAGATGTTCACGTTACCCAGCAAAAAAAAAAAGTAACAGATGTAGATTGCGCAGATTTACTTGCCTTGTGGTCGGACACGATTGATAAGGCTACCAAACTTCTCCATCTCAGCGAAGAAGCGGCCAGCGAGATTGGTCTCTACATTAATGCGGGCAAAACAGAATTTATCAGGTAGAACCAAGGAGAAATTAAATTTTATAAATGGCAAGAACATCAAATCCATCCAGGAATTTGTTTACCCCGGTAGCAAAATCCATTCAAGGGAGGGAGACATCAAAATCGGCAAAAACAAGGCAAATATCACGTAAATTCATCATTTACATTATCCAATTTAAACTAAATCAGTACAAGCACTTATACACATATATATTTATTTTAAATCTGATCACTCTCCTCCATTAGCGTGTATTTTAACTTGTTCAATCCTATATGCGTGGGTTATCACAATAATGGGAACTCGAACAGAACCTTTTATTTCGGACACCGGGGTAGAAACATGGCCCAATGCATAAAAGCGTTGGTTAGATCCAGTGATTTGGAACAAAGAGTTGTGAGTTCAGTAATGGCTACGGCTGTGGTGAAAAAAACATGGAGAGTTCAGTTAAAGGGAGATAACTGAGACAACCGGAAGAGACATAGCACACGGAACAAGAACAATTTACCTTGGTAGACCCAATGTTCAGTTCGAAATTTCAATTACCCGAAGAAAGCCGAAGCGTACAACGACCGAAAACGGCGTGGATATGGAAATAAAGATGAATACAACAGTCCGAATAATGTAAATAGTTACAATATTTCATCTTAGAAAATATAGACAGATACAGTATGGTCAATTTATTCTGGATATTCATCACAGAATCTTCATTTTGGTCTTACACAATTTTTCAGTATGTTTGCTTTGTAATTGAAAGTTCCAAGTTAAGAAGAATTTTCCCTCTGCAGCAAAACTAATGGCTTCAGTTTCAGCTTTCAACCCGGCACTAAGTAAACACATGTGTTTGCTTTTAATTATAAAAAAACTCTCCTTGTTCATCATCTATGTATCATGGATCTTCAGGCCATAGGTGAACAGGGATCATCAAAACTTTCTATCCATTCTGGCCCTTAACAGCGTTTCTTCATTTGAAATTTCTTCTCTTCCGTTATCAATTTACATATGCTCGCTTCCACCCCTTCGTCAATTTAAACTCCGTCATGCCATGCAAGATTCAAAATCACCAAGACCTTCTCCCTTTATGAGTTCAAGAAATTTCAGCAATCTCTTTCTTATTCAGAGCATGATTGTTCCGTTTATTACCATTTTCTTTAAGACTTTAACATTGTTTACTCGCTCCGCCTTTGAGATTCCTATGTATTTAAATATTCTTGATAGAATATAAAAAAAAGAAAAAGAATATGCAATTTTATTGGTCCTTAATTGGAATGTCGGCTTCATTCTAGTCACAACACTGTAACGCAGCTCCCCAGTCTGTTCCATAGTTTGTAATATTGTCAGGGTAATTGTGTCTTGAATGCCTTAGATGAGGATCTTCTTTTCAAAAGTCATCTTAAAAAAAAAAAAAAAAAAGTACAGCAATATTTTTTTACTTATTTTCTTTTTCTAACTTGAGCGGGGCTATTTTTCCTGTTTTGGTTTTACCAACCTTTTA
>OZ010595.1:59235547-59293047 GCA_963932145.1 Acanthosepion lycidas
CAAACAATAAGTTAGATTTTAAAATCCATAGTCCTAATAAATAGTTTAAATGCCCTACAAAAAAGATAAGCCTTTATGAAGTCGTCAAAAAACAAATGTTAGCGATTCACGACAGTTTTTATATGCACAAAACCCTTTCAGAAAAAAATAAAAAAATAAAATAAAAAATAAATCTCCATAGACACTCAACCAATCTAGCAGTGTCATCTTCCGTTTTAAATTCAGACACCAACCTTACCCTGACTTGACATCTGTGAATGTAACTGAGATATTGATACAAATTATTAACACCTTACGCTTCTTTTTCTTTAAACAATTGCTCTAGCCGTTACCAAAGAAATTTTTATTTCAATAATGAATATGCTTATAAAACACGTAAATTTTAGAAATAAGTTATTCCAAAAACATTTCGCTTGAAGATGGAACAGAGCTTAGTATTTTAATTCAACTTAATTCAAATAATTATATTGAAGTTCCGGCTCTTGTTTTGAAACATAGAACTCTTATATAGCGTGTTGGAATCATATTTTTAAATAAAGAGCACTATTTTTTTAAAATAATAACAAAAATACTAAAGAACTTTGGATTATTTACCTAACGAGTTCTTTCCTATTTTATATATTTTTCACACACACACACACACACACACACACACACACACACACACACACACACACACACATACATGTATGTATATGTGCGCGTTATTTTTATAGATGCAAATATTTAAGTAAATGCTCGGCTTATAATAAACAGTATAAACAACATTTCCGGCTTGAATGTCCGAAAAATTTCATAGAAAATATATGTTCTTTGACAGAAATCGACCCTGTATCCTTCATGAAACCGTGATATAGCTTGACGTGCTATGCCTTTTCGCTACAAGGAAGCGTCAGGTTGGCAAGTTCGAAATTAAAGGATGTAATTCGACATTACTAATCAGACGCTTCCTCTGTAGCTAAATGGTGTAGCACATCTAACTATATGACGGTTCCGTGTAGGATATAGGTCCGAAGTTGGATAAACGAAACCGTACAGTGGCCGTGGATGATTTGGCTCGCACGAGTTCACATGTCATAGTGATCGAGTTTTCCTCACACAAGTCTGTTCACAGGGGATTATACGCCTTCTTCTTGACTCCATAACTAATACGTAGCATAGATAAAAAATAAAATCGCAGGTTGTCTCTTTGGACTTTGTTGGATGAACGGCAATGTGACTTTATATAGCTAGAAACACTAACGGACGTAGTAATCTGAAACGAGCCAACTAATACACATGCACAAATATATATATATATATATATAGTGTGTGTGTGTATGTGTGTGTGTGAAAAGTATGTGTATATAAATATAAATTATATGTGTAATATATTGTATATATATTATTATTTATATATTATACGCACAATATGATAGATAGAACTAACATATTTGGTTAGATTGATGTGAGTCTGTGACCCTGGGTTTCACGCTTTTGCAATCGTCAGACAATCGCAAAAGCGTGAAACACAGGGTCACAAACTAACATCAATCCAACCATATATATATATATATATATATATATATATATATATATATATCAGGCGAATATAATGGTAACATATGCTTCATACACACTTTTTCGTAATTTTGAAGCGGTCAATAACCTTTTTTTTATACGACCTTATTACCACCTACTCCAAACGTCATTTTGTGAATATCGATCTGGGAACAGATATTGTGATTTTTAAACAGTGTTGTTAACGTCTTCCGTCCTGGGGATTCAAGACATGGCGTCTTCTCAGTCATTGGCGCACAAAAAACAATGTTTGTAATCGTAGGAAACACTTTCTTGTCAGACACCAATTTACCGGATAAATAGTATTGATTATTAGTAGCAATGCCACCAACATCTATCTTCAACTTTGTACGACAAGATAATGAAATAGGAGGCATTACTATTGCAGAAATGATTGCTTATTCGGATATTTAAATCAAATGTTTTAGGAATTATTTTAGAAATGCTTATTGAATAATATATTACTTAAAGATTACGAAGCACCATCACACAAGTAAAAGTAGATTCTTGACAGCTACCTTTTTTTTAAAAACTTTTCATTTACACTGCGCGCTTTGTAGTTGATAAATCAATAGATTGCTACCCGTTCAGGTACATCTTATAATCACGCATGCGCACATAGATCCTCGCTATTTTTATGTTAAGACGAAAAGGTAAATATTGGCATCGAATTGAGCATCAATCAAAGGAATAAAGCCTCGGGTTTTACGCAAAAGCCCGACGAAGTGACTTGGTAAAGGTTACGTTTCTGAGGGAAACCACCAAAAGTGAAAAAGAAGAAACATCGACCGTTACTTGTATCGGTCGATGTCAACTTTCAAAGCTCAGCATTTTTCGGCTCATCCTTAAAGGTCAAGCAGTGTATCTGACCTTTAGCTGTACATGACCCTACGCTTTACATTTCAAAACTATTCTTTGTTTCTATATTTTTTTTTTTTAAATATTTCTCATGCTCTTGTTAAAGTTTTCGTCTACCGCCTCGTTCTTAAGGAAATTCTAGCACCGAACGTGCTGACATAGACTAAACAGGAATTCGAAGTAACAGGAAAGCTGTATTTTTTTGTTTTATTTTAACATTTATCTTATTTTTTCCTTGCTTTTTATTAGATTTTTTTTCACTTTCGTTATCATTCTAAGACCATCTTTGTATCTTTACAAAGCGGGCAGACATTACCACGATATAAACGTAAGCCTCCAGGCGTTGGAGCTTCAGTACTATCCTCACTTGTGGTCATCACATGTCTAATGTAATTCATAAAACGTTTATAAAAAAAAAAAACGTACAAAAATCTAATCAAAAAAGGCGTGCTTCTCTGGGTTTAGGAATGTTAGTTTTTATTTTTATTTTTTTTGCTCCCCGAATAGGTTTTTTTTTATTTATCTTTTCACGCCAAGGAAGGCGTTAAAGACACTAAGAAACAAGAAGTTACTGGATGTTAAAGAATATAAAAAAATAAAATACGATTAAAGATAGAGAATAATAAAAGAACAGGAATTCGGAAGCCAGAAGATAACGATTGATATTGTATTTAATTTTTTTAATATGTAAGTTAACTGATAAAGAGGAAACTGGAAGAGCATTCCACAAACCAGAAGAGATATAGAAGAAATTATTAGCATATAACCTCCGGTTACATATAGCCATTTCATCTAAGTCGAAAAAATGTTTTCCCAGAAAAAAATATCAAAAAAAAAAAAAAAAATGTCATGAAATTCTGTTTTTAAAAATAAAAATTAACCAAACGTAATTGAAGATTTTATCCGGTTCAAAAATGAAATGAATCACTCAAATTAATCCAACGTCAATATTGAAGCTTTTATATTTCATTTTACAAAAATATAAAATTTATAAATCATATCAGACTACCGACCACGGAAACATTTAACCTTAATCAATTATTAATAACACTTTAATAACAGACAGTTCTTTAGAAGCATTTTATCTCATTCGAAATGTCTAAAGGAAACGACTCAGGAAGATGTAAACTGTCCGCTTTCAGGCAAAGGTGGGTATTCTTGCGCGAATTAACAAGGTTAGATCTCTAGGAATGGGCTTTATTTCCTTCAGGTGCTGAAATAACGACTATAATTTAGAAATATGAAATCAGATATGTACATTTAGAAGATTATATCTAATATAAAGGGAATAGAATCACACACACACACACACATATATATATATATAACCTTTATATTAGATATAATATTTAAATGTACATATCTGATTTATAATTTCTAAATTATCCAGTCGTTATTTCAGCACCTGAAGGAAATAAAGCCTCTCTAGAGATCTCCTTTAATTCGCCAGAATACCACCTTTGCCTGAAAGCGGTAGACAGTTTACATCTTCCTGAGTCGTTTCCTTTAGACATTTCGAATGAGATAAAATGCTTCTATTTTAAGTGTTATTAATAATTGATTAAGGTTAAATGTTTCCGTGGTCGGTAGTCTGATATGATTTATAAATTTTATATTTTCCTTATAAAAGTATGTTTTTAGATATATAGATTTTAGATCATAAAATGTATTGTTGGTAATTTTTTTATAAAAATGTATCTTTATATTTGGTTAATGTTGCATTGATTGTCATTTTCTTATAAAATATATTCATGATAATTTTATTGTAAAAAGTGTATTGTTGATTTTTGTTCCAAGGTTAACTATTTGCCATAGCTGGGATCCTAATACGTGCAGACCACAACGATTCATGCTGAACCTCGGTAAAAACACTGAAGAAGTGGTTCTATTCAACTTCGAAAAGAAAAAATCGACATTATTTTTGCACCAACCTAATATATCCCGATCAGTGGCTTTGCAGCCGGGTGTAGTTTATCGGCACACCCACAGTTGTGTGTGCGTGTATATATATATATATATATATATATATATATATATATATATATATATATATATATATGTAACACAGGTAATCGATCCGTCGGTATATAATCCGGACGGATCCTAGTAATATTAATTATTAAAAATGATCCACAGACAGCTCGATGTTTTTATTTTAACAGAGCATATGTATATTTTACAGCAAAAAAATAAAAAATAAAATAAAAAATACCTGAGCATGAATATAGTCTATTTCAAGCCATTCTGTATACGGCTATTATCAGTCTTTAAGTGTCTGTCTCGGAACATTGTTTAAAATTTATTTCCAATGTCAGTCCTCCGACTCTTTGTTAATGAGAGTGGGTTTGTGTTAGCGAGTGGTGCGGGCGAAGTGGAGGGCTAGTGGAGATCCACTAGAGTAGTATACCTGGCAACCATTACCCCTAAAGAAAATACGACAAACCATAATATTTATTAGGTTGGTGCAAAAATAATGTCGTTTTCTCACATATTTTACTATGTGAGAAAACGACATTATTTTGCAGCAAACTAATAGATCAGCATTTCTGTGGAGAGATTTTAAAAGAGAATCATTACACATAGAAACTCATTCACCAGTCCAAAATTAAATCACCAAACAAAACTTTTGGAGAAATTTTGAGAATTGAAGGAAAACTGTTTGAATCCTAAAATGAATTGTGAACATCCAAATAGTTTTAGGTATAGGTGCATTGTTTAGAAGACAATATCAGCACAATAAAATATAAAGATCAATGCAAACTATTAAATCAACGGAGAGAACTAATCACGAAATGTAGACATAGAAATAAATTCCAAATTACATGAGAATACATGTGCATATATATGTTCGTGTGTTTGTACGTATAGTGGCATATATTTATGGACATGTAAATGTAGATATATGTATGTATGAAGATATGTAAACATATAAATGTGAAGGACAGTATGATTTATTTCATTGGATGTTCCAGTATCACCCACAATCTGTAAATCTATAACTCACATTAATTCACATTAATCTTAACGGGCTTAAGTTTAAATCCCCCATCACTTATTAATGATTATTAATATTGGACACTTGTTGTAAAATCTATTTACTGTGAATGCCAGAAAAAGATTTTTTACATTCAGAATGCTTTAAAAATTCCATTTACAAGACAACTGTTTATAATAAACTTCTATTCAATCGGTAGACTCATAATAATTGAAAACAATGTTTTTGTTTGACATTGGGTCTGACCAATTCGTAAAAAAAAAAAAAAAAACCCCAAAAAACTAATTAAGACATGCGTGTCCGTCAACCTTAAACAATAATCATCGTCAATTTTATTTTTCAGTCTTTATGATGGTCGAAACTTTATCTATCTCTTACTGTTACATCCCCGGGCAAAACCGGGCTCTACTGCTAGTGTAAAAATAAAGAAAAAAAGATAAGAAATAAGAAACATTACCTGCCAAAAAAAAAAGTGAAGTTTTGTTGAAATCGGTGGAAAAAATGTAGGAAATCCGATCCCATATATAAACGAACCCCCCCCACACAAACAACCTGGGTTTTATAATAAGTATAACTCGATATGATATGTCCCCCTTTCATTCTCGCGATGCCTCTTAATCGTGTTTTCAAATTGATTTCGTGCAAAAACAATTGTATTTTTCCAATTTTGGGCGCTGTCAGAACCACAGCAAGGTAATTTTACGTAGTCCTGTGAAGTTTTGTTGAAATCGGTTGAAAAATGTAGGAAATACGATCAATATATAAACGTACACACACACACACACACAACCTGGGTTTTATAATAAGTATGATGCGCGGTACTTATTGGAGAGCGCTCAATATCAGTGATAGAGCTAACATATTTATTTGCGTCGTTGTGAGTTTTCTGACCCTGGATGTCACGCCATTTGAGATCGTCAGACAAAACGTCACAGACTCACATCAACGCATATATATATATATATATATATATATATATATATATATATATATATATATATATATATATATATATATATATATACCGTATTAGGATATCAGGAGATCAATGCATAATGATGAAACTTTGTAAGAGTAATTGATGCAAATTTACTGTATATAATCTAGCGATGAACGTAATTTTTAAACATTTTCTTCTCAGTGGATGTTTTTCTTTTAATTCGAGTAAGAGTTTTTACGTCAAAATTGTGGTCAGTCTAGTTACGGTGAGCAACTTAATAAAACAAAACTCAAATCTTGAAGGAGGAATTTGCTTTATGACCTGTAAGGATTGTCAGAAAAAAATATATTGGAGAAA
Source organism: Acanthosepion lycidas (assembly GCA_963932145.1). Taxonomy (NCBI): domain Eukaryota; kingdom Metazoa; phylum Mollusca; class Cephalopoda; order Sepiida; family Sepiidae; genus Acanthosepion; species Acanthosepion lycidas. The sequence goes on from OZ010595.1 coordinate 59,242,258, forward strand.
CCTCAACGGTTGTATGAAGACAAATCAACATTTGATATAAAAGGACTGCACATTAAAAACATTAGTTGTTCATTGTAAGGAGCAAAGTTTTGTTATAGAAAATGTTATTCTAATTAAAAGAAAAAATATTCAGCATAACGAAAACGATAATTGCTCGTTGATCCACGGTAATTTTGTCTTCAGGCTCTTACAACATTTCACCAGTGTCTGTCTATATTTCTGAGATGAGGTATTATGTACATTATTTACATTATTTTTACTATTGTCCTTATCTTTGTCGCAATATTTATCAAAACGTTTCGGCCGTTGAACACCCCGGCCTTCTTCAGGTGGTTGGAATGTCGAATTATTATTTCGCTCACTGGGGTAATCTGTTCTAGTTCCACGTGCCATGTTTGATGGATGTTAGCTATCAGTTATCTCCTCAAGGACACATGACACAGTGGATAAAGGCGTTAGTTAGATCCAGTGACAAGACCCAAAGAGTGTGAGTTCAATACCCGGTTAAGGCAGTGGAGAACTTTCAGAGGGAAAATTAACAGGTGATAACTGATAGCTGGCATCCATCAAACATGGCACGTGGAACTAGAACAGTCTACCCAGTGGGCAAAATAAAGGGTTCAGTTCGACATTTAAACCAACTGAAGAAGGCCAGAGCGTACAACGGCCGAAACGTTGTGATAAATATGGCGACAAAGGTGAGGACAATAGTCCGAATATTGTAAATAATGAACATTTCACCAATCTTGACATTATATATATATATATATATATATATATATATATATATATATATATATATATATGTATATATATATGAAGAAATATAGTCTTAAGATGTGCTATATTTATAGGATAAAGTGCTCAATATCAGACGGAGCGTGTGTAAATAGAAAAGTGAACATAAAAATCAACACTTAGAGGCAACATTCTGTTTCATGCAAGAGGCAATCGTCAGGCCTGACGATGGCATCTAGCATGAAAAAGACTGTCGCCTCTAAGTGTTGACTTCTATGTTCACTTTCACATATATGTATAATTCATTGAGTCTTGAAGAAAATTCAACAGAACGCAGAAATAGGTGGAGAATAACACTCGATATAGCGCCGCTCGATCACATGGAACTCAAATGGAATATGTGATCGAGCAGCGCTATATCGGCCGTACAATGCATTCTGCATTCTGTTGAGGTTTCTTCTAGACTCGATGAATTACTTAATTATGGTCATCTCAAATCCTCCTAATTTCTATGACTTATATACATACATATATATATATATATATATATATATATATATATATATATATATATATATATGCATATTGTCTAAATGTACAAAAATGCCTTTACAGTAACATAAAATCAGCGTAAAACAGACACAAAGAGCACCAATATGAAATATCCCAAGGAATTTCTCTCCAGTCAAAAGCAAGTAACTGCATTTGTTGCCACCCATGATAACAGATCTCATTTTTACGCAAAACGTACAGAGGGGGAGTAAGAGAAAAGGAGAGAGGGAGAGGAAGAAATAGATAGAGAAAGAGATATAGAGACAGTGACGAAGAGAGTGAGAAAAATAACCTTCCCGATAATTTAAGTGCTTGAGCAAGAATCGACATATTTTTAGTAATCACAATGACTCGAAGAAAAAAAAAAATCCTTTTACTTGTCATCCATTGGAATGTTTGTTCCCCATTGTACTCTCAGACGCCTCTGAAATCAAGTTTCCGAATAGTTTTTTGGAATAATTCTTTTCTGTTATGAGGACTAGCCCCCGGGAAAAGCCTGACCCTTTTCCTATAGGTCGAAGAAACTTTCTTTCATATTCTCCTACCGTTACAATCATACATTAAATGTTTCAATATCCGCAGATGTGAACTTTTGACGCGCTGAAAACGACATTTGCTTTCTCTGTCACTCTCTCTCTCAGTCTGTTTCACTATCACACAACAAAACGCATATACATGCACACGCAAACGCATGAACAGTAATAATAATTACATGTACGGTAAACTCTTTATCATATTAAGATGATATATATATATATATATATATATATATATATATATATATATATATATATATATATATATATATATATATATATATATTAACAAGTTGTTTCCTTAAATTCTGTCCAGTAGCTTATATCCTTTGTTCCATTTAATTTTTATTTAAAAACAAAAAACTTTTATGCAAATTTTTGTAACTTTGTATAATATTTATACATTACACCCTAATCTTTATTCGGTAAAAAATTCATTGCTAGCCATGAATTACTTTTTAAGTAATACTCATATTTATGTCTTTGTTGTTTCCGTTCCTTATATTATGGCCGCTACTGTATATATATATATATATATATATATATATATATATATATATATATATATATATATATATATATATATATATATATACATAGTTCTAAAAATATCTATGTGTGTGTGTGTTTATGCATTTCCACAATTTTCATCTTATTTCGCTGAATTTTTTTTGTTTGATAGTTAATTATTCGGTGCCGATTTTGAGTACAAATTGTTCCCGACAATGCCTCTCCATTACTACCTGTCCAATGAAACGCTCAGCAATTTTTACAATTTACTATTTGTTCTATGAATAGTTGAAATTATTACAATAATGTTATTGATTATTATATAGTTTCCTCTTCAGTGCTACACACCCCATTTAAATTTTGAATCACCCCGTTTGCAGATGTGCTTCAGTTGCACTCAAATGACGTTACTAATACTGATTTTAGATTAGGCTAACTGCTCCAGTTGAACCCGCAAAATTTCCGAGTAACGAAAGACCCGGTCACAGACGGACTATACAGGTAGTATATATATATATATATATATATATATATATATATATATATTAAGACATTTTTTATAGATACAAATATTTAAGTAAATGCTTGTATCTATAAAAAGAATGTTAAACAAAAAAATGTCTTAAAATAATTGTCAGACTTTGTCCATTTCATAATATATATATATATATATATATATATATATATATATATATATATATATATTAGGTTTGGTGCAAAATAATGTCGTTTTTGACGTTCAACTTCAAAAGATCATAACTCCTTTCATAATAAACTTTATTAATCTAAATAAGAACCATTAGAATCGACACATTTTTTGCCAACGAGAAACAAGTTTATTTATCCCATTAGCATAGAAATCCGGAGTTCTGGAAGCGATGAAGTCATTGAAGGCCGTTTCGGCATCATCTCAGCTTTTGAACCATTTTTCGCGCAGGAAGTTGTCGAGATGCTTGAAAAAGTGATAATCGGTGGGCGAGAGGTCAGGTGAATATTGCGGATGAGGCAGAGTCTCGTAGGCCAATTCGTTCAGCTTCTGCAGGGTCAGTTGAGCAACATGCGAGTGAGCGTTGTCATGGAGGAGAATTGGTTCCTTCATATTGACCAATCTCGGGGACATACGTTGGAGCTTCTGGTGCATTTCGTCAATTTGTCGGCAGTACTTCTCTGCCGTAATTGTTTCGCCCGGATTCAAGAAGCTGTGATGGATGAGACCGACCGCAGACCACCAAACTGTCACCATAACCTTTTTTTGGTGCAATTTCGGCTTCGGGAAGTGTTGTGAAGCTTCTCCGGCATCCAAGGTCTGTGCCGAACGTCGCTGGTTGTCGTAGAGGATCCACTTCTCATCACACGTCACAAACCGCTCGAGAAATCGGTCGTTTTTGTTGCGCAGAGGGAGCGTAGAAGACACCTCAAAACGACGATTTTTTTGATTATCGTTCAATTCATGCGGCACCCATTTATCCAACTTTTTTGACTTCCCTATTTGCTTTAAATGGCGAATGACTTCATCTTCGAGGCTCTCGTCATTATTGCGAAATTTCTTGAACCACCGTTGTGCTACACGTTGGGTTAGTGGATCCTGGGCCAAACGCATCATTGATATCACGAGCTGTCTCGGCAGCTTTTCGGCCTAGTTTGAACTGGAACAAGAAAATCGTGCGGATATGAATTTTGTCCATGCTGTCGTAAAGCCTGCAAAAAAATGAATGAAGAGATTGAGAACGGTAACGAATAACTCGATTCGATAGGGCGAAAAACGTGCTTCAAAATGATATATAACATGGCTATATATATCAATGAATTAATTCAGAAATCATATATAAAAGTAACATATGTGATAAAACGACATCATTTTTGCACCAACCTCATATATATATCTCACACCTCTAGCACGAATCTTCGGGTTCAGAGTTCAGATGTTCAACCCGAAGATTACGACGTGCATGAAACTTGGAGTTGTACTAGAAGCGACAGACAGTATGCATATTTATTAATATATATATATATATATATATATATATATATATATATATATATATATATATATAATCTGTTTCGTTAACACATGCACTATTTGTGAGATATATTGGAATTTTATTGCAACACACACACACCATATATATATATATATATATTTATATATATATATATATATATATATATATATATATATATATATGTGTGTGTGTGTGTGTGTGTGTGTGTGTGTGTGTGTGTGTGATGTGTCTGTGCGTGTGTGTTTATTTATGCATATATAAAGGTGGACACTGTGATTAACACCGAGCAACAATGAGTTCATGTCTCTTGGAAATGACATGAAATAAAGTTCTATCAAAAAACAGACTATTGCCGTTCACTGTTGAAATCAGTGTCCACTTTTATATTTACATATGCTCTATCCCTGATATTGATCATTTTTCTCATTAATATAACATACCTTAAAATTATATTTTTATCACACACACACACATACACAGACACGAAAAGAAATTAATTCTGTCAATCACTGTAGGGAGAAAGGTCGAATTTGTAAAAAAGTGACAATTACTGCTCATAATGCAAGACACTCTCAAAGACTTCTTTTCTCTAAGACACTGGCGTGTTTATCAAAAAATAGATACGCAAAAATTCGGCTTCCTCTCTCCAACTGATTGCAAAACGGTTGGGTTTTTCTCCCGGCTTAAAGCGATCGGATGTCTAGCCAAACTGATGAGATGTATATTTTAACCCTCTGAACTTGGGAAATTAAAAAAAAAATACTTGAAAGAAAAATTTGGTATTTTTCTTGATCAATTTTCTACAGCCACTAAAAAATTAATTCGTGGACCTGAAAGGATTAAAACTAAATTAAATATGTAATACGTCTAATATATATATATATATATATATATATATATATATATATATATATATATATATATATGTGTGTGTGTGTGTGTTTGTGTGTTTTGACATGCAGCCGAGTGGTTCATGTTATGATTTAACATGATCAATTGAAAAGCATAAAAGGAATTGACACAAAATTTTCAGTAATATTGCATCAGCGGGATTGTTTGGAAACCGTAGATGTGGATGTGTAGTCAAAATTTATAATGACCGAAAGTGTAAGTGTGCTGTCCTAGTCCGAATTGTTAATCCCGGCAGTTTGCGCCCTTTTTCTCAGCAACTCTAACTAATGTCCGCTCAGCATAGTTGTATTACAAACCATGCCTAGGCTCTGTGATTGTTGACCTGTGTATTTGTGCCGGCGTCTACAATAGGGAATGTATAGTCGCCTTAGCGGACAGTTCTACTCGGAAACGTGTGTCCGGCATACTATATTTTGTATTATCTCGTTTTCTCTTCATTTTCGAAAAAAGAGGGAGCATTCTGATTTTGAAATTAAAAATAATTTTTTACTCACCAGTTATTTACCATCGAGTGAAGAGGCACAACTTTATCTATATATTATATGCGCGGTACAAATATCAGAGATAGAGCTAACATATTTGGTTGAATTGATGTGAGTTTGTGACCTTGGGTTTCACGCTTTTTGTGATCGTCACAAATTCAACCAAATATATATATATATATATATATAATTCTCGGACAGTATTGTTTCAGTGTAACACAGCTCCTCAGTGTGACTTGATATCCGAATGCCTCAAGCCAGGATTGAAACCCAGCCAATTTGGCGTCAGCTAGAGTTTCTACCACTGAGCTATCTTCATTCAACAGAGTGGATATTCTAAATCTAGCGTTTTCTTTTTTTACGAATGTAAAAAAATGCTAATCGGCAATAGGGCATTATTCATTTTACTGAAGAGCTTTGCATTAACGCTGGTGGCTGCTGTTTATCGAATTAACTTGTCATTCAACAGTACTCAATTGAAATACACACACACACAAACAAACATATATATATATATATATATATATATATATATATATATATATATATATATAATAGGTACCTCCACGAAATCGCTAAAAAATAGAGCGTAGTCTTATAAAAAAGACGCCAAACTTTATGAAAACAAAATTTTATCGTCTAAATGTTTGTTTTTATGAAGAGGATAGACCAAATTCTTTTTTAATTATTTAAAAAAAAAATTTTCCAGCTTTTTAGAATATTCTAAATTTTGATTTAAAAACCTTGTTTCTCTTTGTTGCAACAAGGGCTGGTAAATAACAATTTTTAGCGCGTTTTTTTGGTATTACACACATTAATTTAGAAAATCTTGCAAAAATAAATATAATTGTCAGATGTTAATGAAACTTTCAGAAACTATTCACAGAATATCGAAATTATAATAAATAGGTTTATTTTTATTAAAGTCATGGCAAAAATATTTTTTTTTATATTTATTAACACCCCCATAACTAATTTTATGAAAAACTCTAAAAATTCGAGAGCATCGGGGTTAGTGATTACAATAGTTAAAAGCACAAGGCTTTGAAGAATGCAAATCATGTTTTTTTTTTTTTTTAAATTGGAGCCAACGTACCTGAAAATCAGCTCTGAATTGTAACATACAAAACTCAATAAAACAAATATATTATTTAATTTCAAATACTTTTATTTGCTTTTAGTTGTTTTTATGAATATGGACAATATTTTCTGAAAGCAAAATATTTTTTCAATGAAAATTGAATCTTAATACATTTATTTGTTATTTCTTTAATTATAATAGATTTTTACATTAAGTTTTTAAAAATATTATAACATTAGTTAAAAGCACCATCAACCTTTCAAAGTGTCCATATGAGATTGTCATTGTCTAGCGCTTTGAAAATTGTATCGTTTGGACCAATCAGAAGATCCACAGTAATTAAAAAATGTAATTTTTGTGCTTATAATCGGGCGGTAATTATAAAGTACGGGAGAGCAACCAGAATATAATTTAGTTGCATTATTTGAGTTCAGCATTGTTCTCCGCTGTTAAGGCCTTTACTTTTGCGAAACACGTATGGAGAAGTTAATTTGATTTTTCAATTACAACTGAGAAGGGTACCTATAAGTATCAGTATCATCTTATGAAATTTACCTATTGCTAAACTTTAATATATATGATCTCATTTTTATATTAATCTCAGTTATGACATTTAATCTCACTCTTATCAGTCTTATTTTTTAATTTCTTTATATTTTCCATAAAGCATCGTAAACGTAAAGATGAAAGCTAAGTACAAAAAAAAAAAAAAAAATGAAAAATTAGAGCGCTGAAAGTTTTCCTTAAAAGAAACGAGGTAAACAATTGGTTCACTTAAATCTAAATAATTTCACTTCCTTCTATCCGTAGAAAGAATTATCCTCCCGTAAGTTATCTAAATGTCATGAATGTGTCTTTCGTCACGTGTCAAGCGACGCGAAAGGTTATGACCTGCTTTGTTTTATTTTCAAATTACATTTTTTCGGCGCAGAAGCTAAGTTAAGCTTGGTTCAAAATATTTTAAATAAACATTATAATTTCTGATTTTATTAAAATCAGTTTTAAAAAATGATAATTGATTTTTAAAAGAATATCAAAATCAGATTTTCATCTTTTTTATCAAATCGAAAAAAATGATTGAAAATGATAGATTATCTGTCCTTTTTTTTGACAAAAAAAAACAATATTTTTAACGAAAATTTCAGACGTGCTAGGAACGATTAAAAAATGTAAAAAAATACCCCCAAAATACTTTGATCTTTCCTCTAATAATAATATGAACATTAGACGATAAAATTTTGTTTTCGTCAAGTTCGGCGTCTTTTTCATCATGCTATGCTCTTTTGTTTACATTTTCGTGGAGGTACCTTATATATATATATATATATATATATATATATATATATATATATATATATATATATATATTAGCTAGCCACTCGTATTCGAGGATTCCAGTCTACTAGGGCTCTTAGCTAATCCCTACTACGGACACTGTCTCGGGTACATTTGTTTATGCACAACAACTACAAAGCCCACCTGTGTTTTATACTGCAACGATGCTGATTAGACTTTAGTTACAGACCTTGAGAGAGAGCGTGTTATCTAGCGTGATCAAAAATTCGAACAAGACCAGCACGATCAAGCCCTTGGCCACGATGACTTGTGGTTTTGTGCTAGCACAGCTAGTTCCGTCTACTGAGTTTCACTCACACGGTTTGAGTCAAACCCGTGGTATGGTTTTCAGGCACTTTCCTAAGTTACCATGGATACGCGCATACGCACGCACGCACACACACACACACACACACACACACACACACGCACACACACACACAATTATATATATATATATATATATATATATAAATTCGGAACAAAATTTTGGTATTTTTCTTACTCAATTTTTAAGTCTATCAAAAAATTAATCCGCAAAGTTGAAGTATCTCAACGAAAAATAATCGACATGATTTGTCTAAATTATTTAACCAAAGCTGTTTGAACACACACACACACACACACACATATATATATATATATATATTAAAGAAAAAAAGACCACTTTAAGGCTCCATTGTAATAGTTTATTTCGTCAGAGACCTTTTAAAAGACGCTGGGTCATCAAACATCACTTCCAATAGGTGAAACGAAAAAAAAAAAAAAAAAAAATTGGAAGTGATGTCTGATGATCCAGCGTCTTTTAAAAGGTCTCTGATGAAATAAACTATTACAATGGAGCCATAAAGTAGTCTATTTTTTCTTTCAATTATTAGCTCTGAATTTTCGTTGAGCTCTCAGGATTTAATCCTCCTTGGGACTACCCATACGGATTACCAAGTTTCAAATTCTGAACAACAGGATACAGTAAAATATCAGCACGAACATTACACCCCCTATATATATATATATATATATATATATATATATATATATATATATAACAAATTTTATTGTGAATATATTTACACTATCTATATTGTCCTGTTCATACATTTAAACCAAATGGCATCTCTTGAATAACGTTCCTTATAAAAAAAAATGTAAACGCTATAATCTATGAATAGTGCAAAGCTTGTCATCGAGAATACGGTAAGGACGGCTCGCCTTAATTTAATTGTGTTTATTTTAAGCATTCTCCGCATCTTATATAAAAGTAACTTAGAAGTTCTGATTAAGTTATTTCTGTGTGCTGACTTCCTCTAATGACAAAGTAGACACGAACCACTGAACCTATGCTAGAAAAACCTTGCCCAAGGAAATGTCCATGGCTTTAACAGATAATTTAAACGTATTTGCAGCTTTAAAACAGTCAAATCGCTTCGCTAATGACGCCTGTTTTAGCCGGAAGATGTCCACTGTTTGATAATTAATTGTTGAGAGTTTGCGACCGATGAAACAGAATGTTATATATTTAGTCGCGGAGGGCAACATTAGATGATGCACTTTAAACTTTGTAGTTGCAATCAAATAAAAGTCATAATAGCAAATCGTTGCGATCACAGAAAATGTGGGTATTTTTTATTGATAGATCATATTCGAGCATATTTAAAAGTTAAGAACTTTATTTATTAGCTAGATGAAATACAACAGTTTTGTCACGGTGCGAAGGGAAAAAAAAATCTTTGAATTTTGCCTAATTTTGCTTTCATCGAATTTAAAGACCTAGAAATTACACGAATGCTTTAAAAATAGGAATGCAAATAATTTTAGGGAAACAAAGATCGTCAAAATTCCTGACACTGTTGTTTTCCACGTTTTCTTTCATATTTTATCAGTCAGCTGCCAGACGTTTGTCTTGCATAGCGAGAGGATGAATTTATCTATCCCCCCCCCCCGCGTCGCAACAGTATGTGACACAAACTCATTTGAAAGTGTGATTAACGGCACGATTACAGCATAAACTTTCTCAACCACCTCGGCATTTCCCCATTTTGGGGTCGCGTCAGGTGCTGGATAATAAACGCAGCCCCCTACCGAGGGAAAAACATTCCAAGGGCCATTCCAACCTATGTTAGTGTACAGACTCTAGAAAAAAAAAAAACGACCTGTGTTTGCATGTAGACGCAAACAAAAACCCTATCTAGTTTTGCGTATAGAACTTAGGCGAAAACCTGACTTATGCGTGCATGCAGACTCAAGCAAAATGCCGACCTATTTTTGCCTATAGACTATGAAGAAACCTGACTTATATTTGCGTATACACTCAGGCAAAACACGATCTATGTTTGCATTCAGACTCAGGCAAACGTTCGATTTATGATTGTGTGTAGAATCAGGTAGAAACCCGACCTATGTCTGTGTACAGACTTCAATCCACACCCAGCAGACTCAGCATCTAGACTCAGAAAAAAAAAAAAAGATCTATGTTTGCGTATAGGCTCAGGCAAATCCCGACCTATGTTTTCATGTAGACTCTAGCAAAAGCCAGATCCTTATTTGTATGCTGACTCAGGCCTAATACCAACTAATAATTTTTCGAAACAAAACAAGCATTATTGTTATTCTGAGGAATACATAATAGTGTTGAAAGGTTAGATGTACTTAAAAATTATTTAATAAATCATTAATAATAATTTTGGATATATTATTTTGTTAGAAAATGCTGTAAGCCAAAGAAGTGTTTGTGCATAGACTGATGCGTAAATCTCTTTTTTCGGATGTATAGACATAACCTAGTTTGAACATAGAGACAGGCATAAACTTGATCAATGTTTTTGTATAGAACCGGGTATAAACCTGGTCATTTCATGCCAAAAGACTCAATATATTGTTTTTTTCTGAAAATAATGTCCGATTTAGAATAAACTGTCTGTATTCTAATATACTATCATAATAGTTTTACAGAGTATAGTACTCATTCATAATGATTCAAATGTCCCTTTTCATAGGTTATATCAATCGCTTTCAAAATTTAATAACTTTATATATCCCTCATCGTGAACTTGAAAAAAGAAAAGATGTCTTTACATTTTTGGCATGAGTTCAATCATGATCTTAATGCTTCTCAAATGATTACAAAGACTAACATGGAATGAAAGATCCACAGTGCAGTGCTGCTTTATGGAGTTCCGCAGTAGGGATACGAGTCTTGAAGATCAAGGTGCTAGAGGACGTATTTCGCAATGAAACACCAGTCGAACAATACCCGCGTCAAAGTTTCAGAGAAACATATATATATATATATATATATATATATATATATATATATATATATACATATATATATATATATATATATATATATATATATTTATGAGATTGGATTCCATTGTGTGTGTATATATATATATATATATATATATATATATATATATATATATGAACACACAATAAAATCCCAAATCACCTCATATGGTGAATCCCTTGTATAGACTAAATTCACATCGGAAATAGAAATTTCACTGTAAAAGCTAAAAAATCCTTTATCCATTTTTTTTTCTTGTAGCTTTCATATTTAAATTTCTATTTCAGACACGAATTCTGTAAATACCGGAGTTTATAAGACAGTCGGATTAAATTTTCGTCTGTCGCAATAAGTTTATTCACCATATGAGGTGAATTGGGATTTTATTGTGTGTTAATTTCTGCTCTGTAATAATAAATATATAGAGATCTCTTTGCGGATCTGTCCTAATGTTTTATATTACTAGGATCCTCTTGGATTATATACCAACGGATTTGGTACCTTTATATATATATATATATATATATATATATATATATATATATATATATATGTGTGTGTGTGTGTGTGTGTGTGTGTGTTTGTGTGTGTGTGCGTTTTATCATTTCCACGCAAGAGTTTTCTGTAAGCGACGAACGTGAGAGAAGAAACTGTTTGCAAAGAACATACGGTTACATATTGCCAGCTGAACAGTAAAATTACGTGACCTTGTCAATCTCGTACCGCGCTGAAATTCATAAAGTTCACGTATCATAGTCCAAATTACATCAGGATAATTACCATGGAAAGAGTAGCTATATTACGGTGGTAGGAAAGTTACTAAAGCCGGGGTGCTAAGTCACGACCAATAACATTGCCGATTCTTCTTTGGATTTTATCAAGAATCTCTACATAAATAACATGAGAAGCAGACGATAGGTTGCAGCAACATACTAAAAATGGACGAATTTTATGCATATAAATACGTAAGATAAATTCTATAGAGAAAAATCTTACTAGCAGAACACAGTAAACCAAACTTCTTAGCACAAGACCTAACAATTGATTCAATATAGGCTTCCCACTTCATGGCAGCAGAGAAATTTAGTCCGGGTCGATAAGATGCAGTGAAACATACTCCTGGAGGTTAGCATCATAGAGCGCAGCAATGAGTTTAGCATTTCAGGCATTAAAATTAACGCGGCAATGCTTGCCCCATTTAACAGAAGATTTTAGGTCCATTTTGAGATCAACTGCCAATTTGACATTTTCGAATTCATGGAGCTTATGGTCAATATAACTATTGGGATTCTGATATGTTTAAGTAGTATTTTAAATTGGGCACTAATGCTCTTTGATACGGAATCGAAAAAGAAATTGCGTATTCCATCTGGTGGACTAAATTTATAGAAATCGTGAATTGAGAAAGGTTTGTAATTTTTTGAAACTTCAATGTTATATTGAGTAAGCCACTTTCAAACTTTGACAGTTGAGGTTGATAGAGGTCGAGACATTAGCTGTAAGTAAAATCAGCATTATTCACGATGTCTGAGATGTTTATTTCTTGGCGTTACAGAAAACAGTAGTGAATGTAGGTGAATAAGACATATAGGGGGGTTGCTAATACATTTATCTTGTGTCCATTCTGAATATTGGCCCTGTATTGATACGAATATATATATATATATATATATATATATATATATATATGGTATAAAATAATAATTGGAAAAAAATCTTAGATTTTCCCGACGCGTTTCGTCTTCCGACTTTTTTCAAGGCAAAATGAAATCGAAATGTTTTTGTTATAGCTACATTAAAAAATCCAAATTTAAAAAAGATAGACGCTTCTCTCTAAACCTTTTTTCTGGTTAAGGTAAATTATCTTTATAGTAAAGGATTATTTTTCTTTTTTTTTTCCATGTCGACAATATAGTTAAATTTCCAGATCAATTATATATATATTCCTTCATACAGATATGTACATATCCGTATATTAATTGTAAATATATCTTACATTCATCATTTAGTACCAAACACATATATCATATTGTAGTATTGCCCGTTCTTCCGTCATTCGTTGATGTTCCGACATGACCTCAGATAAGTAATGGGGTTTGATGCGTTTGATTGAACAACAAAAAAAAAGGTAGTATACTTTAAATCAGAGATTTGTATTATTGCGAAAAATAAAAACTACATAATAACAAGAAGAAAAAAGAAAGAAAGAAAGAGAGAGAGATAAAAGAAAGAAAGAAAAGAAAGAGAAAAGGAAAACAGAAAGAAAAAAGAAAGAAAGAAGGAGAAAAAGAAAGATAGAGGAAAGGATAACGTTATAAGAATCTGATTGTCTTCTTCGCAATCTAATTATTGAAGAAGAAGAAAAAATAAATAAATGCAACATACAGTAATAAAGAGTGATAGAATAAACAAACTATTTCTAATCTGGATGAATGTTTCCGGTATGTCTCTAGAGATTCTTCATAATTCCAAAGAATCGTCATTATTATCGCTCCAGACCTGGCATCTCGGCATCTGTCATTTTCACTCTACCGGGATCAGTCATTTTCCCAATGCTTCGCTTTGCCGCTTCTAGAAATATGGCGGCCGTACTTTTTGTGATAAGCTATCCTCTTGTTATCTAAACCTCTGGAATTTAATCCCAGTGCTTGTTTCGTGTTTAGATTTCATAACCTATATCTATAAAACATAAGATGACTGTGCGTGTGTCTGTTTGTGTGTATATGCTATTTATGTACGTCCATATTTCCCGACAGATTTCAATGAAATCGTACACACATGTTGCCAGTTTACCAGATTAGGTCACAACCAACGTCTCACTCTCCACGCACAACAGCCCGGTTTTAACAGAAAAATAGATAAAACTGAAGCTTGGTACGACTTTTTGCAAAAAAACAAGGCAAGCATACACGCGAACAAAACATTTACTGGATGAGCTGATGTTCTTTGCTCTTAATATGACCCATAGCTTATGTTACAAGGTTTATGTCGAGTGTTTAATAGTTTTCCTGAAACATTGGCGTCCCTCACAAAAACTGAAAAAAATCCTGTTTTTCGCACTACTTAAAATAAAAAATTGAATAACTTCCTCATTTTTTATTTGATTTTCTTCAAACATCTTTCCGTCATGCAAGAAATAAAATAGTGTTGTTTAGTCCTGCTTGCTTTCCAGCGTATAACGAAAAAAGACGAAAAACCGTTCGAAAAGCCCGTTTTGGAGACAAAATCCCTGGTTTTTCATCCGATGCTTTCCATATTTGCTATGTAAATTACATATAATACAGATTAATTTTAGATTATTTCGGTTAAGTGGACGAAATCTGCGACAAACAACCTCCAAAATCGGCTTTTGCCATTTAGGCAAAACTTATTCATACGATTCCATCCTAAATAGGCATTCGAACAATCTTTGATGCAAAGGTTGTTTGAGAAGGATTATTGAAGCTTTAAAAGGGAAAAAACATCCCGGAGAAACCCTTATTAACCCCAGCTTTTCAGTAAACGTGTGAAGAAGGTGGGGATTCATGACTTTTTCATTTGCAGTCGAAGCAAGCTCTGATACTTCATCCCTGTTTTTATTTTATTATTAGATTTGTGAACAATGCCATACTATTTGAAAGTTATTACGCTCATAGGAATTTTACTGAATATCTAAAACATTGAATCAGTTTAACCCGAGCAACTACCACACAAGAAAAATTTATCAATGGAATTTTTTATTGAAAACAATCAAACACTTGCGAATGGTATACCGTAAAAATAGGTGAGGTGGGCAGTAGCTTAATATACCAACGGATGATTCATGCAAGCTGAGATCCAGGCAAACATTTCTAGACCGGGAGGTGTGTATACAGGGAAGGTGGTTATACAATTAGAGACATATATACCCGGGAAACACCGGATAACTCGGCTAGTTCCATTTAAAATTGATAGTTTTAAGCGTAAATCCGATGCTGGTTGTTTCTTCTCTGACACTTCTCCTTTGTGCAACAATTTTCTCGCTTCCGGTTTTCTAGTCAACTACGATCTTCAAAAATGTAAGTGCAATATCAGTAGTCATCATCGGCTTCATTGAAATCCTTTTATTGTCCTCTCCGTTTCTTTCTCTATCAGGAAGCACCTAATGATTTATTGTTTTTTTTCGTGGGGTGGGTGAAAAATAACGGTTAAATCGAGAGTAGTTTCGTCTTTTATAGTCCTTCCTCAGCTACTTCAGCTTTATTCAAATTTCTTTGATAATTATCCTTCGTCACGGTACAGGGAGTAAATGAACTGGATTCCAATTCCAAATCAAAAGTTAGGGCTTTTTCACACCTCTTGGGGGATCATCCCCTTTTTGATCTCTAGCACTTCCTATATCTGGCGAAGGTATCGTTTCAGATCATCGCACCATCTTGCCATCGGCTGCCTAGTTCTTTTCCAGATCCTTGGTGTCCAATGTATTGCTCTTACAGTCCAATTGTAGCTCTGTGACCAGAGGCGTAGCCAAGACATTTTTTTTCCTTCTTGATGGTCTGGATTATTTCTTTCACGCTAGTACACTGTTAAATCCAGGGGTTGTTGTTCTTGTCACGTGCGGTTATGCCAAGAAAGATCCGCTCCATATTACGTTGTGACACTGCAAGTGATGGTGCTGGGTGCCATTGTCTCACTTCCATAAATAATAATCGGCAGAACATTTTTTATTAAACAACTTGATTTTGATCTTTGATTTGGGACTTCTCATGAAGCAATAAACATTTCCAACAACACGCAGCCAATCATAATCCTTCTTTTGACCTCCTAAAATAGAACCCCCGTCTATTGAAATTTTCTTTCCTATGTACACATAAACTGTCTACTTTCTTGATGGTGTTTCCATCTACAGTATTTGGTGATGGTTCAGCGTGGCGGGTATATATGACCATGGATCTCTCAAGATGGACGTTAAAACCTACAACTTTGTTCATAGTCTGGATAGCATTCAGCGTTTCCATTAATATTTGTGGTGTATATATTAGGTTGGTGCAAAAATAATGACGTGATAATGTCGTTTTTTGACGTATTTTTAACGTCAAAAAACGACATTATTGCGTCATTATTTTTGCACCAACCTAATAAGAGGATTATCTATTTTGAAATCTTGTTCTGCCAGTTGAATATTTTTGGTGATGCGTCTTTTAAACGAGATGTAAAAATTCTTGGCGAAGTGTTCTAGCTTAGTCTTGCTTTTATTTCTAACTTGATCTTGTAGCTGCTTTGATGTATATGAGTGTGGATGTAGTTTTCTTATAAGGATATTTGTTAGTGCGATGTAATCAGGGTCCTCTCCTTGGTTCTCTAGTGCTGTTAATAGTGTGATAAACACGATGCAGTGAAATGACCCTTTCCTACTCAACGAAGGCGAAGCAGCGTGGGAAGCTGTAATCCTTTACGCCCATTTGTATTTGGTTAACTAGCTGGGTGTGGTCTATTGTTGAGTATACCACTCTGAATCCCGCCTGATCTCCCGTGACTGCAGTTCTAATTTACGGAATATCTTCTTGGGTAGAATGTAGGTAGACTCCTTGTAATTGGTGGGTAAGAGGTTGACCAGGCGGTAGTTTCTGTAGGCTTCTTTTTCGATTTTATTGTGGATTAGGACGATTACAATATTCTTGCAGCTGTCAGGAACACGGCCTTCTTTTAAACGCAGGTACTTGTTGAGTACTCTGACAATAGGTTGCCCACTAAGCTGGAATAGACCAGCCCTAATTTCGCCTTTGTCGTGTGCCTTGTCTCTCTTTAATCTTTCAATGGCCGTTCTTGTCTCTGATGGAATTATGGGAAGGGTTTCTGTGGGTTATTGTTGAGATTTTCTTACTGGAGAATGGTTGGCCCGGGCGTCGTCTTGTTCTGAATAGTTTACTATAAAATCATTATCTACCTATAACACAAATTTACTATACCACATAATTTAACTGCGGAATTTCAAGGGTTAAACGTACTGGATGAGATGTTAATGTCAACTTTTTTTTATTTATACTTCTACAAATTAAAACGGGTGTTTTTCTTTGAAGCAATTCTTTTTTTCTTACAGCAATATTTTCCATGGGGAATCGAGTTTAATTCCATCAGAAATAATTTAAATATTTCCTTTCGAACTGATTTGCATTTTCTAAACCTATAAGCCTCGTTGGATCGGTGGTAATGGTTCGGTCGTTACCCAATATGTCAGGTAATCTCATAAGTATAATCTATAAAATCAGACAGTATTTAATCAAACGATATTTTTTCTATTTTTTTTATTCGAAATGATTTTCTCGATAATAATATTGCGAATATTTGTTAATGTAATTTTAGATAAAGAAGTTACGTCGTCATAGTACGGCTTAATTAAATTATTACCAACTTGACCGTCTTCAATGTATATATGTTTACGGAATACGAGAAGCATATAAGGATGTCTGAATTTATGAAAGGTAGAGATTATACAGAAGCAAGCATATAGATTTGTAATGCGTCGGTTGCTATTTAATTAAAAAAAAATCCAATTATGGCTTGCGATGCTTACAGCTGACTTCTAATTAATCTTCATGAACTATTTCCTTACAAAAAACTGTAAAACCGCCCTTTTTATATTATTTTCTTGTAAGCAAAAGAACGAAAGAATATTTGAAAGGTGCTTGTTTATAATGCTGGATTGAATTTCTAAAGAATTAACTGGATTAATCTTTAATCTCACAGTTTTATAACTTCAAACGTTATGTTTCAGTTAAAAGGGAAATAGAAGCACACACTTGGCTGTTCAGTCACTGTGGCCGAGTGGGTTAAACGGTGAATTCTACTACAAAGTTTGACGTAGTTTCATGGCGTTACAAAGAGTACCATTTTATTTGTTAAGATGTCCAGTGTGCCAACAGCGATAGCTTTAATAAAAAAGAAGAAACAAAACAACCGCCCCCCCCAAAAAAAAAAAATTAAAAAAACAGGTATCTTTTCAAGTCCGAGTATACACTAAAAATAACATTTGACATAATAATATTGATGGATGCAATGTTTATAACTATTACACTGCGTAATAAATTATTTCTTTTTTTGCTTTTAATTCAATTATATCCCTAATTATTTGCAATATCAGGTATGTTCGTAGATATCTTTTAAGAAGAATTCCGCATGTTTTAAAAAATGTTAAAAATTATTCGATGAAATGGTTTTCCTGAGATAAGTTTATCCTTTTCAAAGCATTATGCAGTGATCGAAAAATGTAATAATTGTTTGGTATAAGATCAGGTGAATACAACAGACTAACCGAGTTCCAAATTTTTCTCCTGCGTTATTCTTACGGTATACGCTCTTGAGATGTTATGAAGGAATTTTTTTTTCTTATTGATAAGTACATGGCGCTCTTTGACAAACATTTGCGGACAGGTTGCAGCTGATGGACGTATAAATATCAATTTAGTGGTTTGGTTTAGTTTGGTTTGGTTTCTTGTGTTTTACGGTTATCAACCTCAATGAGTTATTTAATAACGACCACTTTTTTCTGGTAATATTTTGTTTTGACAAAAATCTATTTTTTGTTCTATTTTTTTGCTCAAAAATGTATAGCTGGTAATATATATATATATATATATATATATATATATATATATGTGTATATATATATATATATATATATATATATATATATATATATATATATATATATATATATATATGTATATATATATATATGTGTGTGTGTGTGTGTGTATATATATATATATATATATATATATGCGCACATGTCCGAGTTGTTAGAACTTACGCTTTCTGACCATTAGACCCGGCTTCGAATCTCACCAAGGTTGATTTGTCAGAACAATCACAAATGTGCCCAAGCGAGCGTCTGCAATAGAGATTTCTAGCCGCCCTTTTAGACGGGTATCCTTGTATAGGAATGGTCAGCTCTCTCTCTCTCTCTCTCTCTATATATATATATATATATATATATATATATATATATATATATATATATATATATATATATAGACAGTAGTTGCTCGATGGAAGTGCGTGTATGTGTGTGGGAGAAAGAATGAAAGACAGTGTGTTAGAAATGTGAACGAAAGTACTCATTTTAACTATATTTCATTGCTACTTCCTAGCTGTCTGTGTGGGGTGTGCAAGCTGCTGACTCTTCTAGTTGTTGAAGCTGTCTGAGTGTCTTTTCATTTTTATACAAAACAAAAGGAAAGGCGATTATTTTACTCTAAGAATTCCAACCCCGCGGGTTACATCTGCTCCTACTGATTTTCGGTCGTCAGTGTTTTGACCAGTATTTTGCAATTCTGGTCGAAACAACAAATTCGGCAGTAAGTCATGTCACTATATTTCTCAAGAACAACTATGGCAATTCAAAGATATTAAAAAAATATAGAAATAGTACAGAGATTTGTCTATCTACATCTCAAAGAAACAGTATCAAATAAAGATACAAAAATCAGATAAGATTAAAGCCCCACTGGAGAATTTCATGGGTGTTTTGATGTACGAATGCCCAAACATGACAAAAGATGTCACGTTGGTTTAGGTGTGCGTTGCAGATTTTATGACATATCAAATCCCTTTGGCTTTTGGATGTCGAAATCTTTATTTTTATTTTCTGTTTTTATTTTTCCTCGGCCATTTTCACTAAAATCAGATAAGAACAGGGAAATATTTTGAGGTAAAATAAGTTGCAACACTGTAAAGGCCGATGCTGGTTTTTGACTTGGCTATATGTTGCGCATTATAGATGGTGAAAATATTTTGGTCACCGTGTAAATGATTATTTCTCATAGATGGATTCTGTGATAAGGTATACGGTGAAAGTGATCCCATAGAGTCTGTAAGAATATACGAGCTACAAGAAACTTTTAAGATCAGAAAGTGTGAGATGACATTTCTAAGAATCCAGTTGCGAAAAGAGAGTCTAGATTGTTTGCCAGTTACTGGGTATATTAAATAGAAGTGAACAAAGTGAAACTGCGAGTAAACTACCTAACGTTTTCTTTTGTTTTGCTTTTGTTTTTTTTTATGTACGGCAGAAAAGGTTCATCATGGATATGAATGAATCGGAGGTTACTTAGAAAAAAAGATGTAGAGTCTATACCCCTCACTTTCTAGAGGGGCATAGCACATAAAATGAAGCCTCGATACATATATTCAGATAGTAGGGCATCCATCAAAGAAATTATCAATCCGAAGCATAATTGTTCCATTATAGTGGAGTCCCCATTCTAGGCGAAATTACTGCGAAAAAAAGAATATTACCAATGTTCTTAAAGGCTCTCTTCAGATTGAAACTTTTATTTGTATGGCATGCACTGCTCCAAACGCCTTCAGAAATATCTATTATGTCAGCTGTATAGAAACACCATTTTAGATCAATGAACAATAATGACTTCCAGCGAATAAACATTCTATATCCTAGAGAGGACCATGTCTCCTCCCATCTCGTGGACCAGCATTACAAAACAGAGACAGAGTAATGTACCAAATAACACACATCAAATCACTTGAAAACTTTCAACTGTTGCAGCTACTAAAGTGGGTGTGACATGTTACTCGAAGAGAAACTAATGACTTAATCAAGGTGTTGGCGTTTCACATTATTTGAGCCAAAATGCTGGAAAGGAACCCACACCATCAACATTAGAAAGAGCGATAACAGCTAGTAGGCCTTCCAGTAATATTACTTTAATAGAAAGATATTATATATTTCAAGCAAGATTAGAACTGTTAATGGACGTAGAATATTTGGATGTAATAAAACGGCTAAATGCCTAAGTTATTTGACGACACATTGAAGACTGTAAGAAATACAACGACATCTTGCAAACAAGCAAATGTATTAATAAAAAACTCGTAATTTTTTCTCTATACGCGTTCATCCTAAGCAAGTCAGTAAAGCTACGAAGACACGAGAGGTTACTGGGTGCGGAATTATTAGAAAACCAACCAAGGAGCAAGAAGAAAAGTAGGGTAACCATGAAGAAAGTTGATAGCAACTGGCATTGCATTTAAAATTTTTGAAGATCAATATTGACTGTAGCCGGAAGAGAGTTCCACAATGGAGAAGTCCGAGAAAAGAAAATGTTAGCATAAGACTTACGGTTCCATCTAGCCAACTCAACTGTAAAATGATGAAACGTCGTCCCCTTCCAAGTACAAGTTTCTTTGATGTAACCGCCTCCAGTATCACGATGACTTCAATGTGAGGTCAGAATCTTGATAAAAATTTATCTGCCTTGGTATTGGGAATTACTAGTATATTACTCGCTTCCAGAGGATCAGTCGTTTAGTGTGGACGTTGATTAGTCATAGGATAAACAACGCCCAACATGAAATAGACAAGGGGGATTAAGGCCTGCAGTCGGGTGGCCATATGTTCGGTGTGATGTTATCATATATATATATATATATATATATATATATATATATATATATATATATATATATGGTTGTCATGTCTACACATGCACACGGAACGAGTGAGGCTGGCAGTTTCAAAATTTTTTAAAGTATATTTTTTTGTTTGTTTTTAATCTAACCAAATTCATCTCTATTTATTTTCTATTTCTTTTTCTTGTTCTCTCCAAAACATTTTCCCCCTGACTGTTCACACTATGACATAATAAAAAACTACCAGTAATATTGATATATTGTAAGAGCCTGGACACAGATTTACCGTGACTAAACTAGCGATCAATTCACTTTTCAGACATTTTCGCCTCACTGGTTTATTTTCTCTTTTAATCAAAGTATCATTCCCTATGTCAAATTGGTGATCTGTTTTCTTACGGTGAACAACCAATGCATTTTGTGTGTTGTTGTTCAAAAATTTATATTTACATTACCACTAAGTCTACTAAATGTCCTAGCTAGAAATAAGGAAATCTATTTTCGTTCTTGCTTTGATAGTTGTAGTGGTTAGGTAATGCATGAAACTTTTGGTGAACTCGGAATCGTTATTTTATAAAAATGACTTAATAGACTTCTGTTCCCATCATAACAACAAAATAAAACCCGGAAAGATCGTTAAATTCTATTTAAGAGCATTCATAATTTTCAACCCTGAATATGTACACAAAGAGGAGAAATATATTGAAAACATATTTAACACCCTTCACTATCCTAACTATTAGGCTGGTGCAAAAATAATGTCGTTTTTCTTTTGAAGTTGAACGTCAAAAACGACATTATTTTTCCACCAACCTAAAATTTCACTTATAATGCGAAGGAAAAGTCTAATAAAATATTCCAAAATAGAAGAGCTGTCCTTCGACGAATTAAAAAAGATATTATTCTACCCTCTTAATCTATCACAACTACAACCAAAAAAAAAAGGAGAAAAATTCTAAACTCAACATAATATTTGTCAAACCTACATCTAAAACAATCAAAGACTTAATCAATAATAAACAAAACAACTAGGGAAAACTTGAAGGAGGAATTTACTCTATCAAATGCAGGAATTGCTAGAATGAATACATTGGAGAATCCTTAAGAAGTGTGAATAAAAGACTATATGAACAAAAAAGAACATTTGAAATAAGAACATACAAAACGCATTAGTGGAACAAAACGGACCATAATTTTGACATAGGAAATACTACTTTGATTAAAAGAGAAAATAATCTACTGAGACGAAAATGTTTGGAAAGTTTCTGCTAATTTAACCAAAGTAATTTTGCTCCAAGACTCTTACAATATATGACTATTCATGCTAATTTTTATAATGTCACAGTGTGGAATAGTCACAGGGAAAATGTATTCAACTCTCTCCCCGTCGAATTCGACGTATGAGGGTCAAGCAAATCAGTTCCTAGGAAACCAACAGCCCGACATAAGCACATAAGATTTGATTATAGTCGTGAAAGTTTCGTGCAGAACCATCCACACTTTTTGAAGTGTCGAATACAGAGAGCTGGTGCACTACGTGCCACAAGGTCCCCAAACGACCCTCCGCAGGTTTTGAATTCAGAGTTGTACTTCTTCTAGACTAGTTGCCATCCAAGGCTATAGAACACAGTCAGTCCTGCTATTTACCCATAGCTGGAGGGAGAAGAAGAGGATTCAAACCTTTCCCAAGGTTATTAGCACGTAAGTGAATGTAGTGGATTTGACTGGAATTTGAACTCGGCTCTCCGATTCCTCAATCCAAACCGATATCCACTACTCCACCGTGCCTCCAAAACTATCTGCATCTCTCGTGCGCATGTGTAGACATGGCAACATCAACATCAGCTCAGTCCGATGAAATTCTAACGGATGAAACGCGTCTCAAGAAATTTTCCAGTTTGTCATATTATTCTAAATACTGTTAAAATTATATATCCCTATATTATTCCAACGACATGGGAAAACACGAAATTCTGAAAGAATACAAAAAATATTAACATCGGCCAATTCACTTAGAAAACTTAAATGGATTGATGAAAAGTGATCCGACGATGCACATACTAAATACTTAGAACATCAAATCACATCTTTCTAACATATTCATCCAATTTCTTAAAAGCATCTGCTGAAGAACTTGAAGTATTGGAAAAAGTAACTACTAACAAAGCCAGAACCGTTAGAATGCAACTTCCCAAGACGTACGTTATAACAAATCTGGAAATGACTCAAATACCGCAAAATATTAAACGAATGCGTGACAATCAAAACAAAAATCCGAGATAAAGACTCACCAACCGATGCCTAAACAGCAAGTGGAAATACACTGGAAAGCCTAATCTAATAGAAAAAAATTATCGGCTATAACGCTTTCCAATACAGAAAGTGAAGCCCTCAGCTTCGGTTTAAAATTTGCCACCAAAATACTCAAAGGAGACATAATAGACAGTATAATAAAAATCACAAGCAAAACGATTCCGAATTCAGTTATCAAACGTGCCCTAAAATTTTGAGGAATTAAAGAAAAAATCAAATATGGATAGGGAGGAAACTTTGCGACATGTTAATGAATCATGCAGGCACGGAATTGAAATGTGTTTTTGTTGTAACCTAGTGAGACTTAAAATAGAATAATTGCACGAAGGTTGGTAATGAACGATAATACTTAAGACAAGAAGAACACATATAAGATTCGCCAGCGGCGCACAGAAGAAGTAGTCAACTGCTGGAAGTGATTCAAGTTAATTCCACAATCTCTCTCCCACTGCAGGATATCGACCAACGCGGTCAGATGTGGCGCAAGGCTGTATAAAACGGATTGTTTAGCTGTTTCTCGAGAAAATCTGACCTTCGACATAGCCTCGTCTGGGGATCCTCTCTGCGCCGAGGCAAAGAGTTTGACCAGCACAGCTGGAGACGATTCTTCAAGTCCAGGATATGTGCCAACTGCCCCACGCGGTCAAATGTGGCACAAGGCCGAATTTAATGTGGGGTAGCTTCATGCTGTATATAATAAAAGCCCACCAGCATATGCAGCAACAACGAATGGAAATATATCGGAAAGCCTAATCTAATAAGAATAATTATAGGATATAACTTTTTTCCGATACAGAACGAGAAGCCCTCGGCAGCGATTTCATATTTGCAACCGGAATCCTCAAAGGAGATATAGTAAACACTATAATAAAAAATCACAAGTATAACGATTCAGTGTTCACCAAAGGTTTCGTTCAAGGCATAATTCCTGCTACTATAAAAACCAACAACGAAAATACATTAACACTGAGACACCTAAATGCCCTAAAGATCCTAGCGAGAAATAAGGACATCCATTTTATTCCCTCTGACAAGGGAGGTGGCATTATAATCACAAACAGCATTACATGCATAGAACAAATAAAATCATTACTCAACAATACAGACAAATACAAAAACAGAAACAAAAAAAAAAAATAGTGAAACACGAAAATTTAAAAAAGAAATCAGGAAACAGATTAAAAATGAAAATAAATCGTGGTATAGACTCATCGAGTATCACCCTAAAACTCCAAAACATAACACTCTCCCTAAAATCCCTAAAACTGGTAATCCGTGTGCCCCATCATTTCTGGAAAAGGAAGCGCCTCCCGCAAAAAAGAGGTAGAGTAATTGCAAAAATATTAACCCCTCTCTTTCGAACAATAAGTCAGTCACATATAAAAAAATTCAGGCAACCTTGTTGAAAGAACAAGGAAAATAAATATGACTAACAAACTCATGGCCAGTTTAGATAGAGAATTCCTTTACACTAATATCCCGATTGCAAAATACTTAAATCTCTTAAAAAAGTATCTAAAAAAAAAACAAAGAAAAACCACTTCCTACCAATAACTAAAATAATAAAAAATCTGCCGTCTTATCACCAGTCAATATTATTTCACTTTCAAAAACATTTTTTACAAATAAAAATTTGGATTACCAATAGTATTACTTATCACCGCATGCATTTCATGCATTTTTTTAGAATTTAGCGAAATTACTTCTTCCCAAAACATTTTACCTAAACAATCAAATTACTTCCGATATAATGATAATGCACTAATAATATATCCCTGTGATACTAACTTACAGGATCTTGTAGATAAACTAAACAAAATTGAACGCACAATAGAATTCACATACGAAATAGAAAAAAAATTAGATATCATGTGATACCGATTGACAAGAACCTAGAACTTAGTGTCTAAGGAAAAATGACTTAGTAAACTGCTATTCCCATCATAAAAACAAAATAAAATTCAGAATGATCATTGGATTATATTTAAGATCACTCACAATTTGCAACCCTCAGTATTTACACAAAGAGGAGAAATATACTGTGACACTATTTACGTCGCTAGAAAGAAAGAAGAAAAAAGAAAGGCGAGAATTAAATTTAGGTGATAAGAAGCCATCACGAAAAGGACACTAAGCGATGTTGTTCTTTTTGCCAGAGAAAGATGCTAAAAGTTTTATTCTCATTGGCGAGAGGAGTAAGGTCGCGGATGTTTCGGATTTAATCTGATTTATGTTACGGGGCGGAGAATAATATATAGCCAATCTGCCCATGGCAATGGTGGTCAAAGGCTAATCAAATGGCCTGCGAGACAGAATTCTAACGAGATAAAAATTAATTGGGTCGCGAAAGTTAATGTCCTTTGGACCTCCCGCAGTGTGCTAAGAGATAATACTGATTAAGCACGCACTGACCGAAACCAAAATGTCCGATCGGATCAACCGCAGAATTACATAAACAAAAGACTGAGCCATTGGCTATCTACGAAGATCTTTGAAAAAGGCATCTGTTTCGTGTCGGAGCTGGCTATGATAAGAAAATTATTTTATCGGGACGAAAAATTGGCTGTGTTTCGCCAGATGACCACCCACTTGATAATTGGCGAAAATCTCGTTGACCATATGAAATTCGATTGCGATTAAGGGACCACACTACGAAAGAAAAGAAAGAAAAGAAAAAAAGGGGATAATTTTTTTTCTTTGAGCAAGATTTTTTAAACCGAGGCCAGTCTAGCCA
This sequence comes from Acanthosepion lycidas, assembly GCA_963932145.1. Lineage (NCBI taxonomy): Eukaryota > Metazoa > Mollusca > Cephalopoda > Sepiida > Sepiidae > Acanthosepion > Acanthosepion lycidas. Next base: position 59,269,129 of record OZ010595.1, read on the forward strand.
CACACGCGCCGCTGAGCGCCCATTGGCTGGATGGTGGCATGAGCGTTAGGCGGAGGTAATCATGTGAAGAAGGAGGGGAGGCCTGTTGCGCCCCCTGAAAGGATAGGTGTGAGATGCCACTGTGAGAGAGAGGGAAAACCCGTTGGCACCCTCTGAGGGTATGGTGAGATACCAATATGAGAACAGAAGAAGGTGGGAAGACGGAAGACTTCCAAAAATGGAAAATAATAAATTTTCCTGATCGAAAACAAAGTGGATTGTGGATTTAGAATTATCAAGGAACCTCAAACCCCGACAAGCCCACCTCGGTTTTGGTCGGCGTCCATATAAGCAGAGTCGCAGCGAGTGAAAAGCAGTACCAGTTCGATCTCGTAAAAAGCTGACTGAAAGATTCTAGCCATCACGACCCTAACTTTTAGCCAAGAACAATTTATTTTTGAAGAACGACTTAGACTCACACCACCAAAACAAGTTTCACGAATATCGCCCGAAGATACACCAAGAACCAGTTTCTTAAAGAACAAACAACTTAAGATGTTAAGACTCGCCTAACAAACACAAAGTGTCACGAATCCATATAGTGGGTTGGGAAGAAGACGCAGTCCTGTATTCAGCAACCAGATATAAAATATTGTTATACTTTTTTGACACATTTGAACTTTTCGAGTTATTATTTTATTTTCTTTTACATATACTTGTGCGGTGTTACCCTTGATCGAACTCGGCTTGCATTACGACCCGGCGACTGATTGATTTCGTCTGCCTAAGACAAATCACAACGTGGGTAGGTTAGACTGGAAATCAAAATAGTTACTTCGGTGACCAGACGTTGGAGGCGAGCTGGGAACGACAAGGCTGATACCGAATCTAACCAGATTCCCATCTGAATCACCAAAAATTTAGAACATCACATTTGGTGCCGCGACCAATACCAAGCAAGTTGGTCGTCACAGGACAGGATAGTACGACGGACGCAGCCAGGCAGACGTCACATTTGGCGCAGCGACACCGGGGTGGGGACGTCACAATATTGAAAATACATTATTGAACCTTCAAGACCCTAAATATATCATTTCCAATGCGAAACAAAAGGCTCATAAAATATACCAAAATAGAAGAGCTCTCCTTCCTGATAAATATATGGAAGCAAAAAATATATTACTCTACCCACTAATTCTATCACAGTTATAACCGAAAAGAACTTGTTTAAACTCACCATAAAATTTCTCACAACTACATCTAAAACAATCAAAGACTAAATCAATAAAAACAAAACAACCATTTTCTTGCATTTGATAGAGTAAATTCCTTCTCCAAGTTTTGGCTGATTGTTTTGTTATATATATATAAACACAAAAAGGACATTTTAAATAACGCACAAAACGCATTGGTTGTTTAGAATTGGAAAACGGACCACAATTTTGACAAAAATAATACTACTCTGATTAACCCCAACCCTAACCACTGCTAACTACGGAGATCTTCGTTTTTTTTATCTTGTTCCAGCTGGCTAAGTACGGAAACCTACGTTTTTTGCATACCGCTGGTATGAGTGTCCCGTTGCGCCATCTATCGTCAAATTACAAAGGACAATGCTTCAAAAGATATCATGTGTATACCCATTACTGATCTGGTAAGTCATTCCCAGGTATATCCATGAAAATGGAATGCTGTAAAACACACTGGTGCCAGTTCTCTGGGTAATAAAATATGTAGGTTGGAATTTGGTATTTTCTTTAAAAATGGCTGGTCGGATGGGGGCAGCACTGGGCAAATGAGTAGCAGTGAAAGTGTTAAATGAGAAAATAATCCACCGAGACGAATGTATCTGGGAAATGACTTGATCGCTAGTTTAGCCACGGTTATTTTTGCGTCTAGGCTCTTATATCTCCATTCTTAGTAAAGTTTACATGTTCACAGTGTGGGATAGTCATGGAAAAAAAAGTTAATGGAGAAAAAAAGAAAAAAAAAGAATATATTTGAATTTGGCTCGATTGAAACAATATTCTTTAAAAAAATAATCTTTCAAAAAACATTGAAACTACCTGCGTCTCTCCTTTCGTGAACAAAATGAAATCCTACCGGGCGAAACGAATCAAAAGAAATTTTCCAGTTTGTTATATTTTTCTAAATTCTGTTTGTTCATGTATAAAATTATATTATATTTATATATCTTTTTGTCTCATATATATATATATATATATATATATATATATATATATATATATAGATAGATATATATATATATTTACAAGGTTAAATATATATATATATATACAGCATGATTAACATGAAGACTCACACTATTCCTTTCTTGACCGGAAAACAATTAGATCTCATTTAAATATTCATAGAGATCTACCGGGCCCTATTCCTAAAATACTTGCTGAAAACACAAATATAATAGCATCGTCTACATGCAAAAAAAAAAAAAAAAAAATTAAAAATAATGGAAGCCTTATTAATAAAAAAAAAAAAAAATCATCAGTGAACATGGCCACAATATATTGACCATGTTCTGAAAATCTAAACGTTATACAAATAAATAAATACATACAACTAACTATTTCTTGTGAGCAGTTAATATATTTGAACCTTGAAAATTGCTAAATGTATAGCCGAAAGCGCTGGGATAAAAAGAACAATCTGACAGTTTTTATATAATTTATCATTTGAAAAGAAAAAAAAAATTAGATCACGTGAGAAATTGTATAAAAAACTAAATCAAGCATCTTTTTTGTCTCATTCAATGAAATGCTCATATATATATATATATATATATATATATATATATATATATATATATATATATATATATATATACACGTTTATTTATATGCCGTAGCCTTGAACGAGTTGAGAGATATATCCTCTCCACTACATTTTTGCCGTTGTAGTGCTAAGCAATGTTTTCCTCTTAAATTCACTAAGCAGAGGAGACCCAAGTTAGTCTCCTACCTGAATAGACATGGCATTAAAAAACATAAAACGAAACATATTTGACGTGAGTCCCTTTGGAATATTTCATAGGACAGTAGAAGTATGAATTACGAAATATGAAAAAAATTTCTCTTTCTGGGGTGAATACGGTTGAATTTTACAACATATCAAACGTAGATGAGTTATTCAATACTGAAAACTGTTTTATTTGATATTGCATTTCAGTAAATAGAGAAATTTTATCTGGGTTCATATTTCAGTCTATAGTTAAACATTAGCTATATTTATACTTGAATTTATAGGCAAATATAGGTAGTGTATAGCCAAGTACGCATTACGAGGGGTGTTTCTTCAGCCGGCGTATTCTAGGTCCAGCGAGTCACTTCTAACATTTTCTGACATATATGAATATATATGGTATATGGATGATAAAAATTACAAAGGCTTCAATAAACAAGCAACATTTTCTGTATTAAGAAAATATAAACAAACGTTATAGGTATATTATATTAGGTTGGTGCAAAAATAATGACGTAGTAATGTCGTTTTTTGACGTGAAAAAATACGTCAAAAAACGACATTATTACGTCATTATATTTGCACCAACCTAATAAAACGTTAAAGGGGAAATCATTTTAAACTAATATTAGGTTGGTGCAAAAATAATTTCGTTTTCTCACATAGTAACATATGTTAGAAAACGAAATTATTCTTGCACCAACCTAATACATTGAATATGCGATTATTGTGCCATCTGCCAAATTTACTAACAGAAGGGGAAAAAGCTAGAAATGAAAGAGTTATTTTTTTCTACTGACAAAAACTGATATTAGGTTGGTGCAAAAATAATGACGTAATAATGTCGTTTTTTTTTACGTTAAAAATACGTCAAAAAACGACATTATTACGTTATTATTTTTGCACCAACCTAATATCTTGTACTGAACATGTGAGCAGCGAGGATGTTTTAATGAAAATCAAAACGAGTTGACTTTTGGAGACATAATGAGGAACGAATGCTTGCAAAACGTAAAACTCGGGACATATTTAAAAAAAAACGAAGAAAGTAAAAGAACATAGAAGTAGATGACAGATTGTGGTATGAAGAGTGATGGTTAATAAGTCAGTCATGGCTTAGAGCAAGACAGGACAGTATGCAGAAGAGAACTATGGCAGCTTATGTCTTTAAGGCACGTAAAGAAAGAAGATACTGTCAAGATGCTACATGCGGGTTTAGGAAAAATAATCACGTGAACAACGTATAAGAGATCATTCAGTTATGTGCCAGGCGTGATACACGCTTAGGCGATAATGTATCTTTCGATACATGACTGACGAGGCAGATTTTTTCCGCATTAGGTTGTCATTTCTTTCTGCGGTAGACCAGTTGACATCCAAGGCTATAGAATCCAGTCTGTCCTGCTATTTACTCATAGCTAGAGGGAGAAGAATAGGGTTCATACTTTTCAGAAGGGTATTAGCACATATGTGAATGTAATGTATTCGACTGGAATTCGAACTCGGCTCTCCGATTCTTCAATCCGAGCCACTATCCATTATTCCACCTAGCCTCCCGGTAGATACCGAAGTCAAACAAAGACGAGAATTTAAATATCTAGCAAGTGCTTTAATAAATGGCAGTACATCTTTTAGGAGGCAAGTCCCTTCAGGTCGTAGGCGATCGTGTCCGTCCATATATAACTGTCCCTTGTAACTCCACATGAGTTTTGTCGTTTTGTTATTTGCTCAAGCATGTTAGGCGCTTCCTTCCTCAGTCCTTCTTTCCCTCAATCTGACCTGTGACTATCACCACTTTCTCATTACGAGCCCAAGAAATATAAGCTGCCTCTTGCTGGTGTTTCCTTTTCGTTTCCATTCTCTCCAAAATCTCATTGTTATTCACATGTTCAGTCCATGGTATCCTCAGCATCTTTCTGTAGAACGCATTTCCGTTGCTTCAAGTCTAATCTTCATCTTTGAGGAGATTTTCATGAATTCTCTGCCATGCAGGAGAAAAGATATAGAGTAACATTTCAGTACTGTTTGCCAACGAAATTTTTCAGTCTCTTAATACTCTGCTTAGCTTTTTGAATGCAACTTTGGCTATCTTAATATGTCTTTGGTTGTCAATGTCGCATTTTCTTGGAACATGTGACATCGAAATCTGAAAGTGAGTTGGGATAGCAAAAGATGAATTCTAGAAGCTAAGCATTATAATATTAATAAACAAAGGAAATTTTCGTTAGTGAGAAAGAAATGAGTACTAAACTGTTGTGTAAAATTGGTAATCTCCGACGACAGAGAAATTTGGACAATCTCCAAGCAGCTGAAGAAGACATCTATGGCTTCGTAAATCATGTTCTGCAGAATACCATATATGGAAAACTTAAGAAACGTAGAAGTTCTGAAGAAAAACGAAAAAAAAAAAAAAAATGACAGAGAGAAATACAGAAATTTCTTCGACACCCAATGAAAAACGAGGGCGGCAATTCCACGTGGTGCAATTGTTAGCAAGCTTTTCATGCTAGATCAGTTACGACCGGTTAGTGATTTCGATACTCACAGGATGTTCCATGCCACGTATAAGCTATGCTTAACAAATCTCAAAAATCGCTCACAGCACATACTAACAGACAGAGGGGAAAAGCTAAGAATAGTGAAAATATAAATATTGCTAATGCGCTATATGTAGGAAAGTGTGAAGATCTATAATAAACCCACCACCTGAAAGGATAAGGTGAATAGTTAAAAAAGAATATAGTTGTACACAATATGTCTGTCTATGTTTGGACTGGTATTGTAACCGAGAGGTTTTTATTCTTTGCGTGCCAGTCATAGTGCATCGGCCATTTGTTATTGCATTGGATTATACGGGGACGTATCATGGTAAAATACTCTAATGATCGCACACAATTGGTTGATGGATGTACTGCTCTGTCTATAGACAGCAAACCGTCTTCGAAGTCACTAAATCTCGCTAGCTGTAAATCTGTTAACAGTTTGTTCTGTCACATTAGCAATTTGACAAATTTTTTTTATCGATTATTTTTAAGTTGGATCTTTTTGCGTGAACAACTTCCTTGAAGATAAATTGTTAGCGAGTGCCAACAACGAAACTGCATTGGTCGATACTTAAACTCTTTATAAATACATTTTTTTCTTTTTGCTGTTTTTTGTTGTATTTCACATAACGTTCAATCTGAAGCGTATATTTCAGTTCTTAAATTATCCGTATAAATGCAAGAATACTGAAGGAAAGTGAGGTTTTTAACGTAATTTTAGGGGCTTGAAAACCATAGGAGAAGTTTTAAGAACGAATAAGTCATGCAGCAAATTATATATTGCATAATGCATATAAATCTTCTCACAATGCATACGAAGTAATTTTAGAATTTGAAAATTTCCCCCGCAAAGCGTAAAGGTTGTTATATAACCCCCTCTCTCACTCTCTTTCTCTCTCCCCCCCTCTCTCTCTCTCTCGCTATATATATATATATATATATATATATATATACACACTATAGTTCAAAATTTTGAAGATATCCGCAGAATTAGCATGGGATGAATTTGAGAGAAGACTCAAATAAAAAGCACAAAGACCTCTTAGAGCCATTGAAAAAAGAATGGAATCAATTATCAAACTTATTAAAAAAATTGTACTGCCGTAATCAAGGCTAATGAAGGATATTTGGACGAGAGCAAAATTTAATCATGAAATGTCTTTTCTCTTTTTTTCATAATAAAATTCCCGATAAAAAAAATCATGTCTAACAGTTCACTACTTTTTTCTTTGTTTCCTAACAAAATTTTTCTGTTACTTAATACTCTGCTTAGCTTTTGGCATGCATCTTTGGACATCCCAATACGACTTTGAATCCCAGTGTCACACTTTCCATCCTCTGATAGAACACTTCATAGATATTTAAAGTTCTGCACCAGCTTGATTTTAGTAATTTACTTTTTGAGCTCATCATTTTGCTAATAACATTGCATTCTGTCTTCTTGTAACTGATGCTTAATCGTTTCTTCTTGCTTTCCTTAGCTACATTCTGTAGGAAATTTTATAATTTCTTTTCGGTGTCTGCTACCAGCACTTTGTCATTTGCATATCTTATATATATATAAGAATGCACCCACTAATAATGAATAATTATCTCAGAAATGCTTCGTTCTACGGGTTGCATACACCCGGTGAGAAGACACATCCTAGTCTTATATCCCTTTCTATGTTTGCATATCTGTGGAATTCTGTCCGTATGCAGCTGGTTTACTGCTGATACAGATTCTTGATTATTCTCATGTTTTTGCTGAATATTTTAAGGATGATGAATAGCTCTAACATTTCTAAATGTGAATTAAGTTTAAGCTTAAGATTTTTATCTTTTTCTTTCAGACATTTGGGCAGTCTTATTTTAACACATAATTGCCATGACTTAAATAACATGATCCAATAGAGAAATAAATAGGTTTTCAGCAATAACACTGATTTATTTACTGCTGATTTTGATCTGTCTTAAATAAAAACCCTTATATATAACTCGTCATAATGAAACACCCTTTATATATCAGATGATGGGCTGAAATTTTCATAGACTATGAAGAGTGATACGAGAGTTGTTGCAGGCATTAATTTCAATTCTTCTTATTAATAACGTCAATGTTTCTTTCCAGATACGAGCGTGGCTGAAATGTTCATAGACTGACTATAAGTGAATTATGCTAAAGCTATAAATTCTTCCCGGCATGAAAAACATGCATTTATGCGTGATTATTCTAGAAAAAAAGACTAGTATATAAACACAAATTAAACGTACCAATGAATTCAAATGTAAACGATGTTTCAATAATTTGGACCGATTTAAAATGTGAATTGAGTTTAAGCGTCTAATTATTTTTTTTTCTTTTTCTTTCAAAAATTGATCCAATTAAATAAATTTTCAACAATAACAATGATTTATTTACTGATGACTTGTAACCGTCTTAATGAAACACCTTTATATATAATCCGTCTTAATGAAACACTCTTTATATGTAACGCTTAAGAGATCAAAATTCTTGATCTAAAGACGCATACGGAGGGGTGATTTTTGCTTCATGATAAAGCCTAAATTCATGATACAAATGTGACGCAGTCAAACAGTAATGGAGTAACAATGGGATATTCTTATATAATCCTTAAATACATCAGAGCAGTCACGTTATATTTTTCTTGTTCTTATTCTTGTTCTTCTTACCTCCCTTTAAAAAGCCTGATGTTCCAACTAATCAAATTCTCGTTCTAGTAGTCGACTCCTCACGTAGCACCGCCGCATTTCATTTAAATGTAATAAATATTAGAATTCATTTTTTCTCCATGATTTTCTTCTGTGTCCCGCAAACTTGCGGAATGTGTGATCATGGTTCTCCCCAATCTCCTATTACTTGTATATCATAGGTAGCTCACTGCTTCTCCTGTTTCTTTTACCGTCGATAATTTCTTGTGAGCATTAAATTCTCCACCCCTGCCTTCCTCGTTATATGTGCAGAAATTTCAGCTGTTCTTTTCTGATTCTCAGTACAAGTGTCCATTTTGTTTGCATTTCCATTAAGATTTCGTCGTTGCCTATGCGATCCAGTTCATTAAATTCTCAGCATCATTCGGTAGAACCATATTTCTGCTTCCTCCACCGTATAGGATGATTGATATTATATAACAGTTCAGAATATTTTATTTGTTTGTAACAAAATTTTCTTATTTATCAGTAGGTTGCTAAGTTTTTGTAAAGCATCTTTTTGTTATTCCAACGCACCTTCTTTTTTCTCTAGTGAAACACTTTCTAGATATTTAAGCTATTGTACTTGACTGATCTTGATATACATACTGATGTTTCAGGTGCTGCCAAAATGAAAGTGAGAAGTGAAGTTAAACATTTCCTGTATTACCCGGATATACAAGGTTTGCCGATATTTTAGAGTTTGCGTTAAACCAACGATCATGGAAAAAGGATATGAAAATAGGTTAAAAATTAACACTTTTCACGCATGTCTTCTAAGTGGCTCCAGTACTTTTAGATTTAATATGTCGACCAAAATTTTTGCTAATGTTTCGAGATATAAACTATTACTCTCATAAGGAGAAATGAGCTAGAGAAAAGGATATCTCTTTTATATGAGCCATGTCCTTTTAAGACGCGAACGATCATATCTCTCTAAAGTACCCTGTCATTTGTAGCGCTTAATAAGTTACGTCTTTTAGCTATCTCTCCTAATCCATGTTCTGCCAATCAATTGCACAAGCTCGTTATGTAGGTTTCTCGTTGCTTTCTTCTGTAGCTCATGCTTTAACTATGGCCTGCGCATATCAGATTCTCTAAGCCTTCGTTCCTTATTATGTGCTCTAGGAATTTCAGCTGTCTCTTTCTGATTATAAATGTCCATTCCATTCCATTTTTCTCTATAACTTCTTCATTTTTCACATGTTCAGTCGATGATACTCTCGGTGTTCTTTATAATTCTAATTTCTCTAAAATTTCGTCGCTGCTTAAATTTTCAGCTAAGGGCGTTCTAAGCATCCTGTTGCAGAAACACATTTCCGTTGCCTCAAGTCTCTTCTTCGTCTCTAAGGAGATTGTCGATCATTCAATGCCATATGTGAGAGCCGATATAAGATAACACGCCAGTACTCTTTTCTTTGTTTGTAACAAAGATTTTTCTGTTTCCTAATATATTTCTTAGCTATCTCATTTGCCTTCGGAATATTCGACCCTAAATCAGCACTTCCTAGCTATTGAAATTGTTGTACTTAACACTAAAACACAAAGAGATAGACATATATGAATAGACTGATATAGATAGTTTTTGTTTTGTTTTGTTTTGTTTAATGGCATATCAACCTAAATGGGTTAATTAATGCTGACAAAAAATTTTATTGCTGGTAATATTTTGTTTTGTCAAAAATCTGTTTCTGGTAATATATTTTCTTCAAAATAGTATTGCTGGTAATAATTTTAAAAAAAAAAAAATGTATTGCTGGTAATAGTTAACTATTTGCCCATAGTTGGGACCCTAACAGTTACTACCATCCCCGGTCAGGTTGGACCTGGGAACACCAGATATTAAGAGCTCCTCAAAACCTCCTGATCAGACGTCTTGCTGTTGGACTTAGTTTAACGTCTTACCCAGGACGCGGATGTAGTTTAACGTCTTACCCAGGAAGTGGATGTAGTTTAACGTCTTACCCAGGACGAGATAGAGATAGATATGAATTTAATGAAATAGAGGATACAAGCAGAAAATGAATACGCTGATATAAATATCAATATATATATATATATATATATATATATATATATATATATATATATACGAATTGGTATAAGGACTGGCTACACGTTTCTGAATAGCTGTCTCCGAGAGTGGCCAGGTAAGCCCTGTTGCAGATGTCAGCACAGGTACATTTGCGTTTTTTCAGATTTTAATTATAATAGTTTATAATGTGTTAAATCTTTAAAAATTTTGTACGCATTTCTTAGCATTTAGGTACTATTTGTATAATTTTGCTAATATTTGCAGCATTAAGGTGATATTGTTATTAAATTAAATTGTAGTTACTAATGATAAATGGAAAAGTTTAATATAATTCCCCACCTACAGTATTTTTAAAATAATTTTCTATTTTCTTTGTGTGCATATAAACGTGCCGATTTAAAAAAAAAATTTGAACGCCTATGAACATCATTACCGAAAAATAAGAGCGATAACTAAAGTAAATTGATGATTTCTTGGGAATTTTCTAAAATTTCCTTAACAAGCGTCTTCGTAATGAAGATAATAAAGCCATGGTACATAATATTCAGTATCAAATTAGAATGATTACAATATTTTTAATGTTTTTTTACTATTACTTGTTAGTTAAAAATGATATAGAAAGGATGTTTACGTTGAATTAATCATGTAATTTTATTTCCGTCATCTCCTTCTTACAAAAGTTAGCAAATCATCAGGCTGTATATAAACGTGACAACCCCACATAAAATGACCCACCTCTGTGATAAAAATGTTTTTCTGCCATATTTTAAACTAAAAGAAAATAATATTTCCCAAGGAACGTCTAAGTAAAGTATATTTTATATTTGAAAGAATTTTTTAATAATTATGTTGTTTTGAGAGATTTGTCAATATGGATGATATCGATTTTACTGATTGTGAGAAAAAATCATTACAATTAATATAAAATCGATGTGAATTGGAGAAAATTATAATGCTAATTAGAAGAATTATATATAATCAAATAACATGGCATTAAAAGCAAAATAAAAGCTTGGAAGCAAGTGATATATATATATATATATATATATATATATATATATATATATATATATATATATATATATATATATTAGATTGGTGCAAAAATAATGTCGTTTTCTCACATATGTTACTATGTGAGAAAACAACATTATTTTTGCACTGACCTAATATATATATATATATATATATATATTTATATATATATATATATATATATATATATATAAAGAAATATAGTCTTAAGGTGTGATATATTTATGGAATAAAGTGCTCAATATCAGAGATAGAGCGTGTGTAAATATAAAAGGGAACATAGAAGTCAACACTTAGAGGCGACAGTCTGTTTCATGCTATATACAATCGTCAGGCCACGTGTGCTGTTATTTTTCTCGGCTATTTATATATATACGGGTTAGTGGTGCATTGTGGGTATTCTGTTATGGCGGTTATTTCACCGGAAGTCGTTTGTTTATCTATTCAGGTCATCAAAAACCAATCAAAAACTTGCAAACTTTGCTCGGAGGAAAAAATAGCTATCGTTACTTTTCCCGACCAAAATAAATTATTAAACAAAAGATCCGAACTCATCTCAAAATGCAGACATGAAAATAAATTTTTACTACGTAACCTAAAAAATTAAAAACGGAAAAAATAAAATAAAAACAAATAAATATACTAATAAGCAAAAATAACAAAAAAAAAAAATAGAAATAAAACATAAAAAAATACTGTTACTTAAAAATCGAAAACCGAAAAGAGAAAATATACAAGTAAAATAAATTAACCTAAATTCATCAAAGTAAATAAATAAACAAACCAATCCCAAATAAAGATAATCTATTAAAAACTGTTCCCGCCAAAATAATACTTAGAATGAACTACAACAATCAACCCCAAAACTGAACAAATAGCTTTAATTAAATTCCCAAACCAAACCAAAACTGTTAAATAAGTGATATAAACAAATTTTTACTACGTTAATAAATAAATAAATAAATAAATAAAATAAGAAACAAAAATAAAAACAAGCAATATAATTTGACCTGAATAGATAAACAAACGACTTCCGGTGAAATAACCGCCATAACAGAATACCCACAATGCACCACTAACCCGTATATATATAAATAGCCGGGAAAAATAACAGCACACGTGGCCTGACGATTGCATATAGCATGAAACAGACTGTCGCCTCTAAGTGTTGACTTCTATGTTCCCTTTTATATTTATATATATATATATATATATATATATATATATATATATATGTAGGCGCGTGGCGAGTGGTTAGAACATTCGCTTTTTGTCCATTAGAATGTCACCATGGTCGATTTGTCGGGAAGACAACTTCCTGATGTTATCGGACTGGATCTAGGTCGATCCCAGCGTTTTGGAAAGTGCCTGAAAACCATACCACGGGTTGACCCAAGCATTGTGAGTGAAATTGGGTAGATGGAACTCTTGGGACTATCCGTCGATAGCTGCGCTAGCACGAAGTCACGAGTTATTTTTGGTCACGCTTGGTAACACGCTCTCTACAAGAAACTGTAAGTGCGCAGCATAGTTGCAATATATATATGTGGTGTTGAGCAAAGACAAATGTGCCAGAGCGAGAATCTGCAATAGGGATTGGGTAGCCGCCCTAGTAGACGGGTATCGTCGAATACGATTGGCCAGCTATTACTATTATATATATATATATATATATATATATATATATATGTGTGTGTGTGTGTGTGCGCGCGCGCGCGTGTGAGTGTATGTGTGTGACTGAGTGTTTGTGAGCGTGTGTGTCTGAGTGAGTATATATATATATATATATATATATATATATATATATATATATATATATATATCTCCAAGTAATAGGAAAGAACAGTCAGATTTATAATCCAAAGTTCTTTAGTATATTTGATTTTCTTTTTAAAAACAGTGCTTGATAAAAAGTAGAATATATTATTACAATTATTATTTAAAAAATATGTCTTCATCGCGACTCAGAAATTACTGTTCGAAACCGAAATTCAAATCCTAAAATTTCAATTTCAAAATAAAACTTAAAATTTAGATCACGGTTTCATTATCAAGCGATGTTAAGAATAACTTACGGAGAAATCAGTTTACCGTATTTGTTTGTTGGAAATGGTGGTGTTATGAGAGTTCATATTTTTATTAGGTTGTTTAGGCTTTTATGAATGAAAAGAGCAGGAATGTTTATTATATGTCAAGTTTTTGGAGTCGTTCAAGTTTGGGTCGTGAATTTCTTTTTGGCTAAACTGGCTTTTTTTTTTATCAGGATTTCATGTTTTTACTCTCTGGTTATATTCCTCACACTGAGATTTTCGTTACAATCTTTTTTGGCGTTGATTTCTTAGTTTATTGTCTTCTCTATACGACTACATTGGTAATTTCTTAAAGGGGCATTTAGATCTGATTGTGTGATGTTTTAATTTTATAATTTTATACAGTCTAAAATTAATTGAATATGCTAATAAGTGGTATTGTGATTTTTTGTATTTTAAGATTTTATTACTTTCTTATTTTTTTTATCATAAATATATATAAATATGCGTTATTTCTTTATGAATTAATTACTTTTAAAGAGGTATATAATGCAATGCCTACAGAAAACCGCTATTTCATTTCTTTGATTTAATACATTTTTGTAATATTATTGAAAGAATTTAGGTGTTGCCTCCACCTTATTTTACATTCATTTTTTGTGGATCCTATTTATATTTTTACGGCATTTGGATTCTCACTGGATGAAATTGTGCATTGATACACTACAGATTCTATGCAGCAGTCTTTATTCAGAGAACGATTTTCAGGATTTCTACATTTACATAATTTTTCATTATTATTCTTTATTATTATTTCAGTACCTTTACTTATTTGATTTTGGCATGACCATTAATTCAAGATTTATTATTATGTTTTTTTATAATCCTTAATAATTTTTCGTTACAGCTGTAACTTAATTTTAGGGTATTTTTATTAAAAATCTTGCTGAGTTTACAATTACTAGGAAATTGCTTTAAAGCCAGAAATTTTTGTCCTGGCTTATTACTAACCATTTGGCAGAACGGGGTGTGTACCAAATGATTTTTCTGTTCCTTTTCTTTTTCTGTTTTGTCTCATTATTTTTTTTATATATTGCATGTTAGGGCGTTTGTAGCCACTATTTTTAGAGCTTGATTATAAAAACTACTATGTTCAAAGAATATTTCTTCATTAGTAGAATTAATACTTATTCTTTTCTCAATAGATGAAGGTATGTGTTTTATTATAGAGGGAGGATGATTTGACCCGGGCTGTATTTACAAAGGATTTATCTTAGTTTTTCTATTGAGTGGATATTTATTATTCATTAAATCTAATGCTATGTCGTGGAAGTTTACTTTTTCAATTTTGTATTAAGAGTAAATTTTAAATTTAGGTTTTTGAATTTTCTATGTATTATCTTTCTAATTTTATCTATCTTAAAGTTAAATAATGCCATCATCCCTATATAGCCCAATATCTTCAATATCTATTTCAATATAAATAGACCGATATGGCCTGAAAACTCTGCTGAGTCTTATGATCCCATTGTGATATCAAAATGATCTTTGAGTTTTGTTTGTTTTGGTTTTTTTATCTAGTGGTCTCCATTATCAATAATGGCAGATTTTTAGCATTGATATTTATGTTTTTTCGTCGGCTTTTAGGTCAGAATACATAATTGCAAGCTCTAGGGCAGACGTGAAAAGATCCCTTGATAATGATGGGTAGTAATCTTCAACATCAAATTATATTAGGAGACAATTTTATTTATCTTTTATGTTGGTGAAACATTTAGTGACCTATTTGTTATTTATTCAGAGTATTAATCCCAGATAATCATTTATTTGTTTGTTAATGCTTTCTAGAATTCTTTGCTAATTTTAACGATTTCAGGCCCGGGTGGGTTTATAATTCTGATGATCGGATTTGTCTCGAAATCGGGTTTGTGATTTTAATAGTGATGTATCAGTTCTTTTCGGTAAGCTTGCCTTATCTAGCATTACTATTTTAATTATTCCTTTATGGTTTTAATAGTTCTGTTTATACTCTCTACCACATTGCCATTACTGTTATTAGCTTTTTATAGATTCTTGTTAATATTAGATAAATACATGCAACCCATGCATTCAGTTAAAAAGTAAAAATAAAATCATAATGAATAATAGCTAAATGTATCGCGAAAAGCTTAATCGCAGTAACTTATCAGTCGTCTTTAACGAAACATATATATATATATATATATATATATATATATATATATATATATATATATATATTAGGTTGATGCAAAAATGACGTTTTTGATGTATTTTCAACGTCAAAAAACGTCATTATTTTTGCATCAACCTAATATATATATATGTGTGTGTGTGTGTGTGTGTGTGTGTATGTATGTATTTACCAAAATATACAAATATATCTTCAATTACTAAACAGAAAATTTATTCAATAAAATTGCTGTTGGTTTCAACCACGGCCTCCAGACGACATCGGAATCTCCTGCAACTCACCTGGACGTTTTTCTTTGGTTGATGAATGTTGCTACAATTCTTGGCTTCAGTCCATCTTTGGTGATAGGAGTTATGTTGTTCTCTCACTGAACTCATCCCGACACATAATACTCAAGTGGGTTGTTGTCTAGGGAGTTATGTGGCCAGATGTAAAGGGTGATGTGGTCGAATAAATTGTCTGACAGACATTACTGGATTTTCCTGTTTGTGTGGCATGGCGTCCTGTTGTCAGACAGTGTTTGATAGCAGCCACCCTCTTGGCCCAGGGCAGCACTACCTTCTCAAGGTATTTAATATAAGCCTCCGTGTTGACTGAGGCCGTTACGAACAAATTCAGGAATCCTTTTCTTATCAGAACGAATAGAGCGAGTTTTCCAAGCTGGCGTACCTTCTTATTAACCATTAGAGTTTATCCAACCGTTTCCGAATATTCTGCACTCTCCTCAGATTAACACACAAATACAATGAATTATTCATTTTGGAGCTTCTGGCGCGAGAGCCAAGCAGGACACCATGCTGTTTCCAAATTTCCAGCGGAGTGAATTGCGTTAGGGGGCTCTTTTTCTCACAAACGCTGCCCAAATGACCCTACTGTGCAGTCGACAAAATCAAAAACAAACAACGCGCATGTACGAAAGAAAAACCTAAATTGTTGACAATTCACCCATCGCCCATTCTGTGTGTGTATATATATATATATATATATATATATATATATATATATATATATATATATATATGGGGGCGATTTCCCCCTACACACGCACATATATATATATATATATATATATATAGGTAGGTAGGTAATGAAAATTTTGGTACCCCGCAGGGATAAGCCCAAGGAGGATGTAATCCAGAGAGCTCAATATCAAACCAGACCGAATATTAATTTAATTAAAATTAAAAATAAACAGCAGATAAACTTAAGGGCCCATTGATTATATTTTATTTCCGCAGGAAGATGTTTTTCCTGGTTCCTCAGATCACATTTACAAGCATAAAAAATGCTTTCAAATTTATGTATTATTTTTATACGATTCTGAAGTGGGGAAGTTTTATGTTGATGCAATTTGATAAAGGAGGGCGAGACATATGGTCGAAATTAAAGAAGGAAGGGAATGATAGGAATAATTTTAAATCTATTTTTATAAAGATTCTTAAGAGTATGTATGGCACACCTCGAGGTGGTTTAAAGGAAGCATGCTATATATATATATATATATATATATATATATATATATATATCGGAGACATAATTGTCTCGGAAGATCAATTACGACCTGAGTAGCGAGTTCAGTTTTCGATAGGTGCTCCACACATTCAGCCTTGTGCTACATCTAAGCTTTCCATAGAAAATCACTGTATGTGTAGTCACTTTTCTTTGCTCAATCTTCTCAACATCTTTTTCGCTGCAATTTTTTTCTTCGTCTGTGATCAATTTGTCGAGTAGACATGATAATTCTTTATATAAGTGACAATGATCTTTATACGTTAGACGATTTTTGATGATATTTACCGGTTTTATCGTCTTTCGAATTTATGAAGCCTTATCTCGCAAACCGATTACGTATTTTGGCATTCACATGGGGTTTAATAACATTAAAATCGAGCTAGATTTGTTCTTCCTGAACGTAATGCATTTACCCAAGAGACGCTTCGGCGTCACTATTGGCAATGAGGAAAATTCTGGAAAATATATATCTACTTTTATAAGCGGTTAGAAATGACTTGGTACTTATTTGGTCAAAGTTTGGTGATCGAGTCTGACGTTTATACATAACATTAATATCTGACATAACGAAGATTGAATGGAATAATTTATTGCAATATAATATTCTATATTTCTGAGATGATCTGTTGCAATTATTTACACTATTTACATTGTTCGGATTGTTGTACAGATCTTTGTACGTTCTTGCCTTCTTTAGGTGGTTGAAAATTCGAACGGAACCCTTTATTTCTACCAGGATAGATTCTAGTTCCACCTGTCATGCCTCTTCTGGATAACTCAGTTTCAGTTATTTCCCTTTACTTCATCTACCCAAGTATTTGTCTACCTCTGTTGTGGCCAAGTATTGAACTCTGTGGGTCAAGTTACTGGATTACTTCAAACAACGCTTTTATTCACTGGGCCATCTGTCTGAGGATAGTGAATAAATTTTTTTATTATTGTTTTTCTCTAGCACTTCGCAATACTTGATCCAATACTTGGCTGTCTTAGAATCGAAAATCCGATAACCTGAAGAAGTACAACGGCCGAAACGTCAACAAAGTGGAAGAAAACAGTCCGAACAATGTAAATAGTGTAAACAATATAATAGTCTCTGTTTATTATTTTGGACTTTTCCTGGGCAATTTCCTCGCGGAATAGTAGCCTTGACAAGTTATATAATATCAGTACCCCTATAGAGCAGAATCCTGGTTAATTTCTTCATAGATGAAGAGGAGACTTGAGCAACAGACAGGTGTTTCCACAGAATACCATAGTCGGAGCATGTGAGCAATGAACAGGTCACTGCAGAAGAATTAGAAAAATTGATTAGTTTGCTTTTTTTACGGCCTATCGAATTTTGCTGGTTATTTAAAGCCCAACAAAAATAGATTGTAAGAATGTTTTGGAGATAATAACGATTTACTGACATAAATCCTACAAATTAATATCTGGTGGTGAGGCAAGACATGGATTCATACCTTTATCAAGGTTATTTACGCGTAAGTGAATAAAGAACTTAAAGGGAATTGGAATGCGGCTCTCAGATTTCGAAATCTGAGCCGTTATCCTTTTACATCAGCCGTACATTTAAGCTTACAGTATCTGGTATTTTTAACTGACCACAAAACTAGGTACCACTCAGTCTCACCGTTGCTTTAATTCGGTGATTGTACCAGAACTGTGTATCAACTTAATATGACCATATGCCCTAGACTGATAAAGAGACAGCTGAAATTTCTGGGGCGCATACAGAGGAAAGAAGATTTAGAGAATATAAGACTCGCAGGACATATTGAAGGCAAGGCAAACAGAAGGTACCATCGGGTAGCATACTTAAGATGCATGTATAAACTAATGGTAGAAAAAAAAGTATCTAGAAAGTGGGGACATATCTTGTTCGCCCATATTTTGAAAGATTGTGGCTCAAAAAGAATACTAAGAAAGGAATTATTCGAAGAAAAAGTGTTAATATTGTGCGTGTTTTTATTAATCAGAAGTTACTTGTTTACAAAAAAAAAAACGTGTTTGTACCAAATGCAAATTTCAAAATATGTCTTGGCCTCAAAGAAAACTTCTTTTTGCAAGAGCCTATTTGTTCAAAATAAAAATGGTCCCATAAGAAAAAAGAAAAAACGAATGTACAACTATTCTCGAGGAAGAAAAAGATCAATAAATTTGGTGTCGAACTCAATAAACAGAGTAGAATTTAAAGAATGCGCGAAATTTAAAGTGGGTCAAGTGGTTTTGTCGTTCACAATACAGCGCTGAGTGTAAAATATTTGATCATTAATTCCAATTATGAAGACATCGATTACTGTTTTTTTTTTTTTTTTTTTTTTTTTAGTGACCAAGTTTAATTACATGGAAGAAAGGCAAATTAATTAAGAAATACGGCGTTCAAAAGATTGTGATTGGATGTTTCCCTTTCTTTTCTCTCTTTGTTTTTTTTTTTTTTTTTTTTTAAATCGGTATCACCCCATGCAGGGCAGTAAAGCCAATATATACACAAGGGATTAGAGGGTGTAGAATAATTAGGAACAGAAATATTGATAACGAGCGGAAAGAGAAAAAGAGTAATCAAGACGACACTTGATATTGCACTTCAGTTTTTGCAGATTAAAGTTGGCTGGCTGGCATGGGTACAGAAGAGAGTTCCACGAACGAGAAGTGCGAGAAAAGAAACTGACAGCATAGAAATTAAGGCAACATCTAGCTATCTCAACTGTAGATTGATGAGTTTTGGACGCCATTCTAGTACTTCGCTTAAATTCAAAAAGTTTTGGTACCACAGCGAAGAGTTCATTGAAATAATTACCATGAGAGGCAACCTTACGGGAAAGTGGCTAAAACTGAGCAAGTAGATCAACACCGATAATATTACTATGAAAGTATTTATTTACTTTTTGATTTGCATTGTTGCCTTTTCTTTGTTTGGTTTTATCGTTTTTTGTTTGTTTTTTTCCATTTTTTTTCACGGTATATTGCACTGATTTTTTTTTTATTTTCTCTCTTTTCATTAATTTTCATTAGTTATTAGGTTGGTGCAAAAATAATAACGTAATAATGTCGTTTTTTGACGTATTTTTAACGTCAAAAAACGACATTATTACGTCATCACTTTTGCACCAACCTAATAATATACTTTCATTCTGTCTTTTTTTTCTTTTTTTCCTTTCTTTTTTATCCATTTTGTTGGTAATTGTTTTTTTCTTTTCTATTATTTCATTTACGTATTCATACTTTGCTTCTATTTTCTTTTCAGTATTTTCTTTTTCTCTATCATATATTTCTTATTTTCAGCTTTATATTTCTTTACTAACATTTTTATCGTCTTTTGTCTGTCTTTATTACCTAGGTCTCATTAAAACTTTAGTCTCGTTAACGTTGGTCTCGTTTATTTTCGACCGAGATTTCGTATTTTCGAAAGAAAACAAACGATAAAACTTAAATGTACATACAAATAAACACGTGAAAATTACTCCCTTGAGTAAGCACACGATTTCAAATTCTGAACAACAGGATACAGTAAAATATCAGCACGAACATTACACCCCCTATATATATATATATATATATATATATATATATATATATATATATATATATATATATCGTCGACTCTCCCGTCGAGTTCGACATATGAGGGTCAAGTAGATCAGTTCCCAGGAAACCGACAGCCCGACAACGGCACATGAGATTTGATTATAGTGGTGAAGGTATCGTGCAGGACCATCCACACTTTTTGAAGGGCCGAATTCAGAGACCTGGTGCACTAAGTGCCAGAAGGTCACCAAACTACCCTCCGCAGGTTTTGAATTCAGAGTTGTCCTTCTCTTTCTCTTCTTCTATATATATATATATATATATATATATATATATATATATATATATATATATATATATATATATATATACACTTGTTTTCCGAAGACAACATTCACACTAGACCGATTACAAATCCCTATAGCAAAGACAAATTTGTGTTTGGTCAACACTAACAGAGCCCACCTATGGTTTGATCGCAATAATACTGAGAGGATTAGTTTTAGTTTATGGTAGAGAGCACATAATCTCTCATGATTATAAATGTGAATAATGCCAGTAGGCTCAAGCACTCGGTCACGATGACTTGTGACCATACTAGCTCAAACATCGATCGTTCGGTGCTACTTTGGCTTGTTATCTACAAGGAAGAAATCTACTTTAGCTTGTTATCTACAAGGAAGAAATATCTATGTTGGCTTGTTATCTACAAAGAAGAAATATCTACAGTGTCGTGTTAGCTATAAGGAAGAGATATCTACTTTGTCTTGTTATGTACAAGAAATAAATATCTGTTGGCGTGTTATCGACAAGGAAGAAATATCTAAGATGGCTTGTTATCTACAAGGAAGGAATATCTAAGTTGGCTTGCATCTACAGGGAAATATCTACTTTGTCTTGTTATCTACAAGGAAGAAATATCTACGTTGGTTTGTTATCTACAACGAAAAGTTATCTACACAATACAAATTTTATTTCGGAATGATATCTACATATATTATATTATAACATATATATATATATATATATATATATATATATATATATATATATATATATATATTTCTGAGATGAGGTATTATGTACAGTATTTACATTAGTCGGACTATTATCCTCATCTTTGTCGCCATATTTGTCACAACGTTTCGGCCGTTGTACGCTTTGGCTTTCTTCCCTACAGAGGAACGAAAACATCATCATAAACCGACTGACAAAGGTAATGCGACTGTAGTGATGGACAAATCAGAGTATACAAGAAAACTGGAAGACCTCATTAGCAATGGTAGCTACAGCAAAGTGAAAAAGGATCCTACTATGAAAACAGAACGCAAACTGTCACAGATCCTAATCAAGAACAAGAATCACTTCGCACCCAAAATGTATAGGCAGTTATCGCAGAGTTACACCAAGCTACCTCACATATACGGTCTCCCTAAGATTCACAAAGACGGTATTCCGCTCAGGCCCATTTTTAGTTGCCAAGGCTCTGTGTGCCACCCTCTGAGTCGCTTCCTTGTAGACTTAATTGACCCATTGATCGGAAAGTCTCCTTCATATGTCCGAAACTCTGCCCACTTCGTGGAAATAATCAGAGATGCCCCCATCCTATCCAACCAGATGGTGTGCTTGGACGTGGTACGTTTGTTCACCAAGGTACCCACGGAGGAGGCACTCTCAGTAGTTTGAGTCAGATTGAACTCTGACTCTTCCCTAGAAGAACGGACCAGTATTCCAATAGATAATCTGATGGAGATGTTGACTTTCTGTACACAAACAACACACTTCGGAATGAGATCACACATATATCGACAGGATGAGGGCTTAGCAATGGGCTCGCCATTATCACCAGCAATGGCGAATATATACATGGAATACTTTGAAGAAATGGCATTAGAATCTATATCTCTAAAGCCAACTATATGGTTAAGGTACGTAGATGACACCTTCATACTCTGGCCACACCGGGAAGATGTCCAGGCTCTACTGGACCATGTGAACTCAATAAGACCTTCGATACAGTTCACAATGGAGAAAGAGAGCAAGAACACACTCCCATTCCTGGATGTACTAATAAACAGAAATCTGTAACGCGAGGGGAAGTAGAAAAATCAGGTGTGGCTGACCACATATGGAGAGAGAAGGGAGATCACCGTCCCCTGTGGGATCAGGTTGAGATCATAGATATGGAACACCATTGGAAACTTAAGGAATCAGCACATATGCTAGGCCACAAAGATCCCCTGAGCCGAACAAGCATAGAAATAAATACAATATGGAGACCAGTAATAAAAAGTGCCAGAGAAAAGCAATGATAACAAAGTTGCAATATGAGCTCTGGTAAAACATGCAATGATAACAGCAAAATTGCAATATGAGCACTGGTAAAAAAGTTTGCTGACAACATTAGGTTTATAATACCCAGAAATTCATACCCAGGTGTCCTCAAGGACAGTGGATAAAGGCGTTGGTTAGATCCAGTGACAGGACCCAAAGAGTGTGAGTTCAATACCCGGTTAAGGCAGTGGCGAACTTTCAGAGGGAAAATTAGCAGGAGATAACTGATAACTGACATCCATCAAACATGGCACGTGGGACTAGAACGGTCTACCCCAGTGATCGAAATAAAGGGTTCAGTTCGAAATTCCAACCACCTGAAGAAGGCCGGAGCGTACAACGGCCGAAACGTTGTGACAAATATGGCGACAAAGATGAGGACAATAGTCCGACTAATGCAAATACTATATATATATATATATATATATATATATATATATATGTGTGTGTGTGTGTGTGTGTGTGTGTGTAACATAAAGAAAATGTAATTAAATTACTAAAAATTCGTCTTTTATTCTTTTTCAAGAGATAAATACTATGGACATATGCTAAAATGTCTACACCGTAATTTTTTTTTAATTATTGATATAGTAAACCATGGTGCTAATTTGACATATCATCTACAAGGAAAAGATAAGCCAAAGTGTTAATATATATATATATCGTTCCATAATAAAAATTGGACGATGACTCTCTTGTTGCGGCATTCCGATGAGCATCTAATGTGCGTCCTCTACCAGCTTCTTGAGTTTCAGACTGTCTTGCTGCTGCATTCCGATGAGCATCTAATGTGCGTCTTCTACCAACATCTTCTTAGATCCGCTTGTTCATAAATTTATGACGCTCCTTCTATTGCTCATCTGATCTTCAGGTTCTTCTGCTCTTTCTCTTTTCCTCCGCTGGGATTGCCTAGGTGGTCTAAAACGGACTATTTGCGGAGGCATTGTAATAAGGGTGTAGCCTAATTATTATTTGCAATAGTCAGCTGGCAAAACAGATGTCTGAAAGATATTGAGTTTTTTTTTAATGTCTGATCATTATAGC
>OZ010595.1:59298047-59335547 GCA_963932145.1 Acanthosepion lycidas
ATATTTTGTTAAATTTCTGAGGTTCAAATATTTAACGATACGATAGGGGATTTTCTACGGATATTTTATTGATTAACTTTTTGAATCATTAAATTAAAAATTAAGATTCATCAGAATATTAAAATAAGAAAAATTGTGACACTTTCATGGGTTAAAACACACAATTTGATTTTTATTCCTTTAAGGGAGGACATTAAGGAATTTATTCCAGAGAGGAAACAGATTATCTGCTTTGTTTTTTTTTTATTTAATCCAACGAGCAATAAGAATTTACGTTTTCAGTTACTTGATCAATTCAGAACCAGATTTGAGTAGAAAATATATTACTTACTTAAAATTATGTTTCCATTGGAAACGATATTATCTGAGAAGTAACCATTCAGGTTCACTAAACATGAGAAATTGCAAACCTTGTGATCTTGAATGCTATAAAAATGATTTCTGGGGCTATTTAACATATAGAGGGAGCAAAAGCACATTTTCTGTGTTCGGAAACTAAGCAAAAGCATCAAGAAAAACATTACTATTACGAATAAATACCTTTTAGATAATACAGTATAGAGCGGAATAAAATCATATTAACAATACTCGTCGCCTCTAAAACCAACCCCGTTACAATTGGCAAAATTGTAGCCGAAAGCAAGTCGGAAATTAAACACAATGTACTGTTTCTAAACACACTAAATCCTCAAAAAGACTAGAAGGAAAAGAAAAAAAAAAGTATTAATGCTCCTTGGCCGTGCGTGATACTTAACGAATCATGCATATAAAAATAGTTCCTATATATATATATATATATATATATATGTGTATACGGGGATTTTAATTATTCATTTAGATTATCCTTTATTTCGTGAAATGGATAATTAAAGTGTCCATCTTGTTATCATTATAATGCTCTCTAGTCTACATTGAGCTATCCCTGGGTTTATATCCTCCCCCGAATTATCTCTACCTGTCACAAATTTGTAAGACGTATATATATATATATATATATATATATATATATATATATATATATATATATATATGTATATACTTGAGGCGTTAAAACAAAATTGTCCAAATCATGTAACTACTTGGGACAATTGTCCATCCCACAAGATGTTTAATATCTAAAAAACCACGAAACTAATTGAGGTTATTTCCTCAACTTATTCATATCAGACCTTTAGACATCTTAATACCATTTGTCGTAAGAATCACTGAAAAACGCTTTTGCGTCATTCTGTAAGAAAGAGAAAAGGGTAAAATCATTTGATGTCTTCCTGACTGAGCAATATTGCGATGAAAAAAGATTATTCAGGGTATCAGTTATAGTAGCAACAATCATATTCTGGCTTGGATCTTCAAAGTCAATTCAAGAAACATCAAGACTACGGCGTATAAGTTTAAAAAGAGAACATTAGATAAAAAAGAAACTCGATCAGGAAGTCATGACAGCAAGAGGCATCATCATTTCGACTTAGAGTTAGATATATTGTTATTATTCAAAGTAGAGTTTAATAGTGTTATAAAAATCTCGGAGAATTTCAGAACGATATCTGAAATATTTTCTATGATACAACGCTTCAAACCTTAATCTAACAAATGTGCAATTTTACTATTACATGACTTAGTCAATTTTGGTGTTACACGCGGTATATATATATATATATATATATATATATATATATATATATATATATATATATATATATATATATATATTATACCAAGAGAAATCAGATCAACATAGTCGAACGACAAATAACATCTACCGAAAACAACATCATGGATTCAAATATCATATTAACAAAGATAACGAATCACTCGCCAATAATATGACAGAAACGCAATATAAAATAAATCCAACACAATTATTAACGGATGAAGAAATACAAATATATATATATATATATATATATATATATATATATATATATATATATATATATATATATATATAATGAAAATCTTGGTAATCCTTATGGATGGTCCCAAGGTGGATGGAATCCGGAGATCTCAATGTTAAATCAGAGAGAATAATTAACCGAAAATTAAAATTAAATTAAATAAATATATATATATATATATATATATATATATATATATATATATATATATATATATATATATATATATAAATCTGTGTTTTCCTGATTGGCCGCTATATGCATACATACAATAATTCTTTTAATTTCCCTCTCGAAATTTATATCTTCTTCTCTTTCCTTCAAAACGCTAAGTCCATCTCTTACTTCTTACATTTTTACTTCTCTTTTTCTTCTCTTTATATCGTTTCCGATCTGTTGACCTATTAAATATCTCTCACCACTCTCTATATCACCTTAAATAAACGTCATACTACCCTTCAAAAGTTTAAATTAATTTATTTATCCTTGGAAGTGAGGTCTCATGCGGTCTGATGATACAGGAAAAAAGAAACTCCCTGTAGAAATAAATTATAACCATGGAAAGTTGTCTGGTTTTCTTTTCATTAATATATATATATATATATATATATATATATATATATATATATATATATATATATATATATATATATATATATGTGTGTGTGTGTGTGTGTGTGTGTGTGTGTGTGTGTGTGTGCAAAATTAATGTTTTTTTATTTTTAATTCTACATTTTTATTACTTCAAAGCTTAAAAATAAATGTCCTCTTTTTATTTTTATTTTATCGTAGTGTTTCGCTACTCTGCTCATGTTATCATGGCGGGCGGAAAATAATTCGTGACCATGCCCTTATTTTATAGCGTCACTGACCATTTTTTTTCTATGCGACGTAAAGACTTTATTTAGATTTAATGATCAAATATATTTATTTCTTAGATGTTTGATTTCGAGGCCCAATCTAATATCTCCTTTCGAATAATGCATAACATGTTTAGCGAATTCTAGCAACTCAATATTAATTATTATCAATAAAACAAATTATGAAGCATCGCGTCAGTTGCCTCAAAACCCTTACCATAAAATCGTTGACTTTTTGCCGCCCTAGGGACGAGGAAAAAAAAGGGAGCATGATGTATATTGTGATCAGGTTACTTGAACATGGGGTCAGTATTAAGTTACAGTCTACTTTTGGAAACTTTTGTACGAGGGCGATTGTCGTGCTACTAAGGTTTTTGGGACATTTTGACCGTCCACCCAGACTAATATAGCCAATGTTCACACAGTACTCAACTTCCGGCTATGCGCATCACTCTAGTTTCAGCGTTCCTATTTCAAAGCCCATCGAATGCCATGCTACGTAGAAATCTGCTAGACAACCATCTTCTACGATAACATTGGCCAGATACTTGTCGTTATGACAACCATGCTCTGCTGTTCATTGGTTAATTCTTACGGCTAGCTATTCATCCTGAGGTCAAACAAATTTTACCGTAAAATTGGTTAATTTCTACCCAACACTGTTGAAATTTATTCAACACTGTTTCTTCTGGGCTCATCAGATAAAGTGTGACACATATCAAAAGCTGACGCACTGTCCTTTTTTTAAAGACAAAAATCGATAATAATAGCAAATTTCTTAAAGTAATTCTACATCAGCTAAATTTTGCGACAACGTTTCTTTTAGTAAATTTTGTGTCCCAAAATCATCCACGCATGGTAAACAGGACGACAAAACTAATTCAACGTGGAGCATTAGAAATAGACAAATTTTAATAGCAAACCCTGAATAATTTACACTACCGAGACATCTTTCAGGACAGGCTACGACATTGACCCACTAGAGAAAATAATGCTGCACCCTAATGACTGCACAAGTACATTTTTCGTTGACATGTTTAAGCATGTATCTCAACTCCCGACACCTTATCTTTTCAGCTCACGAGGACATAAAGAAACCACACACACACACACACACACACACACACACAACGCAACGCACGTACATACGCACATTTCACTCACTTCGCATAATTTGGACAAAATGTTTTTCTAATTCGTTTGTTACAAATATTATTGTCTTTGTCACTTGTATATCTTTCTTGTTAATAGATTATGATTTGTTTGTACATATATATTGGTTTTTGTCGTTTGTTTACATTTGTTCAACTGGACTCATATCCCGGGTCTGCCATTTTTTGTAGTGGCTATTTCAGGAGACAGCGCGTTATTCCAAACACCGACGATAATAACGTTCGCAACAAGTTGGGAAAGACATGACCGCCCGTAACATCTTTAAACCAATGTGTAATGTGCCTATATTTTACCGCACGGCTGTGAAGACGGTCCCTATGTAGAAAGGACCGAATTTTCCGTTTTTAAGGGAAGCACGATACTTCCTAACTATTAGGTTGGTGCAAAAATAATAACGTAATAATGTCGTTTATTGACATATTTTTAACGTCAAAAAACGACATTATTACGTCATTATTTTTGACCAACCTAATATATTTTCCTCCATATCCGTCCAGAAAGCAAAACATATCTTAGTAAAGTTTTGTTCTTTCATTAAAAAGGTAAAAATAGGGAGACTGGCATTTGAAAGCAGTACTACATTTTAAAACATCTTGTAATGTAAAGGTAGAAGATTGCACGTCGTTTTAGGTACTTACTGGGACACAACGCAATTCTAAAAACACACACCGAACATAACCTATAAAAATTGCTTAGTCTGTTCAGCCATGCCAGTAATAATTTGCACAATAAAAACTAATATCATGGACCAGGAGGTTTCTGCATCTCCATGAATCAGTATCGATGACGTAGTTTTTGAAGTTACATATCACTTTACATACCTGGGTTCTACTCTCACCAACGACCTATCAATTGGAATGAAAATTGACAAACGCGTCAGAAAAAGTAACAGCAAATATGGCCAAATTAAACAATGGAGTATAAGACAAGAGTCAGTTGATCTCGGCCACTAAAGCTATTTCAGGCATTCATAAAATTATTCTAGGTGTTCATAGTACTCTGCTTAAAAGGAGCGAAACCACGGCAATATAAGTAAGACAGAAAAACTGAGAGAAAAACTCTCTGGAAAGATTCGATCTCCGATTCCTAAGACGTACCCTCGTCATGAATAGAGAGACATGGTAGACAACCCTGGTGTACTGTTGAAAGAAGACTCCTTGAGCATACACCTTCTCATCTATCAACGTCGTCTTCGATGTCTGGGCCACGTTCGTCGAATGAATGACAGTCGTATACGAAATGATATCTGTTAACTGGACACCGTCTGGTAGGCCGTCCTGCAATATATTTCAAGGACGTTTATATAAGGAACCTGAAACTCACAGGCCTCAAATCGGATAGCTGTTCCTCGCTAGATGGAGAAATACTGTTGAAGGTTAAGTCCTGAAGTGCAGAGAAAATGAAACAATTGTATTTGAAATTAGCCAAATGTTCTGTATATCTAGACCTTATACCTTGAGAAGATCTGAGGTTTAAACGGTTTTAGGAATTTATCATTTTCCATTTGGGATAATGAGTCGTGTAGAATTTCAATTTCCGTCTTCTTTGTGAAGAGGTCAGATTTAGATTAGAAATGGCAATTGAATCCAAGATTTAAGAATTCCTTCAGGTCATCTGTTAATTGACGACTGGATAGGTTTAAATATTTATCACTGCTATTGGGAAGAAGCATATTTCTTTGATATACGTTTCTAAGCTTTTTAGTAATTAGTTGGAAGTGTGAAAGTTTATCATCATTAATAATAAAGTTGATCTGTTATTGCGATTCATTATATTCAGGTTGGGTCAAGGGGTTATTTAGTTTCGGATTATGTCTTTTGATTTCATAATTTAAATGCTGGATTTCATTTTAGCTGTTGCTATTTGTAAAATATTTTTTCTGAATGTTGGGCAGATCCATCTTTTATACAAGTTTATATATATATATATATATATATATATATATATATATATATATATGTATATATGTAATTGATTAAAATTAATATATTTTCTTTCTATGCATTATTTATATGGATACATCATATTTGACTAAATGGTCTGTTTGAATTAAACAGTATTAATTACATTTACCTGCTTAAATGTTCGAGAAATTCCAAGGAAAATAGGCGATCTCCGACAGGAATCGTACCTGTATCTAATACGGAAATGGTCATATAGCCTGACGTGATATTAACCATGTAGACATTTTTTTTTTTATATCTTTCGACATGAACTTTATTCTTCCCCTTACAAACAGAAGAAAATTTAATACTCATGGCAACACTTATTTTCTTTTCTTGGATTTTTTCTTTTCTTTCTCTTTCATCTTTCGTTGTTATTAATCACTTAGCTTTCTTTCTTTTTCCATATGTAAATCCTTTTTACCTTTTATCAGTGGATGACATGCTTCGTTAATTGAATTTCGGAATAAAATAAGTTAATAGCATTCTGATTCCCCACCTGAAGAAACGTTACTTTTTAACATTGAAACAAGATGTACAGTTTTGTAGTGGGTATGTAAATGTTCTAATATAACAGTGCATAATGCATAATATATATATATATATATATATATATATATATATATATATATATATATATATGTGTGTGTGTGTGTGTGTGTGTGTGTGTGTTTGCGTGTGTATGTGTGAGTGTGTGCTCTTCAACTAGAATGGAGCTCTCCTAGCCACTGACGTCTTTCGCACAGCAAAAACGTTAAAATTTCTCTTACGCTCTGCCGTGCGACGATAGATTTAGGGTAGAATCTCTGACTGATGGCAAATCGGTCATGTTTTAATCCCGGCTTGAAGAAATCGGATATTTAGTCTCACTGATAAGCTGTGATACAGCGAAAGAGTCTGTCTGCGGTGATCATATATATATATATATATATATATATATATATATATATATATATATATTAATTTGTTTTATAATAATCTCATATATTTTCGTTTATAATATTGAAAAAAACCTAACTAGACACGTCATCACATGTGTTTGTGTGTATGTATCTATATATGTGTGCATCACTGTCGGTGTGTGATAAGTGGGAGTTGGAAAGATTATATGTATTGAAGCATCTTCATTGGTCCAACTTTTCATATAAATCTTACAAAGTTATAATTGAATTATAAGATTCAAAAATAAATAAAAATCTTGAGATACACTAAAATAAAAAGAGTTTTCTTGGTTTTATATTAAATATATTTTAGATGCATGGTTCAATTAGTTTCAATTTTCTTTTCTTTGCTTTTCTTAGAAAACTCAAACCAAGCCTCCTGCCAAAATAAAGCTGTCATATTACTTAAGATGTTTATTTCGGACGCAGTTAACGTAGCGCTATTCCTTCAGTCAGCAAACGTACTTTTTGGCATCGAAGTAACATATTCTCCGGAATTTTTTCATTCAAAATTATTTTCTCACACACCAATTATAATATATTTTCAGAACATTATTCAGTCGACGATGATCAGATTCCATACTTGTGTAAATTTTTAAAACTTACATAAAAGATTTAATGATATATAATGGTTCCTGAGGCAACATACAAACACCGGAAACGTAGCATCACAAATTCACAATATCATGAAATGTTATGAAAAAATAATTAATGACTATTAAAATAAGCAGACGGAAATAAAAATAAGCAATTCAAAAACAATGTATGTAACAATTGATAATTTACAAAATGTTGTTTACTCTATTGTTACCTCTTGCTGGTACATAACGACAGCTATTGTTGTGTCACGTGGTGGATAGGACTTCCGGCATTTTTAGATTTGGCCTATAAAAATTTAAATATTAGGTTGGTGCAAAAATAATGTCGGTTTTTGACGTAATTTTTAACGTCAAAAACCGACATTATTTTTGCACCAACCTAATATAACGTTGCACTAAAGGTCCTACTGACGACTGTTACCTTTTATCACATACGACAGTAATTACCCACAAATAAGGATGACTCAACAGAGTCGAAAAATGGAAAGAAGCCATTAAGAAATTTTTGGAAATTTCGTACTCTATCGACTGCTGTTTTTTCCTAAAGGATAAATTAACGAGGAAGACAGGAAAAGTCAATAGCGACAAAATGTCTATATTCTTCAATAACACCCCCCCATATATATTAGGTTGGTGCAAAAATAATGACGTAATAATGTCATATATATATAATGTCATATGCCATGTTTTATATGGTAAATAATCCAAAGTTCTTTAGTATTTGTGTTATTATTTAAAACAAACAGTGCTCGATACAAAAATAGAGCCTAAATATAATTATTTATTTAAAAATATGATTCCATCGCTACATAAGGGTTTTCATGTTTCAAAACAAGAGCCGAAAACTTCAATATAATTATTTGGATTAAATTGAATTAAAGTACCAATCTCTGTCCCATATTCAAGCGAAATTTTTTTTTGAATAACTAATTCCTGAAATTTACGCGTTTTATAAGCATATTCATTATTAAAATTAAAATTACTACGGTAACGGCTAGAGCAATTATTTTTAAAAAAGGGGCGTAAGGGTTAATAATTTGTATCAAAATCTCAGTTACATTCAAAGAGGTTATGTCAGGGTAAGGTTTGGGTGTCTAAATTTAAAGCGGAAGATGACATCATAGTCTATTCTATGGAGATTTATTTATTTTATTTTTTAATTTTTAATTTTTTTCTGGTTTGTGTATATCAAAAAAAAAACTCTTAAAAATCGCTAACATTTGTTTTTTTGACGATTTCATACAGGGTTATCTTTTTTTCTTTTTTTTTATTGGGTAGGGCATTTAAACTTTTTATTTAGACTATGGTGTTTAAAATTTGTATTTATTATTTTATTGTTAGTTTGTTTTTTATGCTAAATATTCAATGCGAAAATTTGATGATGTCAAAAAACCGTTAACTCATGTCTATTGTTTAATAAATTTTTATTATTTAGAAACTTAATAATGTGTAGTTTTTTCATGTAGGCATAAAGGGCATGGGTCATCCCGAGTTTTATAAGTTCTAGTTTTGTTTATAATTTTCCATTTTACTTTTGGTGTTTTATTCATTTCCTTCAAATGCCAAAAATATTTAGATAGAAATGTCTGATTTCTTTTATTAATTTGAAGTTGAAGGAGAACTTATGCTGCCTCCATCTGGCTTAAAATTCATTCTTCGTAGAACCAATGTATATCATATTAGTATTAGGACTCTTAAAAAAAACAAAAAAAAAAACAATTGTGTATTTCGACAGCAATCCCTCTTTTATACAAGTTTCATTAAAGATGACTGCTGAAACTTTTTTCAATTTTATTTTTTAAATGAATGTTCAAATTTTTATTCGTGTATCTTGATTTATGAGAATGTTTTGTTTTTGCTTTTCCAAACACGGTCAGCACATTCTGAACCTATTTATAGTTGATATTATTGGTATGTGGGATTTTTACTTTTTCTTATTATCAATGCTTATATAATTTACGTAAAAAATAAATCAAAGGCTGGAAATAAAACCCTTTATAATGACTAAAAGAATAGCCGAAAGCGCACGGATTTGCAGAACATTACAACAATTGATACACATTTTATGTCCAGTGAAGAAATAAAACTATACAAACAGAAGACAAACTAAATAAAAAGCCTAACTGAAGTAATTTGTCAGTCGTCTTTGATGAAACTTGTATAAATACATACGTACATATATATATATATATATATATATATATATATATATATATATATATATATATATGAATAAAAACAGACCACTTTAAGGTTCCATGTGAACATGGAACCTTAAAGTGGTCTGTTTTTATTCAAACATATTTGCTCTGAATTTACATTGAGCTCTCCGGATATCATCCTCCTTGGGTCTACCCATACAGATTACCTAGTTTTGCATAAACTATATATATATATATATATATATATATATATATATATATATATATATATATATATATATATATATATATATTACTGAATATACATAATATCTCACATCGTTAGCACGACACGGACGGCGTGGGATATTATGCATATTCTCTAATATGTACTTAATAGTGCTGTTATATAACATTGAGTCCTGTTTAGATAACATTTGGACAGTTCTTACACAGCCTATGTCCAGAAAAGAAAGCTCTTGTTTGAACACAAGAAAAATGAAATAAAAAGCTTAACCGTAGTACCTTGTCTGTCGTTTTTAATGAAACACACGAACACACACACATATATGTATGTAAATATATAAATTATAATCGAAACTTTATTAGTTCTTAATTAAATACGGAAGCACTTTCGACTGTACATTTAGTCATCCTCAGACATGGAAATAATTTTGTTTTTGGAAAAATTCAGGTAGCATCCGTCACAAAAAAATATAATGCGAATCGAAATATGTTTTTTTTTAATGTGTTATTGATAATGGATAGAAAACATTTATCAATATCTGTTATCAATTATACATTTTTAAAAAAAGAAAACATTTTCGATTCTAACATGGACCCGTCTTTCCTTTCCTATCGCCGGTGTATTTGCAAGAGTTGGGTGAAGGTGAAAGTAAATCAGAGTCGAAAAAGTTCCGATGGCGTGAATTTATTTAACGTGGACCTCAACTTGCCAGGAAGTGACCCCCACGGTAGAGTTCATGACATTTCTCTGAGGTACATATGGAATGAGAAATGTAGAATCTAGTTGTGGAATTGCAACGAACTGCCGCTGACTCTTATGATTTCGTGTCACACTTTCTGTAGAATATTCCTTATACGAAACTCTCTTCATTTGCTAATTCAAGTTGAGATCTGTTGAAATCATCACCCGCTTGTTCGACTGTTGTGTTCTTTATATATACTGGCTTTTTTCGAATTATTGTCCACGGCAGATGATGAGCTCTTGCCCAGAAGCTCTAAGGTCCGCTCAGGATAGCTGAATTATAAACCATAACTAGGCGCTGAGTGTGTTGACGTATGTACTTGAGCCGGTGTCTACAACAACAACAACTGTACAACCGCCTTAGCAGATGGTTGTACACGGAAACGTGTATCCGAGCATAATATATATATATATATATATATATATATATATATATATATATACACAGGGTGATTGAAAATTATCTCCCTATTTTATGCATAAAAATTATAGTTAGATGGGAGAGTCTATCATACATAAAATAGGGAGTTACTTTTCTTGCACTGTATACATAAACACACATATTGCATATATAGTGATTTTCCAAGCGTAGCTCCGATATAGCACAAGACCGAAAGTATGGGACACCCAGATAGAAATATATATATATATATATATATATATATATATATATATATATATATATATATATATATATATATATATATATATATTATACCAAGCGAATTCAGATCAACATCAAACATCAAATTAACAAAGATAACGAATCACTCACCAATAATATGACAGAAACGCAATATAAAATAAATCCAACACAATTATTAACGGATGAAGAAATATATATATATATATATATATAGAGAGAGAGAGAGAGGGAGAGAGAGAGAGAGAGAGAGAGAGAGAATGAGATTATTGAAATATCCTGCAACCTGCCTAACCCATACTTAATTCCTGTAAAGTTTGTCTCTCATCTTGTATAGCTGATATTACCTAAATCGGAAAATGGAATTTTATATGTGAAATTACGTTGCCATTGTTGTCAAGTGAAAATATGAGTCGCTGAGAGAATTGACATAAAATATTCTGGAATTGATGTCCGCCAACATAATGCCAGAATGAAAGTGATTTAAATCACTGGAGACCCTTTGCCGATTGCATTCACATTGCTACCACTACCACTACACATTGAGAAATCTACTTGTTTTAGCCAGTGCTTTTTTTATTTTATTAATTTATTATATAAAATGCATTTCAGTGTTTCTCTGTAAACCGTTAAAATGACTCTAGCATGTTAGGTTTGTTTAATAAGAGGCTCGTAATCAGTTCAATCGACTCTGAATTCCAATCAAAATTATTGAATTCTCGTTCGCACTAATACCATATTTCCAGAGAAAACTAGGGGTTAAATAAAACGGTATTAATGATTCAGTTGTATTGATTAGAAAAAATATACAGTAGAAAAGCAATCCTGAATTCATGACCTTATGTTGCCTTGGTAGGGCACATAATTGAATTTTCTTTTAATCATTTCATATCAAGCAAGGCGCTAATGCCACTAGTACGCTGAATTTTACAGTCAGTGAAAGTGAAAGAAAAGACTGAGAATAGGGAGGATTGAGGAAAGGGCAAAAGATGAACTGGATTCAAAAAGACAAAAGATGGCGATTAGGTTGCATTAGAACTTTTGAAGATTTTAGTTATCAGGGAAATAAGAAATCAAGTGGGAAGTGCAATAAAAAGCAATTAAGTAAAAGTGGTAGTTGAAAGATAGAGACACAGAGAGAGAGAGAGAGAGAGAGAGAGAGAGAGAGAGAGAGGGGGGAGAGAGAGAGAGGGTGGGAGAAAGAGAAAGAAAAAGACAAAAAAGAAAATGAGAGCGAGAGTGAGAGAGGAAAGAAAATAAAAAAGAACAAAAGAAAAGAGAAAGAGAAAAGAAACAAAAGAGAAACAGAAAAAAGACAGAAAAAGAGTAAGAGAGGAAGAATACAAAAGAGAGACGGAGAGAGAGAGAAAGAAAAGAAAGAAAGTAGAGATAAGAAAGCGAGAGAGAGACTGAGAAAAAAGAATGAAAGAAAGAAAAGACTGAGAAAAGGGAGGATTGATGAAATGACATAAGATGAGCGGGATTCAAGAAGAAAAAAATTGAAGATTGTAAATATCAATGAAGCAATTGCGAGAATTGTACCTGTTGGAGTAGAAGTTGTAGTTACGTTTAACCATTTCAACAGTAAAATTCTGTGACCTAGATGCCAATCTAGTAGCACGCTTAAATTCATGTAGTCGCTGTATCAGGGAAAAAAAAACTGGACAGCAGTTGTCATGAAATTATTTGTAGGAAAAACATCGAGAAGCCACGGTACATCGGTGAGAAAGTGACTGGAGTCGAGATGGCTAATCAGGATCGATTACATTATAGACCATTGTTTGCTTTTGTCAAGGATCTCATGATGTACAGCAGGATCACCAGACCAGATATGGCAATAGTATTCAATGCACGGACGAATGGTAGATTTATAAATGCGCAAGATTGATTCTGACGAGAAAAAATTTATGGCACGACACAGTGACCAAAATTCGCTGGCAGAAGATGCAGCCATTGATCCGATTTAGTCGCCCCACTTCAAGTCAATGGAAAACATGAGACCAAAAAGACGTAGTGTGTCGTTCGCTTGGCGTCTAGTGTCAGCCCTCCTGATGACAGACAGAAATTTTTCTCTTCTCGTTAAATGAAAGCAGTTTTGTTTTATCGGCGTTAAACTTGACAAGGTATTACCTGCTCCAATGGTGCTAAGTATTATCAGCTCATAATAATTGGTGTATAAACTACATTTTGTTTTTGTATCTCATGAAGAAACACAAATAGAACTGAGCCGATGCGGTATGCTCTGAAACAATCAGCAATGATGGAGATGGGAAATCACAATAATTTGCAATGTGCATTCAGCTCTAATTATATCATCTCTAATTGGGACCTATATAAATCTATGACTAACTTAGTTTTTATAGACGAAAATAAATACACAAATGCGCTCAGTACGTCTAATTTACATTCACCTATGTGCTCATACCCTTGGGAAAGGTATGAATCCTCTTCTTCTCCCTCCAGTTATGGAAAAATAACAGAACAGACTGGGTTCTGTAGCCTTGTATTGCAACTGGTCTACCGCAGAAATAAATGGCAGCCTACTGCGGGGGAAAATCTGCTTGGTCTGTCAGGTATAGAAAGATACATGATTGCCTAAGCATGTATCCCGCATGGCACATAAATGACTGATATTAACTAACGCGCAAATGCTCTTGGGAAATGTATGAATCTTCTTCTTCCGCTAGCTATAGGCAAATAACAGAACAGACCGAGTTGGATGGCAACTGGTCTACCGCAGAAAGAAATGGCAACCTATTGCGGGGAAAATCTGCCTCGTTAGTGATGTATCGAAAGATACATGATTGCCTAAGTATGTATTACGCATGGCACATTACTGACTGATATTCACTTACTTGCAAATGCTTTTGGGAAAGGTATGAATCCTTTTCTTCTCCCCCTCCAATCTATGGGTAAATAATAGGGCAGACTTGGTTTCAATAGCCTTGGATGACAACTGGGGGCATAACTAATTGACTGATGTCTATTTTATTACTTAAACCTTGTGGATACCGATATTACGTTAGACTCACCGTTTATTAATTAATGAATATATTTATATGATTAAATATACTGTTTAATAAATGAACGGAGCGTCTACTAAAATATGGGTATCCACTAAATAAAACGTTTGCTTTTTACCGTAGAGAAACATCTATATATTAATTCTACGTTCATTGCCGGGCGTTTCAGCGATCGGATATTAAAAGCAAAGCAAGGATTCATTATCATTGTTTATATAAAAAAGAACACAATCGAATGTAGCCTAAGTGGAACATATATTTTAACTGTAAATAATATCAGCCCGTAATAGTATCAACATAAGCAACTGTTCAGCTCTGTGGTTGTTGAAGAAACAGAGATTGGCCTGAGACGTTGGGGCATGCTAGGAATCGAGCAATCATTCTGAAGGTGAGAAATCACACTGAATTGCAGTATATTTTTCAAGTCGAAACATCTCTGATTATCAGAATTAGATTGAGTCTTGCTCTTTATCCTACACACGCACATTAATGTTGGTTACTAAGTTGCCTTACCCCTTTCTGCAACCACAAATACAGATGACAATAATAAGTAGAATTTCTGGAAAGTAAATATTGCTTGTGTTTCATCTACACATGCGTTATCACGAAGAAAAGTATTTAAAAGAACCTGAAAAATGAGTAACTGCTTGTGAAGAAAGTAAAGATCATTACATCTGGATAACGTGACAACATGAGGCGGTTTTGGGATTACGATGTACTAGGCACCATCTATCTATCAAATAGTTTTCTATGGTTGTACATAGTTTTGTCGCGGTTTTTGATATGGTTTCTGCGAATTTAGTGAATTTCATACGTCAAACATACTTAACAATATCTGCGGAACATAGAGTTTAATGGATTTCCTGACATATATCCAAGTGTTTCTAAAACTGGCTTCATATCACCAGTTTAAAACATGGGGGTTATAAAAGGTGCAAGTGGATTGTACATGTCTCACCAATCCGAACTGACACCCGCTTCACTCGCCTTTTTTTTCAACGTTCAATAATACGCAGCCTAAACAATTGGATAGCTACAAACAAGTTTGCCCAAATCTCTGACGACAGGTCGGATCCATAGGCCCATAAGGTTTCCTTGATTGTTACTCCGATAGAACTTGACATTAGATACATTTGATCAAGCGACACAGTAACAACCTAGCTGGCTGATGATAGCAAAAGAATATAATCTACGCTTTTCAAAATCACGGAATAATCTATATAATTTTCCCAATTATATTGTCTCTTTCTGTCAGTCTGCCTCTGTGACTGTTTCTCATGCCAATGGGTATTGAACCCACTACTTAGTTGCAATGGCTTCATTTGATCTTGGCCGAATAATTGCTTTCCCAATTGCAGATAAGTTTTGGTTGGTGTGTGTATCATATGCACGCAGCGGCCATATTTTTTATTTTCATCTAAGGCTTGTCTAGGGGAATAAAAGTTCTAATTTTTTTCTAATTTAATAAAAGTTTCTAATTTCCGGCTGCTTGACGAGTGGGAGAAAACAGGAAATGTAATTCGTAATTAATAAAGCTCTACCATCTTTTATGGCACGGACCACTTTTTCTTTCAGGCGTGCTTTCACACTAGCCTCATTTTAAGAGCTGCTTATTTCTATTAATATTTACATAGACACACACACATATACGTATATATATATATATATATATATATATATATATATATATATATATATATATATATATATATATATATATATGTACTAGTGTATCCTGCCAGTCAATTTTGATGGTAAAAACGAATGTATTATAAGTAATATCTATTATATTGTAAATAATTTTCGTTTAATCCAAGTACAATTTTGTAATTTAAATAGGTTCCTATTAATGTTAAAAATTGAATAATGTACAATCTGTAAACACCTCAGGAAAGATATCCGTATTTTATCTTAATTTTGTGTATGAACGTGTGTGAATACCTTTTGTAGCCGCGGTTTTGGGACACACCTTGGGTGTTCAAATTTTCTGAGAAATTAGAACATCGTCACTAGTGATAGTCGATCCAACAATCTAAGACACACCAAAGAAAGGTAATTTTATGTGAAGTTTAATTCAAGTTGAAATAATCTATAAACCCCGGACAAGCTTTGCCTGATATATACTTATCTCCTCTACACCAACCCTTTCTATTTTTTGTGTTTTGATTATAACCATAAGTTCCAATAACCTGAAAATACAGCGACCGAAAACCCCATGACTATGCCAATAAAGATGAGGACAACAATCCGAACAATGAAAATAATTACAATCCTTCCTCTCAGAGATATACACTTGAAGATTGTGTTTAAACACGAAAGACCGTTTGGTGTTAACCTCAGTGTCAAAATTATATACAGGTCCTATGAGTAAATTGTCGCTATTTTATATTTTATTAATTTCGCGCATGCGCGTTGTTTTTTTTTGTTCTGTCGACTGCAAATTATAGTTAGCACAGTCTTTTAGAAAAAGAGCACCACGACGCAATTCATTCCACCAGAATTTAGGAAGCGGCTTGCTAGACTGCTTGACATTCGCGCCGGACGTTCCAATACGAACATTTCAGTGTGATTGGGTGTCAATCTAAGGACAG
Organism: Acanthosepion lycidas; assembly: GCA_963932145.1. NCBI lineage: Eukaryota > Metazoa > Mollusca > Cephalopoda > Sepiida > Sepiidae > Acanthosepion > Acanthosepion lycidas. The sequence continues at coordinate 59,314,845 of OZ010595.1, forward strand.
TACAGAGGATTCGGAAAGAGTTGGATGAGTCTAATCGTGAATACGAAGATGTTTGAAATGATAACTTGTGACAGCGACGTTATGCCTCCATTGATCTTCCCATAGGGCCTCACACTCGACACGGAGACCTACGTCAAGTGCCTTGAGGAAGTAGTGGTACCCTGGGTCAAGAGGATGGCTGCTGGATGACCCTGAAAACAGGACTCTGCATCTTACCGCACATGCAGGTGCACCCAGTCATGGCTGCCAGACAATTTATTTAGACAGAACACCCCTTACATCCGGCCACATAACTCACCAGACTGCAACCCATTTGATTGTAATATGTGGGGCGCAGCTGAGTGAGAAATCAAGTACTTACCACAGAAAAGATGAACTAAAAGCAAGCGCGTTGTTTGTTTTTGAATGTTTACCAGCTTAAACAAGACCGCCCAAAAGTGTTGCAAAAGTTTCCGAATCGTCTAAATGCTGTGGTTGAAGCCAACGGCGATTTTATTGAATATATTTACTCTTTAGTATTCAAGATACTTTTGTGAAATTTTGTTAAATATATCTGTTCAAATGAGATGTCAATGTTATTTTCATTTTTAAGTAATTTTGATGACAATTCATCCATTGCATCTATATATAACGTCTCTCCTAGGAAATTGTTTGCTTGTTGTTTAAATATTTTATTACCCGAAGAGTTTTCAATTGAGATATTAAATTCACCAATTTTCACCGTATTTGTGGCATTTTCCCTCATTACACTTATAATTCTGGCTGGCTTTTAAGTTAAAACAAAATATTTCTTTCAACAAGCTTTATTATTAAATATTTTTTTTTATCGTCATTAATTGTTTTTTTGAAAACTTCATACTTAGTAGAATTTATCACGAATAGAAATCTCAACATCAAATTTTCTGAATGTTTTTTCCTGCGTTCTTTTTTTTCTGCTATTTTTATAGTACAATATTTTTGAAAGTAAAGTTACGGAAACAAATAAACATTATCCTATTCTACGCTTATTTAATACTTGATATCTTCACGAACTTTATTAAAGGTTAAGCTCAAACATTTTATCTTATTTAAGGGCCATGTCGATTTAGGATGTGATGGATAACGACTCTTTGTAATTTTCATATTTTTTACTTTTGACAACATAGACATCTATAGGATGATCAGCAAAAAGCAGCAGCTTATTATTACTTTTAATTAAGTAATTCATCGACTCTAGAAAAAACCTCAACAGAATGCAGAAAGCACTGGACGGCCGTTTTGTCCTATATGTGGGACTCATCAGCAGTGCGCATTCACTAACGAGAATTAAAACCCGTGCAATTACGTTATCAGATTCGATAGAGCGGCGCTCGATCACATATTCCGTGGTGGAACTCATCCAAGTTTCTCTTTTACCCATAGAACTGTGCCCCTGAGCCACGATTACTATCCCCAAGCCGCTAAGTCCAGAGCATTAGAAGCCGGTTCAAGCAAGGATATACAAGTGATAGAAATTAGGAGGATTTGAGATAATTATAATTAGGTAATACATCGAGTCTAGAAGAAACCTCAACAGAATGCAGAAAGCACTGGACGGCCGTTTCGTCGTATATTTGGGACTCATCAATCACTTTTATATTTCAGGAAGAATTGACCTGCAATAACCTTCTTGAATATTCATGTCCTGGAATAATCATTCGACTCTTGCGTAATTACTTAACACTGCTAAGATTTTTTTATGATTGATTAATTGCTGCTTGATCTTGTGATTGATAATTTAAAGGTTATTTGCACAGACTTTGTATTTCATTCTACCTTCCTCGTTTCGCTAAACAGCTGACTGAGCATCAAGTTATCGTGCACTTCAAAGAAAAACATCCGACGTAAGGGTTAACGAAATTCTTGCTGATTTTTTCAGTTTTATCAGTCGTAACCAGTTTTCAATGGCTTTGACACGTCTTTCTGAATTTACAACATTATTTACTGGGCCACCTGTAGTTAGACCCTTTTCTTACTATCGATTCTCACTACACCACATTACATTACACCATCTGCCTATCCAAGCTTACAGCACTTACTGGCACTACCAAGCGGTCAACCATCTAGGTACTGATCAGACAAGACGTTGCTTAACTTCGGCTATCGTACGGAAACCGGTTTTACAACGTGATGTGGACACAGAGATTCCACGTGCTTAAAACCATTTTAAATGAAGTCAAAGAGACTGGGATGACCGCTTAGCCAACAACGAAGTCTTCGCTCGGATATCTCTCCCTAGCATCGAATCTACTATCCTTCAACGTCGGCTCCACTGGGCGGGTCAAGTGTTCAGAATGCGTCCCATTCAAATCCTACATGTAATCCTGCTTGCAGAACAAGAGGTTACGGCGATTTAAGGATCAGATGAAAACATCCCTGACACAGGCCAACACCGACCCAGAGACCTGAGCAAAGCGTTGCTCCAAATCGGCTTTCCTGGTGAGTGGGGACCGAGACATACGAGTTCAACCGTCAACATGAGGAGGATCAGCGACTTGCTGTCAGGTGAGCCCTGACTAGCCCCGCGGCGTCCTCCACCGACACTCAACTGTGACACTTGCTAACGACTCTTCAAGAGTAAGCCGAGCCTTCACAGCCATCTCCGTCACAGTCACAAGAGAGCAAAAAAGGGAATAAGGATAGTGAATGACGATCTCGAAAGCGAACGGGTGCCGACGAATAAATGACGATATTTTGTAGGTTATTGTTTTCTTTTGGTAGCTGTTTTGCGGTTTTGATCGAAACTACATCTAGCCTATCTATGTTCAATTTCCTTATTTACTTTCCTAAATTTGTTGAGCAGTTTAGGAATATACAGAGTTAACTTTAGCAACAAAGAGTGGGAAACTGCTTAGTTTAAAATTACTAATTATTAAACTTTCGGTGAAACTTCTAAATTAGTCCACAGAATGGAATCATACGATATTCATTTCGTTTAAAAATAAACAGGGTTTCCAACTGAAAACCCAAAGGAGCAACTCGAACCAGTAATTTAGGAATACTGCCAATATTTTCTTGTGTACGAAAGTAGAGATTTCTCCATCTGCTATGCAAACTGGCAAGGGTCCAATAAATAGCACTAGAGCCAAACCCAAATCAACACAGAAGAGGCAAAAGCAATGTACTAGTGGGTTTACATTTTATTCAGGATTGGTCATAAGGTTGTTTACACTAAAGTCAACGAACTCTGGTGTAAACAGGTTTGAGAGTGAGAAAGAATGAAGCACACCAACATGTCGTGAGCTGTTTATTTTATCCTAATCCGTTTAGATGTGCTCGGCAAGGCCGAAAAAAGAGAGTAAGTCTCTCTGTTTAGCTACTTAGTTTTCTCAGTACATTAATTTTTCTTATCTTCTATTACATATCTATCTATCTATCTATCTATCTATCTATCTATCTATCTATCTATCTCTCTCTCTCTCTCTCTCTCTATATATATATATATATATATATATATATATATATTGTAACAAAAAGAAATAAAATAATGTAAAAAAAATTGGGAACTGGTAATATGCATATTTGATATGTAATAATAATTTTTAAATAATGTAAGTAATGCTACTACATTTATTTTGTTTAAAAAGAAATATACTCTATTAGTAATTAAGAGTAAAAATACTATTTTAAAATTGTAGCTCAATACAATGTATTCTAACCAAAACACCTCTTTTAGAAAGAATATTTATGTATACAAGTACGAATTTAACGGAAAAAAGTGTTGAAACCTTTTTCTCCTTGATATATATATATATTTACCGGCCTGAATGTCCGAGAAATTTTCATAGAAAATATTTGTCTTTTGACAGGATTCGAACCTGCATCCTATACGGAACCGTTATTTAGCTTGACGTGCCTAAACGGTCGGCCACAAAGGATCGTTCGGTTGGCAAGGTCGAAGTTTATAAGCAGTAAATTCGACCTTGCCAACCGAACGATCAAGTGGCTTGATGATTGAGTTTAGCAAGAAACAGTCGGTCGCCTCTTAGTGTTTACTTCAATCTCCATTTTTATATCTACATATGCCCTATCTCTCATATTGAGAACTTTATCCCATAAATATAGGATGCCTTGAAACTCAATTTCTTTATATCAATTAATATACATATTAATCCCCACTATTCTCACGATTCGGAGTTTCGTACAAAAGCAATCTTCAGTTGGTGAGTTTACACTGACCGTTTCGTAAATCGAATTTTAAAAAAAATATGACTATTTAACGCAACTTAATTCCAAAGACTTTATATGTTTAGCTTTATCATTATCAGACATTTCCTTGTTGCTGGAGTTGGTGGAAAACCTAAATGAACTGATTTTTGCAATTATTATTTTTAATAGTGGTTTGAATCATTACTAGCGTATATATAGAGTGTCCCAAAAAACGGGAACTTTTTAACAATCCAATAAAATCAAGAGTTATGGAAGAAAATATTTTATTCATAGTAATTGAAACCTTAAAACATGCCATTTAAGAAACAATGATGGAATTTTCATTTTTTTAAAATTACGTCTTGTAGATGGCGTCCTCCTGTACGAATGCATTCTTGAAATCTGCTGTTGAGATTCCTCATTGATTCCTGCAACATCTCAGATGGAATACTGTGAATTTCCTCTTGAATTCTAAATGGCGAAATGTTTACTTGCTGTAGATCACTGTCTCGCAGTGTTGCCACTTGTTCATGTCTGGCAATACGCACTTCAAAAATTCCCGTTTTTTTGGGTCACCCTGTATACAATTCTTTTGTTTCTCGGGAAAGACCTGGATCGTCTCCTTCCCACCAGCTATGGGTAAATAGAAAGACGGAACGAGGTCTGTAACCTTGGATGGCAACTGGTCTATCGCAGAAAGAAATGGCAACCTACTACGTGGAAAAAAATCTGCTTCGTCAGTCATGTATCGAAAGACATGATCCTCTAAGCCTGTATTACACGTGACACATAACTGACTGAAATGTACTTACGTGCTAATATCCTTGGGGAAGGCATGAATCCTCTTCTTCTCCTTCCAGTTATAGGTTATAGAAGAACAGCTGGGTTCTATAGTCTTGGATGGCAACTTGTCTACCGCAGGAAGAAATTAGAACATACTGCGGGAAAAAGAAAATCTTCCTCGTCAGCCATTTATTATAAGATACACGTTTGCCTAAGCGCATACCTGATGACTGACTTAGTAGCGGTGTGTGCATTTTTATAAATTCTGTAGAATTATAGCATGTGCCCGTTGAAACACCTACATTCTTAGCTGTTTGGGAATACCAAGTACTGCACGCCTAGATGTACGAGCGTTTGCAGTGGATACCGGTTTCGGGATGGAAATCGGAGAAAAGAGTTCAAATTCAGGTTGTGTTCATTATATTCAATTAATCGCCTTCGGAAAGGTATGAATCCACCATTTCTCCTCGTATCTATGGGTTAATTAGTATGACTTATATAATTCAATCATTACTATCTCCAAAACAATTATTAGAATCTAAAAACAGTTTCTGTCTTAAACAAATTGTAAGCGGTTGATAAGCCGTAAAAAAGTAAATCAATGAATCAATATAGCAAGTAATGTCGTGTATATTTCCAATACTACAGAGTATGTATCGGTCTATGTTTCTGAGATGATGTACTGTAACTATTTACAGAGTTCGGACTGTTGTCCTCAACTATATTGGCATATTCTCGATGTTTCGGCCGTTGTACGTTGTGAGCTTCTTCAGGTGATATACTTTAGAATTTCGAACCGAACACTTTATTTAGTCCACGGGGGTAGATTGTTCTAATTCCACGTGCCTTACCTTTGGATATCTCAGTATTTTAACTAGAATTTGTTTTTGCAATACACTGACGTGTGTTAAAATCCTCACAGTATTTAGTGATATTGAAGTTATGGCTGACATTTTTGTCAAGATGTACAAACACTACGTTTCATACAATTTCGCTAAGTAATCAAGGAAATTTGAATAAGTTCATTTGTTTGGAAATATACGTTGACAAAGATCCTACTTTGCGGTTTAATAATTTTTCTAAATTGAATTAATTTTATAGGACTTCGTGGTAAACAGTATTTTTAAAGAAACTTTCTTTTTACCTGTTTTCTTTTTAACAGTGAATAATAAATTCTTATGATTTCTTCCTCTTGGGTATGCAGCAAAGAACTGGCCATGCGTAAATATTGCTTTCTGGAGCCAAATTCTAACTTTTTGAATGGTCTGGCCTTGTGATTCTTTTATAGTTCTGACTAACGCAGGACGTACTGGGAACTGGATTATTGTATATATAAACACGTAAAGAAAGATATGCAAGAAATAATATTGCATTTTTATTAATAATTTTTTTTTATTTTAATCTTTAAATTGTTTTTTTTTAAATTATGGGAGTATTCTGCATGCTAAATAATAAAACTTTTAGTTTTACCAAAACAATAATGAAAATTTCAAGTACTAAGCTACATACCATGGTAAAACCAAATGTACTTTGTACACCCTTACTTATTTGCTCTTCTTTCTCCAAATTTGGCTTTGATCAATCAATGTATGATCCGTGGAGGGGATCTTAGCGTTCGGCACATTTGGAAAGTTTCTGAAAAGCAGTACCACGAATTAACCTAACAACTGTGCGTGAGACTAGGTAGATAGAACTGTTCGGATGCACTTGATAGTACTGCTAGTTTCAAGTTACAAGTCATAGTAATCGAGAATTTGAGCTTACTGGTTCATTTAATATCTGGAAAGCCTTCTGACACTGAGATGCGTAGACGTACTAGGATGGTCAAGGACGAATTCGAAAAACAGGGCAGATTATTGCGATACAGGGGGATTTCTTTCGTAACGAAGAAAAGAATACTGAGTTGTTACGTGAGATCTGTCCTTCTTTACGCCAGCGAATGTTAGACGATTTCCTCAAAGACGAAGAAAAGACTCGAGGCGACGTAGATGTAGTTATACAGAATGATGTTGAAGATATCATGGACCGAACGTGTGAGCAACGATGAGGTCTTAGAGAAGATGGAAACAAGGAAATGGCTTATAGTTGATATCAGGAAGAGGCAGCTGAAGTTACTTGGACACAAAATAAAGAATGAGCGCCTGGAAAATCGGATACTTACGTGTCGAATAGAGGGAAAGAGGGACCTGGGAAAGAAAAGCCTGACATACCTAACGAGCATGAGAAGGTGGATGACAGAACATGGTCTGGGAGATGAAGGAAAAGGAAAGAAACTTGTTGAGAGCTGAAAGGGATAGAGTGAGGTGGAGAGCCATGAACGTCTACGTCATGAAATGGCATGGCACATAGAAAGAACCTATTGTTCAAACTGCTCATAGTAACAGATTATATGTTATCTTCCAGAAACTCAAAACAATGTCCACTCCGTTCTGTTGCAAATTACATCAGAGGCAGTCTGTGTGCGTGTTGAACAAACACAAATATGCCTAAGCATGTGTCTACAACAGGAATAAGCTAGCCGCCATACCAGACGGATATTCACGGAAAACAATCGTAGCCAGACATTATTTTGTTTGGTAGGTAGCACTACTTGTACTCTTGTTCTTGTAACGGCATTCACCGGGGGGGGGTGTTGAGCCGGCTCCAGTATTAGAGTTTCATGGGAATTTGGAATTCACAAACCCGCATGTATAGCACACGAGATTTGATTATCGTGGTGAAGGTTTCGTGCAGGACCGTCCACACTTTTTGAAGGGCTGATTACAGAGACCTGGTGCACTACGTGCCACAAGGTTCCCAAACGACCCTCCGCAGGTTTTGAAGTCAGAGTTTTCCTTCTCCTAGACCAGTTGCCATCCAAAGCTATAGAACCCAGTCTGTCCTGCTATTTACCCATAGCTGAAGGGAGAAGAGGATTCACACCTTTCCCGAGTAAGTGAATGTAATGGATTCGACTGGAATTCGAACTCGGCTCTCCGATTCCTCAAACCAAGCCGCTATCCATTACTTCATCGTGCCTCCTCTACCCCACCGGTAGGTAGAAATCTACATATATATATTTTTTTAATCATTTAGCCAGAGTAAGTTAAAAATACATTAAGCTGCAAGTAGTAGTAGGGGAGGCTATTGCGTTTTAGAAAGTATGAGAAAAATACTATTAAGGAGAGAGGACAATAAAATCACAAGAAAACAGAAGATAGATGATAACGATTCACGTTGCCATTAAATTTTTGAAGATCAAAGTTGATTGGGAAACAGGAAGCTGGAAGAGAATTCCACAGGCGAGAAGTGCGATAGAAGAAAATGTTAACATAGAACTTATGGTTATATATAACAACTGCAACTGTAAAATCATGAATCCTTGCCAGCGAATCTAGTACGACAATTAAATTCATGATGTCTAGGCATCACGGAGAAGAGTTCATCCGAACAATTACTATGTAAGTATATACAGAAAAGGTAGAGAGTAGCTACGTTACGGTGGTGGGAAAAGGACTGAAGCCGATATGTCAATAGGGCCAATAATATCACAGATTCTACTTTGGATTTTATCAAGTTACCCATCTTAGTCTGTTCATATATATCTATAATACTGCCAATATATTTATATTGACATACACATTTTTTTCGGTTCATATCTGAACCGGACACATACAGATATATATTAGGTTGGTGCAAAAATAATGTCGTTTTATCATATAGTAACATATGTGAGGAAACGACATTATTTTTGCACCAACCTAATATATATATATATGACTATAGTGTTGACTTCAATCTTCACACACACACACACACACACACACATATATATATATATATATATATATATATATATATATATATATATGTGTGTGTGTGTGTATAAGCGATGTATGTATATCTACCATCTATTTATATATTACGCACTGTTCATATTTGTCTTTTCATCTATGATAAGAAAAACTTGTGTCTAAATCTTATATTTAAATGGAATCGTTTTTAATATCACGAATAACGATGCGAAGTGTTTTGAAGGTTTAGTGAAAATCTGTCAGTATAAATTGTCTACCCCGTGTATCAAAATCCTAAACCGATGCAAAGTATTAAAACCTCACCCTATCTATATGTTTGTCAATTTAAATCTCTCCTCTAAGAATTTATAATTCAGTGCACAATTTTTAGGCTTCCCTACCTTTGTTTCTCGTTAACTAAATACATACTTAATGTTTTCAGTTTCTCTCGAGTCTTCCACACACAAAATAAACGATTTTCTTCTAATAGATCGTCAGGACTCCATGACTGACCATTCATCGTCTATCTCGGTGCAATCACGTTTTTTGATGGTGCTCGAGTAACTTGGGACATATTGTAATGTTAGGCATGGTAACATGAGTTGACAGTAATCCCTCACGTGGGGCATTGGGAAAGAAGTATTAATATCTTTCACAAAAGAATTGGTTCGATGTGAATAAGAGCCATTTCAATGGGGATTATGTTACCTTTGTCAAAACCGCTAAGCATCATGCCAGCTCTTCTCTACAATAAATATATAATGAAAGAAAATAAAAAGAAAGCTGTAAATAATAATATTAAGAAGAACAACAAAATTGTTGAAAATAAGAAAAAAAGTCGCATTTTTACTACAATATTAAAAAACAGAAAAAGATAAAAAAATAGTAAAGATAAAAAGTAGCTGTATCCTTATAAGGAAACATTCGACATTCATTGACAAAGTACACATGACTGCTTTCGGTTGAAGATTATTTAAGAACATTACAAGTTGATTGGTTTTGTCACTATTTTTTAGTATTAGGCAAAATTCAAGCGCTGCCTATTCAGGATTCTCTTTCTCCCATACTAATGGCAATATTCACCGTTTCCTTATAAAGAAACATTCGACATTAATTTACTGAAAAGTCAGTGTTTCTGTCAGCTGATGTTTATAAGATCCGTCTCTTAAAACATTTTTCAGGAAAATCGATTTCGCAATTCCAGTAGCTGGTATTGCATTTTCCTGTATCGATGAAGAGTTTCCTTCCTAACCTTATGCTTGAAGTTGTGTGGAACGTCAACATATTGATTACGTTATTATTTTCTCATCGTGTTATATATGCTGCCTATTTAATTTATTGATTAGCTTGAAATAAATTCAATTACCAAGATTTCTGTTAATTAATACAGTGCTTTGTTTCTTATTCTTTGGCACCAGTCCACACGTTTAAAAAAAAGGTTAGTCCTCACTAAGACCTACAGTCTTCATTCAATAGAATCGATATTTTTGTCATTGATCTTAAAAGCTGTTATATAGAGCTTAGAGTTTTCTTATATCTGAAGTACTTTAGCGCCGTTCATGATATCCATATGAAAGTCTCAATCTAACGCATTTATTTAAAAAACATGTCTAGAGATGTTACGTAAACGTCTTTGTTTTATTGCAGTTTGCTGTTTGGGACGAAATTACGCCTAGCGCAGCCTATCCTACGTTCAGGTTTCTGATATGCTACAATGGTTATATAGCAACATATATTTAAAAACAACATTTATAAGTAAAGTAAAGGATTACAGGCAGTCCTGGAAACAACAAATATGAGTGGATACTGAAAAGGTGTCTTACATTGCTATTCTGTAGCAATCTCTTCAAAACTGTATTCTAACAGCTGAGTCCTTTCTGAATACACAAATGTTTTTAATCGGATACAAGCAGCGGTTGCACACTCAAATAGGGTTCAGGAATTGAAAGGCTATCGTCTCTAAATTTCATTCCCGACATAAAGTGAAATAAAACCATAAATTCCATTGCAAAAGATGCTGGAAAAATGTTCGTCGAATTCCATTCTTACAATTACTACAGCGCATCTACCTTGCTGCATTTCTTCAAAATTGAGGTTGACAGTTAGGTCTCACCGCTTTACTGTCAAAATAGTTAGATGCAACTATCATTTCTCCTCTAACATGTGTTTCTATTATTTTCCACCTATAGAAATCCCATCCGATTTATTGGATCCTTGATAATTAACAATTTACAAAAATTAAAATGCAACTTCGGTTATCAAATTCTGTTTTTTTGAAACTGGATCCTTTTTTTGTCCTTTTCTCAATCCTCTCCATTTTCAATCTTCTCATTTTCATTCCTTTTCCCACATTCTAAACACTTGCATTCTAATAGCATATATATATATATATATATATATATATATATATATATATATATATATATATATATATATATATATAAGCAAATTTGTTCCTAATCATTCCAGTTTATTCACTATGTATATATGTATGTATGTATCTATCTTTCCATCTATCCCTTTCATATTTCCCTATCTATCTATCTATCTATCATTATATATATATATATATATATATATATATATATATATATATATATATATATGTGTGTGTGTGTGTGTGTGTGTCTGTGTATTTTTGCATATATATCCAAATTTGTTCCTAATCATTTCAGTTTATTTACTATGTATATATGTATCTATCTTTCTATCTATCCTTTTCATATTTTCCCATGTATCTATCTCATTATATATATATATATATATATATATATATATATATATATATATATATATATATCATGAAATAGATAGATAGATAGATATGTAAGCAAATATATGGATATAGATCCGACAGTATGAAGACAAATATACGGAAAAAACAAACAAAAATCCTTATATGCAATTATGCTGTTTTAATGTTAATATGTCAACGTCGGACGTTTCGGTCTAATAAACCATCTTCAGGACATATTCATAATATTCAAATGTAGGAATACGTTTTTACAGTGACGACAACGTGATCATGTTTAAAACGGAACGCTGGTCATACAAAACTTTCAGTTATCTGTTTGGATAAGTCTTGTTCTTGTGTCCATCGTCTTTGTCATGTTCAATTGATAATGTTAATTATATTTTATGAATGTATATATATATATATGTTTGTGTGTGTGTAGGTATTTATGCATATATATCCAGATTTGTTCCTATCCACTCCAGTTTATTCACTATCTATCTATCTATCTATCTATCTATCTATCTATCTATCTATACTGTGTACACGTGTGTTAGGCAATAGATGGCTATGCACATACTTAAATAATAGCAAACATAGATAGAAAAATATACATATACTCATGTTTGCTCGATAATTCGCTTAACATATGAATGTTAATATGTAATTGCGTTCTTGTAACACAGACATTTCACATAAATATTTATAAAGAAGTTAACTCCTGTCATGAAAATGTACCCATTCAACTTTATGGTTTTAATTCGCTCAGAGGTTTCTGAATAATCCTTTTACACACACACACTCACACACACACACACACACATATATATATATATATATATATATATATATATATATATATATATATATATATATTAACAGGTGCAGCTATTTTGGTTGTAAAAGAGGAAGAAATTGTCTCATTTATTATATTTCCGATAGACTCCGGCACCAACTCTACAGACATCAGCATCAACACGTACATACACAAAAACACACACATATATATATTGATGTATACGCATTCTCAAATATTTTTCCTATTTGGGTGCTAAAACGAAATGCAGAATTAAGGTTTTATATTTATTCAACGACTTAATTCCTTCCTTTCTTCATCGTCTATTATTTTCTGAATACTTGACTTCGCCATCGTGCACTGGCACGCACCCACGCAAATACGCACATATTTGCATAGCAATATATATATATATATATATATAAATATTTGCATACATTGAATGTATTGGGATTCATACAAATACTTGACTCTCAACCTTATTTCATTAATTTCATTATATATATATATATATATATATATATATATATATATATATATATATATATATATATATATATATATATATATATATATATATATATATATATATATATATATATATATATATATATATATATATATATATATATATATATATATATATATATATATATATATATATATATATATATATATATATATATATATATATATATATATATATATATATATATATATATATATATATATATCAACCTAGCCAACGGAACGATCCTTTGTGGCCGAGCGGTTAGGCACGCCGGGATAAATGGCGTTTCCGTATAGGATGCAGTTTCGGATCCTGTCAAAGGACGAATATTTTCTATGAAAATTTCTCGGACATTCAGGCCGGTAAATGTTATTTAATACTGTTTATTATAAACAGAGCATTTACTTAAATACTTGTATCTATAAAAAGAACGTTAAACATAAAAAAAATCTCTTTAATAAATAAATTGTCGGACTTTGTCCATTTCTTAATGTGTATATATATATATACTTTTTAAGAATTGCACTCGCACGCACGCACACACACTCACACACACACACACACATATATATATATATATATATATATATATATATATATATATATGTATGTATGTATGAAAGAAAAGATAAGCTTCCAACGTTTTTCGTTATAACGTGAATGTTTTAAATGTTATACTTTATTTTCCGTATTTAATATATATATATTTATATATATATATATATATATATATATATATATATATATATATATATATATGTGTGTGTGCGTGTGTATGTGTGTGTGTATGTATATAAATGTGTGTGTGTGTTTGTGTGCGCATTTCTTTATTGAATATTGATAATTATTCACAATTTATCCACCTGCTTTCGGTTCAGAGTGTCTTCTACATCCAGTGCTTATTTCACTGTTTAAAAATAGAAAACTTTTCTGCACAAATATTTGATTTCTATGCATTTCCCCTTGATATTAATCTGTACGTGAATCGCAAACCATTCTTTCTGAATCACATCAAGTCTTTTGACTTTGCAAATACCAGAGGCCAGCTGCCCAACAAAATGCAAAGCTTCATTTCCTGCTCTCAATCTTGATTTATTTCTGTTTTTTCCTTCTTTTTCTTTTTCTGTTTTTTTTTTTCTTTTTCTTTTTGTGACTTCCTGTCGGAATAAGAACTTTACGACTTCCTTTACTGTTTGGCCTTTTCTGTCTTGTTTAACTTTTTTTCTTCCTTTTATCATAACATCCCGATTTTGTATATGACATTTTATTTTATTTTGTTTTTTTGGAGGTGGGTGCTTATTCTCATTTATCTATCTCCATTGTGCATAATGTTTGACGGATATATCCAATTCCATTCGATTAAAACATACTATTTTTATGATATTTTCATCCCTCACGAGAATTTCTACCCTTCATTTCTCTTTTATTCCCTTCCTCTCTTCTCATCGTCCTGTCTGAGCTTTCTATTTAAACTCGATTATTCATTCAGCCCCTTTTTCATCTGCGAGGAACCATTGCTTTTCTAGCAACCCTGATCTCTATTCGATCCTATTTGACAGAGGATTGCATAGTAATGTGTTTGAAGAATCCCCAAAAACAGAAACCAGGGTAAGACTTGAAAATCATCACACAATATTGTGACCATAATCCGGACGCAACTGCTTTTCACAACAAGCAAGGCTATATCTATTTGTTACATCATTTCTACTTTCCGTTGATTTAGTTTTCATTCCTTTATTTTTTTTTCACTCATTTTTTCGCATATTTAAAAAAAAATCTGCTTCTTGTCATCGGTCACTTTTCGATTGCATCATTTCTCTTTTTTTACGGGATTTCATTTCAGGTATCTATTTTTTTTTTTTTTTTTAATTTCATTTTTCCCGCATTTTCCTTCGTTTTGGTTGTTGAATTTTCTCTTATTTATTCTCGGTCACTTCAATTGTCTCTTTCTTTTGTGAGTTTCTTTTTCAATGCATTTCTTTTATTTTACGTTCATTCTTCTTTATTTACGTTTGGTTCTTTCTTCATTGAACGTATTCAGCTTCTTATTTTCAGTCATTTCAGTATATCATCGTCTCGTTTGCTTTTGGAAGTCTTCAGTTCGTTCCATTTTTCTACATCTGAGTTTTCTGGAAAATAGTTCGATAATTGCTGGATTTTGCTGACAGTGTAATATATATTTTCTATTCAATGTTTCAGTCAGGCGAAAGGCACGAGAGGGGTCAGAGGAGGATGGAAGGTATTTGTCTTAAAAGAAATAAGTTTTATAAAATTAATCGTATATTTCTTGACGTGTTTTTCTTACCTTGTTCCTTTTCATTCTTTCACATGTATTATTTTCTTTTTATTTGCATCAACTTTTCATATTTCGTTCTTTATATATATTATTATATTTCTTTATTTTTCTTTAATGTTCTCATTCTTACTTCTTCCCAGACGCATACTTTTCTTTTTTCTGTTTGTGTTTTTAATGTTTTTTAATTATTTCGTTCCAAGGAAGGCGATAACGCCACTAAGATGCAAGTGAAAGAAAACGTTAGTGAGGAGAGATAGGACAATAAAAGAAGAATTGTATTTACATTTCTTTCACACCTAAGTTATTTCATTGTTCATTTCTTTCACGTAAAAGTTTTCAACTGATAATTCCTTTACGATTTACAAAGCATTTTTCTGCTTTCTTTCTTTCGTTCTTTCTTTCTTTCTTTCTCCTACATTTATAATTATTTCAGTTTAACCATTCCTTTCTTTTTAATTACTTTCTCTTTTATCTTTTTTCTTTCTATCTTTCTTTTTTACCTTCTTTCTTTTATTTTTCTTTATTCTTTCTTTCTTTCTTTCTTTCTTTCTTTCTCCTACATTTATAATTATTTCAGTTTCTTTCTTTCTTTCTTTCTTTCTCCTGCATTTATAATTATTTCAGTTTAACCATTCCTTTCTTTTTCATTACTTTCTCTTTTATCTTTTTTCTTTCTATCTTTCTTTTTTACCTTCTTTCTTTCTTTCTTTCTTTCTTTCTTTCTTTCTTTCTTTCTTTCTTGCTTATGTCTTTCTCTCTTTTATCTTTCTGTCTTTCTTTCTTTCTTTCTTTCTTTCTTTCTCCTATTTATCTTTCTTTCTTTCTTTCTTTCTTTCTTTCTTTCTTTCTTTCTTTCTTTCTTTCATTTTAACCTATTGTCTTTATCTTTTTCTGTTGTTTCGCACTTTCTTTTTAATTTATACTTGTGATCTTTATGAATCTATTCCAGTCGTCTATTTTTCATTCCTTTATTTTTCTATCTCTTTATTCATTTTGTATTTGATTCCTGACTTGCTTTTTATCACTTCAATTTTCCATAATTTAAAGACCAATTTTTCATTCACTTCCTTTACCTCCATTGATTTTATTACATCTTTGTCATTTGTTGTGTGTTCATTCATTTTTTTCATTATTTCTTTCTTTGATATAATTGATTCTATTATAAATAACTTTCTTGCGACAATTCTTTTATTTTGTCTTTCATTCTTTTTTTCTCTCCTTCTTTCATTCATAAATTATTTCTAACTAACTAACTTACTATATATATATATATATATATATATATATATATATATATATAATAAAATCCAAAATCACCTCATATGGGGAATAGTCTATTTCGGCAGACGAAGATATCGGTCGTCTGCCTTATCAACCCCGGTGTGGATTGAGTTCGTGTCAGTAACAGAAATTTAACTGTCAAAGCTAAATAAAAATCAACCTGTCGAAAAACTAATACAGAATTTATCCATTTCAATGTTTCAGTCAGACGAAAGGCACGAGGCAGGGGTCAAAGGAGGGTGGAAGATATTTGTCTTAAAAGAAAGAAGTTTTATAAAATTAAATTCGAATATTAAAGTTATGGCATTAATTTGGGGTTATATTAAAATGAAATATTAACTTAAAATTTTATAGGAATAAAAAATTGTTTAAAAATAACTTTCAAATATATAAATAAAAGTCCGTAAGGAATTAATAGAAAGAGAGTTCTGGACATCCTATAGTAGGGGAAAGTTTATAAATTATAATTAATATAGATAAAGATTTGAAAGAGGGGGAATATAGGAATTAGAATTAGTTATACATTCGATATTTGATGAATTAGAGGGGAGTGGATATTATGGAAATATAGTAGCTAATTATTTTAAACATATATTATGGAAATTTGAATTTGTTTTTATGTCGACATTTTAACTCCAATTCATTTCTCTGATTCAATAGCTGGCTTTGATTATTGTATTTTATTATTCTAATATTTACTTCTAAACATGTCACACCTATTTCTAAGACTATTACGCTTACGCACAGAATCAATAATCTTCCAAATTATCTGTGGGTTGAATACTTTCTCTTTCACTTCCAAAAATTTCTTTCAAAGACCTGTTAAGTGATTTAGCTTAGGTTTAGAAAATGAGTGCCTATAGGTATAAAATCTCAGTTCCCATTCCACCGCGGACATTCCAATGTAAACATTATAATTCTTCATATATATATATACATATATATATGCTTTTATTCTACATTTAGTCCCATCACAAGATAATACACCAGAAGTGTTGAAAGAAAATGTCTATTTTCATAGTGATTATTCAACATATTTATATTATAATTTTCGAATAAATATTATATATATATATATATATATATATATATATATATATATATATATATATGTGTGTGTGTGTGTGTGTGTGTGTGTGTGTGTGTGTGTGTTCGTATATAAATCTTTCTACGTCTATCCATCTATGTTCGCTATATCTATTTCTTCGTATAACGTATATCTATCAATCTATGTTTGTATATGACTCTTTCTTCATTTCTCTCTCTCTTCCTATATATATATATAATATATATATATATATATATATATATATATTTGTCTATTGATATTTACTCATCTTTCCCTTTCTTTCTTTCTCTCCCCTCTCTGTCTATTTCTCTCGATTTACGCGAATGTAAGCGGTGAAATATATATTAATGACAATTTCTATGAAATGTTCGTAACATATATTGCTATTAGAGTTTCAATATGTTAAACAAACAACGTGACGAACAACATTTAAAGTAGTAAATTAGTTATAATTGAGTTAAATTTTTGCAAATTACGAAAATTCACTGCATTCGAAATTCTAGCACATTTCATCCATTTTCTTTGCAAGAAAAAATTATATGAAATTATCCCGTATTTATTTCTATAATATACCATGTACCGCTGCAAAGGAATCTGGTGTTTATCGACAATCAATCAGCAAGGCAACTACGCATTTCAGCTTAATCTTCTTATTCTCAATTAGTAAATAGGCCCCAGAGAAATGTAGCAATCCGTCTTATTCATGTCCGTCTCACTCTGGTCAGATACAATGAGGCAAAGACAATCTCCATTTTTCATAACCGTAGTAAAGAACAATTACTACGCTATATCTTCTTACAACAATAAAAAGATGTGCTCCAATTATATTCAAAGTGGGGACAGGATTTGGGTTTACACCTCTATAAATCCAGATAATCTCTACTTTCAAGATAATGTTACAATACCTGCAAAACAGAGCTAGTAACCGTTCATCATCACCGAGCATACTCTAAATTTACTCCAGCCTTAATGAACAGTTTTATGAAACGCCTTATCTCGAACTTCTATTAAGAATAAATCTCACTCTAGACCTGAAATTAAATTCGTATATTCCTGCCAATGATCGGATCTTGTACCACTTCAGAAAGCACATCACATCTACCGCCATGTTCTATCTTTACAAGTGTCGGATTGGTCCAAATATATAGCATTACTGCCATATCGGCGGCTGGTACTTTCTAGTTCTCACTGTCAAGTTTTGACAGAGTTCTAAAACGATTACGCGGCCGTGTGGGAGATGAATTACTGCCCACCATACAACCACTCCCCAAAGATGAAACGTTGTTAGCCTGTCGCTACTCAGTCGCTATTTCTGTTGGATATCTGTTGAGGAAAGACCTTTCGACCTTACTTCCGCTGCATCAGTGTGTGAGCGAAAATCGGAACTAGTGATAGAATAAAACTGGAGTGCATCCGTTGGCTAAAATAAACAGGACGGCCAGTTGTCCTGAGCGGAAAGAAATGCGTGCTTGCGTGGTCTCATGCCGGAAGAGTCGTAGCTACTAAGTTGCGTAGGTGACGTACAGGAAGAAAGAGTAGCCACACGAAGTTGCGTAGGTGTCCAAACGCTATTTAACCGGGCCGATTCTTGATCTGGACAGATGGTTGGTTAGTGGTTCACCGAAGATTTGTCTCCGTCAATTCCTGTATGCAAAATCCTAACCTCTTTGATCCTCCCTCACTGTACCCATTCGCCGTAACTCGAACAATAAAGATATTTATATGTTTTTTATATATAAGTGTTTGTCGCCTTATTTGAGCCCAGCAGGAATAAACTAAATATCTATGTCAAATGTTCAAGAACTACGAAATTACATTCCTTAGTTCTACAAGCTATTTCTTCCCTAGAACTGCCTATATGATGCTTTTTCGTCCACTACACGATGATACAACCAATATGTATCCTACATCTATCTATCTGTCTATCTATCTATCTATCTATCTATCTATCTCGTCTACTCATATCTATCTATCTATCTATCTATCTATCTATCTATCTATCTCGTCTACTCATATCTATCTATCTATCTATCTATCTATCTATCTATCTCGTCTACTCATATCTATCTATCTATCTATCTATCTTTCTATCTATCTATCTATCTCGTCTACTAATATCTATCTATCTCTCTATCTCGTCTACTCATATCTATCTATCTATCTATCTATCTATCTCGTCTACTCATATCTATCTATCTATCTATCTATCTATCTCGTCTACTAATATCTATGTCTCTATCTCGTCTACTCATATCTATCTATCTATCTATCTATCTATCTATCTATCTATCTATCTCGTCTACTAATATCTATCTCTTTATCTCGTCTACTCACATCTATCTATCTATCTATCTATCTATAAAATTCTATGACTTCCGTTAGTCTGTCCGTCCGTCAAACCCTCTAAAATAACCATACATTGACCAATCGAAACTAAATTTTGGGATGAAGTATAAGCTGGTAAGGGGCCACAACATGCTGTTGGTTTTGCTAGGATGCTTAAAAATGGTGAAGTGTGGATTTTGTGAAAGTATTTTTCCAAATAAAACAGCTTATTCAAATTTCATCGATTGGTTTGCGAAATTGAACGAAACGAAGAGATTGTAATCTCGACAAAAATGTTAGTAATAACCTAAGCAATACTAAATACTGTAAGGATTTCAACACGTCAGAGTGTTGAATAAAACCTAGTATCCTTATTATATCACCTCTTCATCCTTCCTTTGCATCTTACAATAGTCTTATTCAGTGAGCCTCTACCTTGAGTGACTCTTCGGCCTTGCATTGGGTGGACAATAAAATAAGCATCATCCTGTAAACCTTGATTTTAGCTATATGTATAAGAAGGTTTATTGTTGATATTTACATTTGTGACAGTGTAGTCTATTTGTTAAGTGGCTAGCAATCGTAAGTTACTACTACACCAATTTGATATGTTCCCCAGGAAACAGAGTTATGTCCGCTTCTTGCTCAAGAGAATTTATTTTTCGAAACTTTCTTAAACTCTAAAAGAATTTGACCAAAAGAATTAAATCAATTCGGAAGGAGAAACAAAGTTGATTTCGTTAGATTCACTTATGAGTCCAACTCTTTCCAACAACTATGGGTTGAATAGTAGACAAACTGGGTCCATAGCCCTGGGTGGCAAGGATTCTGCCGCAAAAATAAACTACTGTTTACTATTTCGCAATTCTTTGTATACCATTGCCTTCAGAAGGTAAGCGATGATGATTTTTTTGTCAATCTTTCACTATCTTTATAGAACTTAACTATCTTTATAGCACTTAATGCTA
>OZ010595.1:59340547-59383047 GCA_963932145.1 Acanthosepion lycidas
AGCTCGCTTCCACAGCACTCGGGTTATCATGCAGATCTTACAAGTGCGTTTCCCAATTAAATTTTCTATTTAGATGATCTGTTAAGTTTTGACTTTACGAGTTCCACAAAAATATTTTAGATGGTCCCTTCGCCCGGTCTGTCAATCGCAAATTTGTCTTTTGTTGGCGGCCATAAAACACATATTATTTGCTAATTCCGTTTTTTATTCCCGCGTTTAGAGAACAACACAGAATATATCGTCGCGATTTCAGCTCACATTTTACATTACCCTCTTTAAATCCACATAGTGTCACATCCCTACCCTTCCCGTTCTCTGTCATTTACTTGTATATGACATCTATCTTACCTTCCTTATAGTGAATTACAAAAAAGATTTAAAAAAAAAAACACGCAATTTTTTTTCATGCAACATTCTTTCTTTCCCACTAATCAAGCAGTGGAATTATAAAGTCTTTATTCTTTTTTTTTCAGCTTCGTAATCAAGTACGTTCATAATGGCGGTTCGCCTCACGCCTTTCAATTTAAGCATTTGACGTTTTTTAGGGTTTATTCCTCAACTGGCACTCAATTCTTCTTGCGATTGGTCCACACCAATTCTATCTGCCTGCTTTACTAACTTTGGAATCACTTTTTCCCATAATTCTGTTCAATTATTCAGACCTATTACGAATGGTGTTTTTCCTCATATTTCTCTTCTGTCTAATAACACGGAAGAGTGAGACAAATGGCCCCAAATGCCGAACATCCCATTAAAGTCAATCGAGGATTTATCTTTATTGTTCCCCACACATACTCTCGATAGATCAAGATCTGAGTTTGAGTGGCCACTGCCCAAACTCCATCATATATACTGATAGCTTGGGTTAATACTGCATTTGTCTTTATCCCCACTTGACAATTTTTCTTTAATTCCCTCTTTATCACACTTAAACGATTCAAGCACACACAACCTGTGATTCTTAGTCACATAAATGGAACTCAGGGAGATACACGTCCCTAGTGCATCATCTTTAAATTTCCTCGCTTCTCTTGTCGTCATCAACATAAATATTGTTCTCGCTGAATTTAAGGATGTATATTTGTTGTAACATAGAAAAGGTTATCTAATTAATAATAACGAAAACGGAAGTTAGAAATGAAATGGTAATCTTTATAACATTAACAAAATACAATACCCGCTAGCGACGTGAAGTAGGTAAACCACTCCTAGAGGTGGACTACATATACAACATATTATCACAATTTAAAATAGTGTCCAGCGTATTTATGAGGATTGGGTCATTATCCTGCATAGGTACAGTATATAATATTCTATCTTAATTTTATACTTAGAAACTGTCCCTGGTCTCTGTTCTATTCGGGGATAGGGGACAGGTACGTTTATCACCTGGTGTATCTCAAAAATGCTGTCCCTGTCAAACAAGGAAGAGAATTAAAACTAACAGTTTGCTATCATCTACAATTAACACAACAAAATGCTTTGTAGTGTGTTTCATTAAGACGGTTTATATATAAGGCTGTTTCATTAAAACGGATCAAAGTCAGCAGTAAATAAATCAATATTATTGGTGACAATTTATTTATTTCTCTATTTGATCCTGTTATTAAAGTCATGGCAATTATGTGCGAAAACTAGTATTGCTCAAATATCCGACCAATCTGAAAGAAAAATAAAAAAAAAATCATTAGACGCTTAAACTTAATTTACATATAAAATCGGTCCAAGTTATTGGAACACCCTTTATTTGCATTATTATTATGCGGGATCTACCGGCAACCTCAAATGGTGAGGCAACTCGGTCTGTATTATTAACAGCAACTCCTTAAAGTAACCAAGGAACATTATAATCGGAGACAAGTGTCTCAATAATGTCTAGCTGAGGTGTCACTTGCTCTAACAAAATCAACAGAGACTGTCTATTTTAACGTACCTTATTTACAATTGTTATTAATTGAAAATACTGCTGGACGAAGGTACTTAAATCAAGTAATTCAGTTGCTATGGTTCCGGAAATATTCTTGCATATATTAAATAATTTATGCATGCCGTGTTTTTCGCTAATTCTAATCTTGGGACATTCGGTATCTACACACTTCCTTGTACCCGTTTTGCTGAAAATTTTTGACCCTTCTCTGCTCCTTCCATCCTATTTTTTATGATCTTAACATCTGCTTCGGGCACTATTTTGAACACAATGCTTAACGCCTTCTTAAGGACAACTCGATTTACTCTTACCCGTAACAATTCAGTTCCCTTCAAATAATTTTTCAGATACTTCCACTGAGACTCCATTATGGTAATTTTTCAGCTTCATGGCGTACAGTAACCTAAGTGTTGTAATCTAGGGAAGGTTTATGACTAATCTCACAAAGATTGTTAATGAACAATAATATTTAGGACAGAAACAACACCTAAGTTTTCGCCAGCGGCGCGTAGAAGTAGTCAACTGCTAGACGTGAGTCAAATGAATTTCACAATGAAATCGTTCTCCAGGATATCTACCAACCGCACCACGCGGTCAGATGTGGCACAAGGCTGGATTTAATGTTGGGTATCCGAGCCCGTATGATAGACCAAAATTTACCCGTAGACCCCATATAAATCGTGGTCTGGTAGCTGTTTCCCGAGACGAGACTCTGCCTTTCGACACAGCTTCGTCTGGGGATCCTCTCTGCCCAGAATCTCCAGCTGCAGACCAACATACAGTATTTACTACTGTATTTATTTGAATGCGGTCTTACACAGTAGGTATGATATAGCACTAAGTTGCTGTGCTTCTCTGGTATGCTTTTGTGCTACCTTCATTGTGGCCGCAATGAGCTAAATCATTTTACCTCCCAATTTATCTTACAGCAATTGGTATGGGTTCAAATCTATCACGAAAGTCAATAACCATTTTGATCTCGTTATTGTCACTTCATTCGTTTGTCTGAAAATCGTATTTCGGCTGTGCTTCCAGCCTCCTACCGCTACCATCATTACCATAATCATAACCATTATTAGTTTTTATCGTGCCAGACATTTTTGAAAGTGTAATAAGATTTCCTTGCTATATTTTACCGACAATCAAGTGCGTGTATACAAACTTATTCCTTTAGTGTATTCCCACTATTCCTTATTTTCTGTTTTTCGATTTCAACTTATTATTGTTGCTAATCAACTTCTAGTACGTTGATTGGTTTCAGGCAGGTGAGCGGCGCCCTCGCCCAAAGTTTATGTCTCACTGATAGCACCGCTGGAATTTTACGGACCGTTTCGCAGACTGATCACAACACCGATAAGTAAGTGTGCCCGCATTCCATTGGCGTGCCCTAAACACCCCTGTCCTGAACAATCAAACTTCTACTGTCATTTTTCTGTATAAGTTATTTTTAATGACCCGATACCTCCCCAGCACCCACGATTGCACTTTTCCGTAATGACATGACGACATCTCATTCTTTTCACTTGAATTTCTCCATTATTGGAATTCAGGGTGTTTCGCTCCCTCACTCTTTGCTTGATGGATAAATCTGGCTCAACCTCTGGCCTATTCTTCTTCCATAACTGTTTTTGGAGTTGGGAGAGAGGTATTTTATTGCCCTCTTCCCTATCACTTGATTCTTCTGGATCCGTGCTACGGATATCGTTTTTCGCGTTCCGTCTCTCTGGCACCTTGCCTTAGGGTCTCCCTGTCATTTCCGATCGCTCAATAGCTAACTGGCTAACTGACAACTGACGATCTTTCTTCATTTTCAGATTCACTCTCTGGTTATATTTCTTCTGGCTCTACGAGAATTACTTTTTCATCCATTTTCTTTTATTTTTTGGTTTGGAACATTCCCATCCATCTACCTCCAATAGTTTTAAATCATTAGCATGATCTCTTTTAACTCGGCTCGACAACCGATCCAAGATTATGAATGACATCGGCCATATTTGTTCCACTATTCTGAAATAGGGTTCACAACTCTGGTTTAATTTTCCTTCCATCAGTTTGATTTTGTAAGATATTGGATCTTCTACCCCTCCCCCATCTATACCTCTTTTCTTCCTTTATCCAACCTCTCGTTTCTCTTCTTTTGGTCCCGTTCATTCTTCCTCGTGACCTGTGTGAATATCTTATGTTGCCGTTCTCTCCAAGGTAATTTCTGCGAGGTTTTAATAGGTTATCTACTGACAAGACCATATCTCGCCTAAACTGCATATACTATAGCGAAAACAGAGGTTTCATTAATAGGGAACCTCACAGCCGCTAAGGCCTACGTCAAAAACAAATCCAATTTCTCAGTGTTGTCATTTGTTAATTTGGCCAACGTCTCATTGAGTTTGATGAAACCGCTCCACTTTTACATTACTCTGTGGGTGATATGGGGAGGTAGTCACATGCATTGTATTCATGCTTACCAGAGTCTTTGATCATCTCTGTCAGTATCAAGTTGGGCGGTGTTTGTGGCTCTTATATCTGGCACCGAATGTGCCTCAGGCTAATTTGTTTGTGTTGTAACATGTAAAAAGTTTACTGAATGAGGAATAACCAAATCGGAGGTTGGAAATGAAATGGTAATCTTTGTAACAGCAACAAAACACAATACTCGCCAGCGGCGTGAAGTAGGTAAACCACTGCTAGTGGTAGACTACTTAGACAACACATTACCCCCACTTACAATAGTGTCCAACGTATTTCTGAGACATACCTATTAGTGTTCATAGTTACGGTTTTTAACAGTTAGTCACTCTACACAACTCACTATGTATAGATTTCCTTTTGGGGTTCCTCCATAAAGTCTTGATAAATCCATCCTTACCCATTCAGAAGTATAATAAAGGATTTCCGTTTCTATCCACGAAGCTGTCTCATGTCTCCTGCTATGACCTTGGCTTATAACACATCTCTGTATATATCTATTAGGGTGGTGCAAAAATAATGACGTAATAATGTCGTTTTTGACGTATTTTTAACATCAAAAAACGACATTATTACGTCATTATTTTTGCACCAACCTAATAGGAACCTTACTATACAGTTTTGGCCAATAATACTTCCTACCTATTAGGTGATAGGTCTTGTCAATTCACATGTGACCCATCCTCTAATGACATTTTTCCAGCACTGAGGCTCTCAGCTCAGTGGGCACAAACATTCTGTATCTTATTTCTTAATCCCTTCTCGTGAGATAATATATCATTTCTTGTATTACATACTTAGAGGTGTCGCCTACCTCGACCTTTGCTCCGAGGACGGCTATCTCACTGTCCTACTGACTTTCTCGTATTGTATCTCTCCAGTGAGGATCATTGACAATGTGTAAGGTCCCCTCTGTTAGAGTTTCTAATGTAGGACGGACTTTTAATCTATGCGAATTAATCACTTGTATCGGGTAGGTTCTGTCATCCAATTCCAGATCTAATCTCAGGGATTCGACTTCCAACTGCTTTGTAATTTTTTCGACAGTCAATACTGTCCTTTCCTGCCAAATATCCAATCTGACAATGGTACCTTCTTAATTTCAAAGTACCCAGCTGAATCTTTTTGTTAGTCTCCTCAGCTTCGAGCAAGTATTGGCGTGGCTTGTGGTCAGTCTTAATGGTAAACATAATCCCGTTCATGTAAGAGTCTAATTTCTGCAGGCCAGACAGGATGGTGGATGACTCCGTCTACAGCCATCTCCGTTGCGTTGCAGAGAACAAATAGGGCATGTTATTCATTGGTAGTTTATCCTGTATACCAGTCACCGGATTCTCCTTGTGCGGGCATGGTTGAGTAAGGACTGCACCGACACATTGATAACTAGCGTCCGTATATAGGATCATCGATTTGCTGAGATCGGGAAACGTCAATAAAGGTATCGCTGTCAGCAGATCTTTGAGGGTGTCAAATGCTCTCAGACAATAATTTGAATTTAGCATTCTTCCTGGTCAGTACTATCAGGGGTTGAATTTTAATTAGTCCTTATGTTGGCCCACACAATCTTCACCCAAGATTTCTTCACAGAGTTCCGTGTCCTCATATAACTTGCCCCTCCTATTTTTTACCGGAACCCAAACCATTCCCATTATCGTCATCCTCTTCCCGTCTGCTTGGCTAATCGTAATGTCAGGTCTATTTAACCTCCCCCGCATTCACAAACTCTTATAACGGTCACCTCTAATCAAGGACAGAGAAAAACCCTTGTCTATGTTTGAACAAGCCTTCCGAGGATTGTTCTTTAGGGGTGGATCTGTTGACAGGGGTTCCTGGGGATTCTTTTCGGGTCTCTAAACTACTTAGACTCATGGCAAACCTGGATATATCTAGCGCAAATTGGCCCCGGACATTTAGGAGGAACCCCCCACCTTGACGGACGACCTCTCGTTTTATGACTTTCATAGTTGAAGGTCTAACAGAACGGCCTGTATCTACCGTGTGTGGGTGCAAAATTCCCATGATTCGTAGGTCACTCTCTTCTATTGCGATGGATTTATTACTTCCAATTTTCTGGGTGCTCTTTCACCCTTTCTAGGTCCCTACTCGAAACCGGGGATTTCTTTCTCCTATTCTTGATGATGCCTAAACATTCCCGACCCTGACCCCGTGCTCCAATATTTCTCGTCTTTTTCCAAAACTTTTCATCGTCTTTTGTTAGATCTCTGGACAATGAGAATCTGATTGGGACTTCCTTAATCACATCCTGTCTGATGCGTTCATTCTTCAGCGCATCAGTGAACAAATTCGCCAACTGGGCCTGAATTGCGGCATTTTCTTTTACTTCATCAGGGATTGCCAAGGATGACAGTTTCGTCGCTATGGCTTCCGAATTCCCTGCTGTCTCATCACCTGCCTCAGTGAGCTTTATGAGGCACCTGGTGGTCTCTATTACCGTTCCATCCTCTGTATATTCTTTATCAGTAGCTTCTCTTGTCCACCCCACATTAATACAGGGTTCCTCGCCAGACGGCCCCCCTACAAACGCGGCTCTTCAGCCGCATCATACGCCAGCATCACTCTCTACTTCAGACACTTCGTTGATGAGATGGTCTTTCCTATCTCCGTCAACCAGTTCTTTAACACTCATCTGTCCCCTCTATAAGTCCCATGTTCGCTCATTTTTAGACAACTAAATATAGACAATCCGGCAAAAATCTATTTATAAACAACAACTAAAAATATATTGGTGAGGTGTAGAATAGAAATACGGGGAAACCAAAAAGTCTCTTACTTATCACTTGTCTTGTGCTTGCTGCAACTTGATAAAAATGGAGATTGTGATACTTTATAGTCAAAATGACTAAAATTCGTTGATTCTAATCCTTCAACGAATTGACCTTTTTCTTTAGTCTTTCTTTTTCTATTTAGTGTCCATCGATCGATATTCTAAGTTTCTGCAGGCTTCCCCTGGGTCGATCTTTTGGTCACGGAGACCAATTATAACACGACTAATCGATCCTGGTCAAAGATAACCAATTGTAACACACACGCCCCGGTCGATACTGGGTCAACCTAGGTTAACCATACGCTGGTCACTACCGTCCTCGGTCCACTGGCTGTTGGTCGCTGTCCGTTTCCATTCACAACGTCTCTGCCCACATTTCGTTCTTTGATCTTAGAGCAGTAAAGTTCGAATGTCCTCGGTAATTCGGAGCTCTGGTTCAAGCCACGACGAAGCTGTATTATGAAATAAATAAATATCTTCTCGTAGACGAAATAAAAACGGAAGATTTGGGGTTTTGGTATCAGCTCATTTGCCCTTCGCTTCTCTTTTGAGCTCTCTAAAAAATCTCTGACTGAGTGGTCGACGCAATATGCTTATATTGAGTCCGACCCAAGATTTGCGTGGATTCGAACTAGTCTGGGGCTTTCGGTAATTCTCCTGCTTTTGGATTTAGGTGCGGGTATCGACCCACCTTCATAACTCATATTTTCTTTTATTTATGCCCGGATCATTACTTCCAAAAAAACTTTTCTTCTCCCCTCTCGGTATTCAATATGAGACCATCCCTATTTCACTGTCTTTTTGACAATTATAATTTTAATCCGAGTGGATGAAGGTGGGGCTTTATTTTAATCATTGAGTTTTCATAACAAATATTATTTCCTAGCCTTGTGTCTGGTTTGTTCGAGTCGACCGAAACCAGTCATCCCGCTTCCACATACCTTGGGTTATCATGCAGATCATATTTTACTTCTCGGGTTGGTCGCGCTAAACAGAGGGTCCATCGATCGATATTCTCTAGTTATAAACAGCAACTAAAAATGTATTTGTGAGGTGTAGAATAGAAATACGGGGAAACCAAAAAGTGTCCTATTGTCACTTGTCTTGTGCTTGCTACCTCTTGATAAAAATGGAGATTTTGAAACTTTATAGTCAAAATGACTAAAATCCGTTGATTCTAATCCTTCAACAAATTGACCTTTTTTCTTTAGTCTTTCACTTCTCGGCTTGGTCGCGTTTCTTATTTCAATTTCATATTCTGTTGACTTAGTAAGTTTTGTCTGTTTGTGTTGTTTATATATTTTCACAATTATATTTCAGATTGGTCAGCACGCCAATGGAAAATTTCATTTTTGTTGGCAACCATAAAACAAATAATATTTCCTAATTCCGTTTTTAATTCCCTCGGGTATCAGGATCTATCGTAACGATTATTACACTAATCCCTTTAAATCCACCAGAATCACAGCTTTATCTGTTTCTCTCCTTGATGAAGTTTCACTGTCCTTTGCAGATCTAGACTTTCTCTTCCCTGCAGCATTTGCTTCTCTCCTTCTTTGTACCTCTTCGGATGTTTCAGATGAAACTTGATCTTCCATGGTTTGAAGCATCTGCTTGTAACATACCTTTTGCCTCTTCTTTTTTATACATTTGAATTCCTCAATTGACCCTATGGAACTTCAAAACCTCACTTTGTCTCTGATTTGGGCTATAAGTCAAGTTCTAGTCAAAAGTCCGATTTGACAGAATGTCCAATTTCGATCTGGATCGAAATTCCGATTTGGGCCGAAATTTCGATCTGGATCGAAATTCCCATTTCGGCTGAAATTCCCATTTCGGCTGAAATTCCGATCTGGTTCGAAATTCAGATTTGGGCCGAAATTCCAATTCAGGCCAAAAACTGAGTTTTCAAATCACAAATTCCGTAGAACTTCGACTAAGTTTGCGTTTGATATTTACAAGATTCTAGTTATCAGGGAAGCAAGAAAGCGGACGTGATTTTTCACAGGTGGGATTTGCTAGAAAATAAACTGTTATTATGGAAGTGGCGTTTGCATCTAAATATCTCAACAGTAAACATGAGAGACATACTTGCCAATCTTGTAGCGCACTTAAAATCATGTAATCGATGCATAAGGGCAAAAGCTCACCAGGACAGTTTTCGTGAAAATACTTGAGAAAGACAAAGGTAAACCATGTCATATTTTTGATAAATGTAAGTGAAGACGAGATGCCATGCCAGGATCGATTCCATTAGAGACTCTTTGGATCGTATGAAGAATCAGCAAGAGAACCAGACCAGATATGGCAACAGTATTCAATGCACACACGAATGGTAGATTGATAAATAAGCAAGATGGATTCTCACGATAGAAAATTCTAGCACGACACAGTGAAACAAATTTCCTTGCAGTTGATGGAGCAATTGATTCAATTTAGTCTCTCCAGTTCATGTATGTGGAAAACGTGATGCCAAGAAGTCGGAGTGTGTAGATCTGGAATTTAACTTCTTTCATGTTGATGGCAGCGGCAAAAGTTTCTCTGTGGTGACAAAGGAAACAGAAAACATACGAAAATATTTAACGTTCATGCCCATAAAAAATTGTCTATCAAAATCAGGGTTATTACCTTGATCCCGCTATAACTGTATACATTTTAGACCACCTCGGTATTTGTGTTAGAAATACATTATATATACGATATATTTGATAAGTCCAATTAATAGTCACATGTCTCACAAGAAAAAGAAAAGCAGACGGGGTATGGTGTGATCTCTTCATTAGATTAATCATCAACTAAAAAGGAGAGATTTCCTGGTTAAAAAAAAAAACAGCCCCATCCTCTAAGGATCAGCTGTAAGATTTTCAGGTTTGTAACAAGCAGATGTGGGTAGGGATGTTTTTCTCACTAGCTGTACCCTCTTCGTCTGTAAAAATTAAGTCGGTAACATTTCCTTTGTGGAGCCAATCAGTGAGAAATCAAGACGTTGCAATGTTGGAGAATTGACCTGAATACGGCCAATCGAAGCCACTGTGAAGCAGCAACAGTAGTTCGCCGAATACCAGATCGAATCACATAGGATGTTGTTACAATGCAATACGTAAATATAACTTATATAGGTTTATTTCATTCAGTAAAGAGCCTTTTTGCTTACCTCTCGAGGCCTGTGTAATGATAACAGGAGATATACTGATGACATAGTTATAAATTCTCAGGTTCCGAATAGTTTTGAATAAAGAATAAACATCTGTCAAATATTCTTAGAAAAAGGACTCGACATTAACCTTTTAAAAACAGAAATTATGATCTTGAATTAGGATATATATGAGTCTTAGTACATGCCCAGAATCTATCATAAATATTCAGGATATAGAATGAGAATTAGTAAATATTAAGCACTTATAATTCATTGTTATATCATTAGCATTCTTCTGTTGAACCACATCACGGCTTAAGGCCATCTTCCTATACCATCAGAGAATCTGGTCAGTGCCTGGATGGTTGATCGTTTGGTAGTGCCAGGTGTTGTAAGCTAGGATGTGAAGTTGATATAATGGATAACGGTTCTCCGATTTCCAACTCCCGTTACCCTTCCAAAAGGTATAAATCCTTCCCCTTCCCAAATAGGGGTTAACTAGTAGAAATTCTATCAGTAAATCGTTATTGTTGCAGCATCCCTACGAACGATAATGGATATGTCCCTATTCACATAAATAAAGTAGTAAATACTGTATGTTGTTCTGCATTTGGAGCTTCGTATCCAGCTGTGTTGGTCAAATTCTCTTCCTCTGGGCAGAGAGATTACCCGGACGAAGTTATATCGAAAGGCAGTGTCACGTCTTAGGAAACATCCTTCAGACCACGTTAAATATAGGGTATACGGGCAATTTTTGGACGAGCGTACGGGCTCGAATATCCCACATTAAATTCGGCCTTGTGCCACATCTGACCGCGTGATGCGGTTGGTAGATATACGACCGTTGGAGAGTAACTGTGGAATTCACGTGACTCCTAACAGTTGACTACTTCTTCAACGCGCTGCTGGCGAATCATATATGGGTTGTTCTTGTCCTAAGTATTATCGTTCCTTAGCTACCTTCGTAAGAGTATTCTATTCAGTAACATTCCGCAGGTTATAACAGTTATCCACCAAAAGATCTTACAATCTTGAAATAATATCCGACTTCAAAATAACATGCAAAGGGTTGATAAACTGTTGAAAGCAAATGAATCGATTAAGTCTGCTCTTCATTGAGGGATTTGTAAGAAGTCGAATATTGATAAGAGTTGCAAGTGAAAGGTAGTTGTAGAGCATTATAATTAGATACGTCTGAGTCCACGTGAGACATAAAAGACGAATTCCCACGTTCCTTTTTCATTAGAATACAGTATTGCAACACACATGGCCACTGCATATGAAACATTTTTTTTTCCAGAAACCTCTCCATTTAATGCATCATAAGATGGCCTCCCAGTTCAAGCCGACACTACGGAATGATGTAATCCTTGACAGAGGGAATTGATTTCGGTGCACCACCTTCAGCCATCTGAAATAACCTTTTCCAAAAAAAAAAGTCTATTGCTTAGCCTACGAATATTTGATCGGGAGATCAATGCATATGACCTTTGCTTCACATCCAACACAAGCAGTAAATTTGATTTCGGTTTTTTCTTCTTCCAGCATTGGTGAAGAAGAACTTGAGAATATTATTTCGCTTGTAAAATATATTAATTCTTTGTGGAACAATTCATTTTCTTGCACTTTGACCTACTCCACTATATGTTGACCAGACTGAGGACTAAAGATATGAGAAGAGCATAAAAACCACTGAGCTTCAAGATATATGAAAATCGAAAGACAAAATTAAAAAGGACACACAATGTAGAAATGAAATCATCAATATGCTTTAAAACATTAAAGAATTTATTTTCTTGCTAATATTGTTTGCTTACATTAACAGTAGAATTTTGCGTCGCCATCTTTTTTATTCTTTATTTAATAAGTTCTTTTAAGATGTGAATGGTCTTGATTCTCTACATCTCTTGTTCTAAGTAAGTTTTAACCCTTTACCGCGTGTCTTTGCACTTGTTTTGGCATTAATTAACTCAAAATTATTAAGTAGGTTACTCGGGATTATCCACTGATTATCTTACCTTCATGTCATTCATTTTCCCTCGCTATATGTTCTAGAAGAGGCTCGGTGGAGTAATGGATAGCAGCTCTGATTGAGAAATCGGTGGGTCGAGTTCGAATTCCAGTCGAATCTATCACATTCACTTATGGCTTATGAATCCTCTTCTCCCGCCAGATAAATCTTCGGATAGACCGGGTCCTATACTCTTGGATGGCAAGTGTTATGCCGCAGAAAGAAATGGCTACGTACTGCGGGAAAAAAATCTGCCTCGTCATGTATTGAAGTACACATGATCGCCTAAGCGTTTGTCACACATAACTGATTGATATGTTCTAGTAATATCAGTTCCGTAATTGTATGTATCAGTTCCCTTGTCACTGAGATTTTCGTTTCATAGATTCATGTTTCTTTTTGATTGTCTGCATCAGTTTCCTAGTCGATGGAATTTTCTCTAAATCTTTCTGGCTGATAAAATTGACTATCACTTTGGGAATAATCATTTCTTTTACAAATGGACATCTTTCGCCATCTGCCGACTCAATCTGGTACAAATAAAACGGTAGAAAGGTAGTCAGACATTTGGCTTCCTGAATCTGGGTTCTTAAATTTGGGTTCAGTTGTGGTGTTCTATGTTAGAACCTTCCGCCTACTATTAGTTTAGTAGGAGAGACGGTTCGGGGAATAGTGAACTGTGAACAGATTGAGCACTAGTTCATTCGATACACTCTTACTAGTCGAATAATACTCCTCTAGTGTACTTACGATATATTTGCAAACGTTTTATTTTATTAATTAACCATTTACTTGGTCACAGCAGGTTCCTAAATACATTAGCATCGAAAAGGCTGTTAAAAAGATCTATCCTGTACACACACACACACACGCACAGACACAGACACAGACACAGACATAGACACACACACACACACACACGCATATATATATATATATATATATATATATATATATATATATATATATATATATATATAGATAGATAGATAGATAGATAGATAGATAGACTTAGTGAGACACACAAACCTACTTAGGTTTCACCTAAACGGATCGTCAGGGAACTTTCCCTGACGATCCGTTTAGGTGAAACCTAGGTAGGTTTGTCTGTCTCACTAGGTGTATCGAGGTCTGCTCTACCGTTGTATTGATCTCTTTTGTTAGTTAGTTGCTTACTCGTATCGGTTTTTTTCTTTGGGCTTCAGACCTGCATTTTTTCGGCAGTAATTCATGTTTGTAGCTCTTTCTTTTTTTAAGACCTTTTTTTCCCTCGAGATTGATTTGATTAATCAAAAAGTCGAGGGTTTTTCGAAACGAGTCTAGTTATATATATATATATATATATATATATATATATATATATATATATATATATATATATATATATATATATGTATTAGTAAGTTCAAATGTTTTAAATAATTTTTTAGTTCTGGTTACTGACTTTGACTCCCATTAAGATTTGTGCGCAACAGTCTTTGACTTCGTTTATACAGTGTGTATGTATGATGGACCATGGCTTTCCACAACTTCCAGTCTTTTGTTATCTTATATGGATAAGATGAATATTTTTGTTATCTTATATGAATTCACTAAATATATCAAAATAGAAAGGGGTGTAAGACAAGAATGTGTCTTCTCACCGGATTTATTCAAACCAGACAGTGAGACATTTATACCAGGATTCATTATTGGCGGACATACTCTTAAGAATATAAGAAAATGGAGATGACACATTGTTAATAGCAGTTATGAAAAGACACTATAAGAACACATACAGAAATTAATGAAAGAAAGCAAGAAGAAAGTAGTAAATGTCAATTGTTAGAAGACAGAATGCATTGTTGTTAGTAAAACCAGCAGCTCAACATGCAAAGTGGTTATATCAAGTAGAACTATTTAAATATCTGGAAAGTGTTTAAGCGACACTCAAATCCGAAGTTATGTTGTGACAGAAAACTATGCTTTACAAAATCTAACCAAAGTATTAAGAAACGCAAAAATTTAGTTAGAAACAAATAAAATAGGACAGAAAGGAAGTGTTTTATAATTTATGCGATATGGCAGGGAATGCTGGGACATCTCTTCGCGGATGAAGAACAAACTTGTAGAAATTAATACGTGCTTCTACAGAAGGATGCTGAAAATAGCATGGGCCTGACATGAAACATCAATGATGTTTTACAGTAAAGAGAAAAAAAAGGAATACTTATACTTAACATTACCATCAGAATGAGACAGCTGGAAATTATTTGGGCATATAATGAAGGAAAGATGGCTTAGCAATTTTGATACACACAGGACAGTTTAAAAACAAGAGGGGACAGAGGAGAACAACGCATAACCTACCTAGCGACCTTGAGTAAATGGATAACAAAAAGAAAAAAAAATGTTAAGATCTATAAATGAAACTTGTGGAGAGCCATGATCGTCAACGTCCTGAAGAATAAGAAGTAGAATATCCTGTAATTGTTAGATTCTCCAGATATCGCTATCCTCACCTCCCGTCATCGAATACCTGCTGTCACTTTCTGATTGTATATATCCGTTTCCTTGTAGTACCCGTTTCTTTTAAAAGTTGTAATATATATTAAGACCTTCAGGCACAATTCATTTTCTTTCACTCTGACTAGCTCCGGCATCTTAGGATCTGACGTGGTACTAAAAACATCGTAGGTGAGTATATAAGCTATTAACTTCCGAATGTGTTATGTGGTTGTGGTCTAATAGGTAGCGGCTCATAAGGAAATAATTGAGAACTGTGTTCGAATTCCAGTCACTTAAGATTTATTTTGTTTTAATAATTTCCCCCCAAGCAAGACGAAAATGCCAATTAGGCACAGCTGGGTGCAAGGGGTAAAAGAGAATAATAACAATTTTGTGAGCAGTGGTGAAAAGAAAAGTTAATAAAACATATTTCATGAAGAGGGAATATGACGATTGATAATGCCAATAGGACACAAGGGGTTACTTCGAGCGAGTGGAACAAAATAAAAAAAAAAAAAGAAAAAACTTTAGCAAGGTGAAAGGACAATAAAGAGACATATTTCATCAAGACAGAAACTGTCGATTGGCATTGCATTTAATTTATTTGAAAATTGTAGTTATCAGGGAAACAAGAAATTGGAAGGTAGTGTCAGGTGCGAGAAAGGAGACTGACAGAATAGAAATGAACGATCTTTTTTTTTTCCATAAACAGTAGGCATCTGTTTATCTCGAGAGATATAGATAGCGCCCTTTTGGCTCTTTTGGTGGCGAAATGGAGACCGTGTGCTGCCCAGACTACATGCCTACCCTCTAGGTCGTGCCGAAAAGATCCAAATAATACAGGGCATTACATTTGTAGGCGGTTTGGTTGCAGCAGTTGCCGGAAAGTTTTCACTGTTGACAGGTTACCGCATTCGGGGCTCCACTACGTCTTATACCTGGATTTATTTTCATAGCCCTTTCCGTGTTTTTGATATGATCGTAAGGCAGCGGAGGTTTAAAATCAGGGTTTGTTTTTTTATCTAGACTGACTGCCATCCTGGGCTGTCGAGCTCCATCTATACGAGTAAATATATGGATTATGCTTATTGGCTTTAAGCCATTGTCGCCTTATGACATATTACATGAAAATGTTGTGCATTCATAGAACGGGGAAACTAGCTGGTCAAGTTAGGAGAGCAGAGTGGCTAGTATTTTTTACCTGTCCATTCCCCGACATCAACGATGGCCTGCGAGTGATGATATCGTTTATAATAATGTATTTGGCGATGGAAGAAGAAATAGAATGTTGCAGAATCGCGAAATGAACATAAGCATTAATTTTTTTTTTCCGGCGCCAAGATTCTCGGTCGGTTCACAGGTTTTGTACACAATTCTAAGAACCCCATGCAATCTATTTGCACCAAAATGATTAAAAAGAAATCAGAGAGATATCGCAAATGTGTGAAAGGCAACAAAAATCAGTTCGATGGCCAGGAAATAAAATCATACTAAAAACACGCAACATCAGCTACCAATAAAATAAACGAATTTTAATATATGATATGCTGAAAGGTCAATAGGCTTTCTTTATTCGTTAAAATGGTTTAGCCCGAGTCCATCTGTCAAATCTACAAATTTACCACTGCAATGAATACTGTTGCCACATATGATCTGGTGCCCCCGCTGCTCATCTCGAGGTTCGCGACAAAATCCAGAGACGGATATGAAATGTGATAGATCCTGATCTGGCATTTCGTCTACAGTCATTTTCTCAAAGACGTGCTGTGGGTACACTCTGTCTTTTCTATAAACATTTTTATGGCAACTGCTCTGACCAGCTACTTTCACTGATACCACAACTGCAGGAATGTAAGTTTGCTACTAGGTTGGCATCTCTGTCCCACCCTTTCACTGTCGAAACAGTTAAATGCTACAGCCTCTTCTACTCTAAAATCCTCTTCTCTCGCACTTCCCGACAGTGGAAATCTTTTCCTCTTCCTCGCTTCCCAGATAGCTATAATCCTCAAATATTCAAATGATTCCCGCCCTTCTTTATATCCTTTCCACAAACACCCATCTTTACTCTTGCTCTCGTTCTCTGTAACCCTTTGCTTCCTAGTGGCACTTCCGTTTTGCTTGGGGTGATGCTTTAAAAATGGTAATAGTAATGTCAATATTAACATTTCGGCATTCTTTGACCGAGTAGTCGGTTCAAATTTATAAAATTTTTATAAATATTTATAAATATGGATCAAGTCTCCATTCTTGGTCCTATTTTAGTTTTAATTTTCATTAATGAATTCGTGATCGCATCAGATTTCAAATTTGTATCTATGCTGACGAAACAATTTATTCCTGCCTCGTTAGTTAGGTTTATCAGTCTGACAATGTAAAAATGGCAACCAATGTACCAAAAGGACACAAGTAGGTAGTTAACTGGGGCAAAAGTAAGCTTGTTAATTCTAACACCTCCAAAACTAAACATCTATCCATTAATCATCTCAGAGACCCTTTGCTGCTTTACATCAGCATGGCTGATGGTATCGTCAAGGAGAGTGACTCGTTTCGTTTTTTCGGTTTCATCTTCTTTACTGATATGAAATGGAAAGACGATATTGAATCTAGTTCAGCTGTTAAGAAAGTCAGTTCACTGTGTCATGCGAGACAGTTTTCTTACATAGCTATAAGTCTATCATTCTTCTATGCCTATAATATTGCTGTCACATATCGTCTGATGCCGCTGCTAGTTACCTTAGGCTCCTTAATAAAATCCAAAGACGAATCAGCAATATTATTGGGCCTGATCTTGCGGCTCAGTCACTTTGCCACCGCCGTACGGTTACTTCTTTGTGTCTTTTCTATAAATATTTTCATGGTACTTGTTCGAATCAGCTCTTCGATATACTGCCAAGATTTTTTGAATTTAAGCGCAGGACTAGACTGGCGTCGAGATTGCATTAATTTAGAGATGAACACTCTAGATGTAGCCGTAGATTATATGCTAACAGTTTCTTTTCTCGCAATTCTCGCTTGTGGGACTCCATATCAGCTCAATGCTTCCCAGCGTTCTTTAATCGTCAATCTCTATCTACTGTTCATCTGCATACTATTTTATCTTTCTGTTAAGCATTAATGTTTCTGTTCCTAATTCTTTCACACCCTGCAACCCATTGTCTTTTAGTGGCATTAATACATTGAATGGGGTGATTCCTATTTTAAAATTCTCTTAATATGATATATCAGAAAAATAAGTTTCTCAAGTCCAGTAGCTGTTATCGTTCTTTCCAACATTTATGGCGGTTTCCTCCCTAACCTTTGATTTGAAGTAGTGTGGAAAATTAACTTCGTGATTAAGTCATTATTTTCTTTTCGTGTCATATGTAATATAAATTTTTAGCTGTTGCTGCTGCTGAAAGTCCTTAAGGGATTTCGTTCCTATTATTTGGCACAGTTCTTTGTTTGTTATTCTGTATCGCTAGGCCATAAGGTTCGAAGAAGTGTGCTTTCGTCAATTCCCACATGCCTCCTTCATTCAAAGTCATTTTAAAATAAAACTGTTGCATACAGCAGTTTAGATTTTTCTCAACGGATTTGGCTTCCTGAATGATATCAATATGAAAATTAAGGTTAGTTAAGAACATGATTCGAGTTTTCAGCTTATTCTTTGGTTTTGTAGCAGTTGGGTGAAACTATTAGGTTGGTGCAAAAATAATGACGTAATAATGTCGTTTTTTGGCGTTAAAAATACGTCTAAAAACGATATTATTACGTCATTATTTTTGCACCAACCTAATACCTCAACTCATGTTAGGTTTCAAGATACGTGTGAATGACTACAAACCTGTATAGCACTGAACCATGAATATTCTATATATCTTCTGAAGTACAAGTATGTTTAATTTCAAACTTCGGGGATATACGAGAGTAACTCCAATAATTTCCTCCTGGGTATGACGATAAACTATATCCGACATGAAGAACTCTGAGCAGGTGGTTTTTCGGAGGGTGGAACCACCTGATAATTGCTGTTATTCCTAATTCCACCCTGTTAGGGTCTCACCTATGGGCAAGTAGTTAACATTCAAACTGGTATCAAAACACTATGATAGTATAACAAAAATGTATAGTGAAATACATTTTTATAGTAATGAAAATTATCAGAAATAGATTTCCTTAAGGGGGGAAAAACATTACCAGCAATAGATTTTTGTAACAAAAAGAAAATTACATGCAATATTTTTTTAAAAGAAAAGAAATATCAGCAATATGTTTTTTAACAACAAAAAAATATTTAACAGAATTAAATCATTTCGACAAAAAAAAAAAAAAAAAAAAAAGTCATGCATTTTTGTGACAAAAAAATTTCCAGGAATTCATATTCCACGGAATACATTTTTGTAACAACAACAACAACAACAACAATAAAAAAAAAAAAAAAAAAAAAAAGTCAGTTTTGTGACAAAAAAAAAAAAAATTACATGAATACATTTTTTTACCTACCTTTTCTGGATATCTCTGTTTAAATTTTTCCCCCTTTATTTGCACAAATCTCCAAGTTTTGTTCCCCTCTGCTGTGGCCAGGTATTGAACTCACAACACTTTGAGTCAATTTACTTGATTAATTCAACCAAAGTTTTTATCAACTGGGTTACGTCTACCGTAGTTCTTAGTAACCTAAACATAAGACTTGTTGCTTTCTTTATTAATATGAGAAAAGGCAAGGCATGTGGAACTAGAAAAATTTACCCCCGTAGAAGAAATAAAGGATTCAATTCGAAATTCGAAATTATATCACTGGAAGAAGGCCGGGGCGTACAGCGTTCGAAACGACGTGAATATGACAATAAAGATGAGGACAACAGTCCGAACAATGTAAATCAATCTTCAGTTATGTACCATGCATGATGTATCTTTCGATACATGACAGACGAGGCAGATTTTTTTTGCCGCACTAGGTTGCAATTTCTTTCCGCGGTAGACCAGTTGCCATCCAAGGCTATAAAACCCGGTGTTTCCTGCTATTTATCCATAGCTAGGGGGAGAGAAGAAGATGATTCATACCTTTCCCAAGGGTATTAGAACGTAAGTGATTGTAAATAGTGTAAATGAAATTATATAGATAACTTAAGCAGAATGAACACGCACCGTACTTTTTTTCTTGTCTAAGTCTGCTGCAGTACAAATTGTACTCCTTATAAATGGATAAATTCCTTGTCTTTCGATCAAACAGAAAGAGATCATATAGCATTCAAAGATGACAAGTGAAAGATTTTCTTCTCTCAGGGAATGTAATCGATATCCTTACAAAAAGCGATCGATGTTTGAATTGTATGGTCAGAACTATTGTATGTAAATCACATTAAGAAAAACCTGATCTCAGAATCTAATTTAATATCACACGGGAATGTTTATCTAAGGAGAGTTGATCTGTGCTGACTCCTATATCAACGGAGTTCAACCTTAGAGAACCCAACTGAAATATATGTGCCCGACAACACCTCAAAACGCCCAAAGACCTCATCGCGCTGAGAGGTGAGAAGATAATATCAATTTCATAAAGTTGAGATTCAATTCTCGAAATATATTGAGGGCGCCATCGTAAAAAGAAAATGAACCCAGATGAACGTAGGATATATACACACAAGAAACAACCGGATTAAAGAAAGTCATATATTCATGCATCAAGGAGAGGAAACATGCAATCCGTAAGAACCTCGAAAGAGAAAGATGGAACGTTCGAAAAATGAAGCATATATACCCTCGATTTAGGTGTGAAACATTTAGTCTTGTATTTTCATCAGTTATTAATTGATTCCAGAAATATAAAAATGAATAACATCTAGAAGACAAGAGTGAAAAATTTTGGAATGTGCAAATCTTTTGGTCAACACTAGAAGTAATCTTCAAGTAAATTATAATACCGATTAAAGCTAATGGCGTTTCCATTGATGCATGAGTTCAAGCAATTCCGAATTACGACTATTGAGACAGGTGTTAAATCTTAAGTCGGAAATAGCATATGCCCAATTAAGAACTTAAAGGAACATAACCAATATTAGGGCTACAATTTGTCAAGAGTCTGTACATTTTAGTGATTATTGAAGGATAAATAAACGAGTTGTGTGGAACCATATACCCTCGATTCAAACGACGTACAACCAGAAGTGGAGAAAAATGATTTTTACCTATGAAATATTTAGTTTTATATTTTCATCAGTTTTTAAATCATTGCAGCACTATATAGAAACGAAGCTAAATTTAAAAAAAAAGATGAAAGTTCAAATCTTGGTAAACATTAGAAATAATCATTTTATATAGTTCAAGGAATTACAAATTTACTTGTTAAAACAAAGATGTTACGTAAATACAACTATTGAGAGAAGTGTTACATCTTAGTCGGAAATACCATGTGCAAATTGAAGATTTTTTTTATGAGAAGACCAAGGTTACGGATAAAATTTGTCAAAGGCCATTACATTTTAGTGATCGTTGCAGGATATCAAAACGAGTTGCGCATCAGCACATACTAAAGGGTTTTATTTATTTTTTTGGAAAAAGAACCAAAAGTAGACTAACAAGAACCTT
Source organism: Acanthosepion lycidas (assembly GCA_963932145.1). Lineage (NCBI taxonomy): Eukaryota > Metazoa > Mollusca > Cephalopoda > Sepiida > Sepiidae > Acanthosepion > Acanthosepion lycidas. The sequence goes on from OZ010595.1 coordinate 59,361,924, forward strand.
CATCTATCAACAAATAGACGACTGAGAAACAGAAAGAAAGAACTGGGGAGAGCTACGGATGATTTAAAATGTAGTCATAACAGTTTTTCAGAGGATGTTCATATAGATAGATAGTATACCCTGAAAAAGAATTTATTTACTGTAGATCTTAGCAACCTGTGCATAAAGTTTGTTTCTTTAAGGTCAGAACATGCATTCTTTACCGAAATGAAAATCGTTTACAAGTTAATTCTTTCGTTTTTTTTTTTTATTTTTTGACAGAACCAAATTGCTAGCAAATATTCTCTTTGTGCTTGGCGGAATCTACTAACCTTGGATTCCCGCAAAGAGATAGTCTCCCTGGCGTTTGTCACCCACGACAACTGAGCTTCAACTGTGCTGTAAGGCGTGCTGCACACCCTCCTATGAGTAAGGCGGAGTTAAAATCAAATTTTGCTATTCCGATGCATCTTCGTATTATCAATCCACTAAACAAGCCGCAAATAATTGAATATGAGAATATCTGACATAGAAGAAGTCACCGTGAGTTGTGTCAAAAGAAGTCAGCGTGAGGTGTGTCAAAAGAAGTCAGCGTGAGATGTGTCAAAAGAGGTCAGCGTGAGGTGTGTCAAAAGAAGTCAGCGTGAGATGTGTCAAATGAAGTCAGCGTGAGGTGTGTCAAAAGAAGTCAGCGTGAGATGTGTCAAAAGAGGTCAGCGTGAGGTGTGTCAAAAGAAGTCAGCGTGAGGTGTGTCAATGCATCAATCGAAACAGCATTAGCTTTTTATCTGTATTATAATTTTTATTTTTTCTCATTATTTTAACATAGCAAATATGACTAAATGTCAATGATCTTCCCTTTTCTCAATGATACCTGAATTCCGTGAAGTTTGACAGTAAACTTTTCCTTTGTTTTCCGAACGTTTCATTTACGCGACTAGACATTTGTATATTTTGCATCACTAGAATTAGTAAAATGAGTAGATTATCAAATAGTAGATTGATAAATAGTAGAGTAGCAAGTAGTACATTAGTAAATAGTGAATAAATAAATAGTAGATTCATAAATAGTGAAATAGGAAATAGTAGAGTAGTAAATATTAGGTTAGTAAATAGCGTGATAAAGCAATCGAGAGTAATCTCCCTTGTGTTATGATTATCTCCCTTTGGAGAACTCTTTCGTTTGTAAATGATCACTACGTTGGTATCAATTATTCAGAAAAGAAAAAAAAGAAAATGTCAATTGACATTACATTTATATTTTTGAAGATTATATTTCTCAAGGAAGCAAGTAAGAGGACGGGATTTCCACTGTCGAGAAGTGCGAGAGGATAAGTTGTTGGCATAGAAGAGGCAGTTATATTTAACTGTTGCGACATTAAAATGGTGGGACCGAGATGTCAACCTAGTATCACGCTTAAATTCATGCAGTCGGGGCAACAGTGTAAATAGCTCGCTAGAACAGATGACATGAAAATATTTATAGAAAAGACAGAGAGACGCCATATTAAGCCTAATCTTTTGTTATTACAATCTATTCTGTCTAGAACCAATAGTATGGAACAACTAATGCACACACAGCGATTTGACGTGGAACGGGATACTCTAAATTCTAAAAAAAAATTGGATTCATTGGCAAATGACGTTCGAAAACATTTTACAGACCTTATATGCAGAAAAACGAAATCTACCAATAAACAAGCTCGGACTCCTGACGAATTATGTATTTCACATAATACATGAAATTATTATGGACTGTTGCACTAATAAAGAGGCTGTTGGAGTACTAAAATCTACCTACGGAAAACCCCAAAACGAAATATTTTCGAGATATCTACTTGCTTCAGGATGACAATAGACTGGCGAATGAATGGAGCAATTTCTAAAAAATATATTATGGAATCTAAACAAGGACTGAAACTTCCGGCCTATGAATAGCGAATAAATTCGAGACTCTCACATTATGCACGGCTTTATCAACGGGCTTTAGAATGCTCTGGTAAGACAGAGACTTCTTGAAAACAAATGACTTAATTTAAGAACAGCCTACGAGAAGGCTTATATGTTTGAGGTTACTCAGAAACAGTCTGTGTACTACCTACAGTCTGATACGGTCGGAGTTGCTATGAACACACACTCTGCTCGTTCTCCCCCTTTTTCTTATGTGTATAATTTGTGAGTTCTTTCTCTAACCAGGAAATTCCAGACACTTCAAACCTTCAGAGATGTCTATCACCGCTGCATCCGCAGGTTGTAAACGCGTTTTTTGTGGGCTCGATCGCACCCGTGGTTTTGTTTTTGCCCGCCCAGAGTTGCTAGGTGTCAAAAATGGGGTAATTTGGGACATTTTTTGAAAGTCTGTAGGTCTACAACTTCTGAAAAAAAATTCTAAAACTTCTATTGCCTCTTTTGTGGTAGCTGCTATAACAGCTGCGTCTTCGAATTGACTTTTGAAAAAAATATAGATTAAAATTAATGATGATTCTATTGATGCATTTGGAGCTGCGGTAATTATACCAATTTCAATATTGTGAAAGATAATGAATGGAAAATCTTCCCCTGTTCTGCTTAGGTGTCTATGGTAAATGCTTCTTTATCATCACAGGTGATTGCATACTGTCTAGTTAGCTCATATTTTAAAAGAAATATATTTTGTATAGTAACATCAAACTCTAGATAATGAAAAATCATTCTAGTGATGTGATACTGGGTTACGATATTCTACAGCATCATTCTCGTATAGAGATTCCTTTTGGAGGTCCCAACGTAGACCTTAGCATTTGTGGCCTAACAGCAGTCAATGTCCAGTACGCATCACTCTTCAACAATTTATCTCCAAACTGCAAGCCTAGAGCGACGAAGTGTTGACGGTACTCACTTGAGGAAAAAGCATTTTATAATAACCGAAATTACGAGAATGCCTGATGAAGGAATCATTGAAACGAGTCAGCTTCCATGGAGGGTCCAGATATTAGTAACATCTGCGAACTACAAAAAGAGACTAGTAATTGATTATTCTCAAACCATAAATAGGTTTACCCTAATAGACGTTTACACACTACAAAGCATAGACGAAATTATAAGCGAAATTGCCAAATGCAAAGTATACAGAAAGCTCGATCACAAAAGTGCCTATCTACAAGTGGCTATCAATGGTTTCCATACATCATTTGAGGCAAATGATATGCTCTGCCAGTTTAAAAGGATATCATCCGGAGTAACGAATAGTGTTGCCAGTTTCCATCGAATTATGTAAAAAATTATTAGTGATGAAAAGTGGGAAGGCATTTTGCCTACATTGATAATGTAACCGTGTACAGACACAACCATGCGGATCACAATCGTAATCTGAAACAATTTACGGCGGCCATTGAGGAATATAATCACACATTAAATCATGATGGGTGCTTCATAGGCGTGGGCACCATTAATTTTCTGGAGTACACCGTGAGCAAAGGGTCTATCTATATCACTAGATCGCAAACGATTGAAGCCTCTACTAAATTTACCATTCTTAATAATATGCGTGCCCCAACAAAATACACCCATCGGTACAAACATACAGTTTTCCTCTTTCTTCCGCAGAAATGGAGGCTTTTAAAAATCTTAAAAAGATATAATCAATTCAGCGATTACACCTCCAGACAGCAATATTCCTCTAGTGGTTGTGACAGATGGCTCCTACTGTGCAATGTTTTTTAAGCATTTCACCCCAAGCAAGGCGGGAGTGCCACTAGTACACAATGAACTACAGAGATTGGAAGTAAGTGAAAAGACTGGGTATATGAGGGGGGCTTTGAGGAAAGGATATAAATGACAATGGAGGAGGATAAAAAGAAGAACAGGGATCAAGGCAGCAGAATAAGTCGATTGGCATTACATTTACATTTTTGAAGATTATAGTTATCAGAGAAGCAAGTAAGGAGTGCTAGAGAAGAAGCTGTTGGAGTAGATGAGACAAATTCATTTAACTGTTTCGACAGTAAAAGGGTGGGACCGAAATGCCAATCTAGTAGCACGCTTAAATTCATGCAGTTGGAGCACCGGTGCAAATAGCTCGCTAGAACAGATGACATGAAAATATTTATAGAAAGGACAGAGGAAAGCCACATTACGTCGGTGAGAAAGTGACTGTAGTCGAGGCCCCAAGTCAGGACCGATCACAATGCATAGCTTTTGTAGAGAACCTCGAAATGAACAGCAGGGGGCACCAGACCATATATGGCAACAGTATTCTATGCATAGCCGAATTGCAGATTTGTAGATGTGAAGGATGAACTCAGACGAGAAAACACTTCTGACTAGTCACATAGAACTAACTTTCTTTGCAGTAGATGCAGCTATTGATTCAGTGCAGATGTTTCACCTCGGGTAATGGGAAAACGTGAGACCAAGAAAGCGCAAAGAGACGCTCTCGTGGAGTTGAGCATCAAACTCGCTGATAGGAGGCAGGGGAGTTTTTCTATAATGTGCGATATCGGCCAAAAATTCGCCGTAGACCCTGTATAAAACAGGGTCGGTTAGATGTTTCCTGAGACGAGGTTCTGCCCTTCGATATAGCCTCGTCTGGGGATCCTCTTTTCCCGAACGCAGACCAGAAAAGATGAAGACGAATCTCCGACTGCAGACCAACATACAGTATTTGCTACTGTATTTATGTGAATGGGGACATGTCCATTATTGTACGTATGTATACTACAACAATATTTTAATTAGAAGAGATATAATGTGCCTAATAAACTAAGAGACTGGTACGAAGTTGATTACTGATAAAGTGTCGTAGAACAAAATGCTAGAAGGAGCTTAATTATTATGTTGGTGCAAAATAATGTCGTTTTCTGACATATGTTACTATGTGAGAAAACGACATTATTTTTGCACTGACCTAATAATAACATAAAATGTATTACCATGTTTGTCTAGTTAGCACCTTTCCCCGAAAATTTGCAAATAAGTTTTGAGACGGGAATTGGGAGAGGAAACACGCAAGGAGTAAAAATCCGGTTCATTTCTATTCTCTAATAATATGTAAGTTAAATATTCTGTGAAATACGTGTACGACAATGATATTAGGTTGGTGCAAAATAATGACGTAATAATGTCGTTTTTTGACGTTAAAAAATACGTCAAAAAACGACATTATTACGTCATTATTTTTGCACCAACCTAATATTTTGCAGGTCTTAACTGGAAAGGTCAGAACTGCTAGAAATCAAGTACGAACTCAACCGATGTCTAAATTGTTGACTCTGGTGTAAACCAATATATATATATATCTAAATACCAATTAGAACTTTGGGATTTCTTGTCCTTATAATTAGGCAGTCCAACGCAAATTATATGTCGTTATTTAACCAACTTAACAACTGCTAATAAATTACATTATCGCCCTCGAACAAAGGTGACTAGAGAGGTAACAGATGCTTGACTCTTCTTAGTGAGCACGAAAGAAAATTATGGATCTTTAATATGCCCATATACACACTTACGAACGGTTAGCATTTAATTAAAGGAATGGCGAATAAATGAACCTTTAATTAAGTTACGCTTTCAAATGAAAATCGAAATTTGCAAAGGGCCATTGAAATAATAGACTTTGATAATTGAATCGGTGATTTGAGTGGTGATTGTGGCTAATGTATCTTGGTAGGTGGGTCTGTGAGATGCGAGTGGGTCTTTTAGTTCCATATTGCTTCCGGACAGGAGAAATGATAGTTTCTTACACTGTCGTTTTCTTTTCCTTTCCTGAGTAATATTTTCTTCTTTAATATCAATTTTAATCTCGTTTTGTCATTTATTCAATTAAACTAATATGATATTCGATATTTCCCTGATATTCTTGCCTAAAGTATGCCCTGGGAGTGTTACTTTCCTCTAGCCTTGTTTCCTCATTATCTTTGAGTGAAATTTAATTACAGTCATCGGGAAATATGAGAGAAAAATCCTAAGGCGCATTTGTATATCCAAATATTTCAAAGCATAAATAAACAGGAACATTTCGTTAGAAACAATGAAACAAAGAAAAGTATACTGCACTGCTAAGTAATATCAATCCTGCTACATGGCAGTGCGTGCTTACTTCTGTAGAACTACACTGTTGATTCCTCAAGAACGAATCAGAAGCTTGGTTCTACAGAATTATGCTGGGAATTCTACTGCTAGGAAAATGTGACAGAACATATTGAACTATATAAAGGAACAGAGAAATAGAAAAATTCTAAGCATTGTTTAGCGTTAAATGCTACAAAGGACATGGAATTGACATGGCACAAGAAGAAGAAAAAGGGGAAGATTGAGCAAATTTTACAAAGCATTGCCGGTAAACCAACTTTAAACTGACCTTGTGTCATATTCGGTAGCGACTAATATATATATATATATATATATATATATATATATATATATATATATATATATATATATATATGAAAATTTCTCCGAATTAATCAGTAGAGAGACAATATTTATGAATAAAAATGACAATAGGAAAACTGGTAATTACTGACGCGTTTCGTCCAACGTCGACTTTATCAAAGCAAAATACGAAAATGAAATTAAATGAACAAAGTAACTAATAAAAACAAAAACAGAATGAACCTAGCAACTGGAATGGAGAGAAACGCCATTATGGATATACTAAGATCTTCAAACAATAATAGCACTAATATTTCTGAAGCAGGCATTTATAGAATAAATTGCCAAAACTGTTCCTCTCAATATATTGGAGAAACAAGTAGAAGTTTGAGAAAACGCATTTATGAGCACAAAAGAGACCTCACAAAAAACAACTTAGCTAATGCACTAGTCATACATAGAAATAAATTCAACCATAATTATGATTTTAAAAATGCTACACTCATAAAAAAAGAAAATAACTCACTCAGAAGGAAAATTCTGGAGAGTGCCGCCATAGTAAACTACCCAAATATTAATCTACGCCCAGGTTTTTTCCCTATTTCACCTTTCTTAACAAAATTAATGCTCTTACAAACAAATATACACAACAGATTCATAAAATCAAAAGAAAATGGTTGAATACATCAACACAATTATAATTACAATATTCTCCACACGTGACAATTACTGACGTTATTTTTCAGTTAAAAATGTGAAAATAGCGTTTCTCTCCATTCCAGTTGCTAGGTTCATTCTGTTTTTGTTTTTATTAGTTACTTTGTTCATTTAATTTCATTTTCGTATTTTGCTTTGATAAAGTCCACGTTGGACGAAACGCGTCAGCAATTACCAGTTTTCCTATTGTCATTTTTATTCATAAATATATATATATATATATATATATATATATATATATATATATATATATATATATATATATATATATTTAACGATATTTGGTATTCCGTATAGATGATTCCAAAGAAGATATAGATCGAGAGAGAGCTCAATGTAAGAACTGAGCAAATGATAATTATGAAAGCAGAGACATTCAAAATCTATGGTAATATGTTAGTTGGTTAAAACCGATACTTCGGTTTTATCTCATCAGACTAAAGACAGTTTCCAAAATTGTCTGATGAGATTAACCGGAAGTATCGGTTTTAACGAAATAAAATATTGCCATGGATTTTTTAAGTCTCTACTTTCATAATTATATATACATACATATTTAATTAATTCATCGAGTCTGAAAGAAAACTCAACAGAATGCAGAAAGCACTGGACAACCGTTTCGTCCTATATTTGGGACTCATTAGCAGTGCTATTCCACTAACGAGAATTGAAACCCTAACAGTTAGGTTGTCAAGCAAACATCATACCAACTGTTCCAATGGGCCTCGGTGACGAAGGGGTTGCAAATCAGACTCAATAAAGCCACGCTCGCTCACATATTCCGTGGTGGAACTCTTACTGAGTTCTCTGTAACCATAGGACTGTGCCCCGTGGAACCACGACTACTCTCACCAATCCGCTCACTCTAGAGCATTAGAAGCCGGTTCAAGCAATGATATACATAGATGGAAATTATTACGAGGATTTGAGAATTATATTTAAATAATTCTTCGAATCTGAAGGAAACCTCAACAGAATGCAGAAAGCACTGGACGGCCGTTTCGTCCTATATTTGGGACTCATAAGCAGTGAGCATCCACTAACGAGAATACTATATATATATATATATATATATATATATATATATATATATATATATATATATATATATATATATATATATTATGCTGCTAATGTGCGAGTAATATTTTTTACTCGATCAATTTCTTCCAGGCGTAAGGAATTTCTGCCTCCATTTCATATTAATTCTGTTATATAAAAATTTAAATGTGGTGCGGATGTGACTACATAGGCAGAACGTCTCAGCACTTGGATTTTAGAATTAAACAACATTTACACCCCAGAATTTAAAATCCGGCCGCTAACAAAAGCCAACTAGTGAATACATCCGGGTCATCTATAGCGGAACACGCTATAACTAGCAGGGAATGTGTTGCTGGTTTGAGTGTTGACTGTTTTTCCATTCTTGCGAAGTCACACTCCGCATATCATTTGAAGGTTCTTGAGTGCATTTACATCAAATCCCGCAGGCCGTCTCTCTGTAAGCAGAGAGATTGCTTGTTGGGTTTGAATGTGATTGGGCTCTAGTTCTTTCTATCATAATTTTTTTTTCTTGCCCTCCCCCCTCATTGAATAGTTTTTTGTTTTTAAGTTTATGAATAAATAATCCCAGTGTATCAAACCTGAGGAGTACTGGGACGAAACCGGTTGTTTGTTTTAGTTTTTAGTTTTCATAATTATGTCCTTTCCATTCCGCTTATTCCTTGCTGTCATAAAATTTTGTACCTGTAAGAAGCTTTTCAAATATATATATATATATATATATATATATATATATATATATATATATATATATATATATACACATATCTCATTAAAGAATTTAGACAAGTTTTGTCGTCTTATTTTTAATAGGATCCTCACATAATTACGAACAAGTCTCTTAAGTACCCTTATTAAAGGAAGAAAGAAAATTGCTATGTTGATCCATGTTCATATTGTACCGAGTAATTTTGACATTAACAATATGTCATCATCAGGGTGCTGTTTTTTCTAAGACAAAAAAAAACTGTTGTCTTCATCATTGCTCTAAGACAAAACTGTTGTGTTCATCTGAAAATGAAATATTTGCTTGTAAAGTGAAAAACGCTAAGTTTATCTAAAGTAGAATTTTTAAATTTTATCATGTAAACATCAAGGGAGGTAACTAAGTTATTGAACGAGAAGATAAAAATGTATTATTATTGAAGCGAGCAAACCCGAATCGAAAAGACTAAAACTCGCGGGAAATCAATCGTCTTTAAGAACCAAACCCCCACTTATTAGAAAAAAAGATCCATCGTGATAACGAATAGAAGACAGAAGATCTGCGAATATTCTGTATTTCTTTTTAAATTAAATTTGTGTTCTTCTGTAATTTCGAAAATTATGAACTGCAATTATATCAACGGGCGAACGAAAAAATCACTTGGAATATATTATTTACAGAAGCCGCAAATTATAGCCAATTTATACCGGAAAGAAAAAAAGTCACTAAGAATGAATTTTGCGGACAGATTAGGTTATTTGGTAATTGACTCACATAAAACTAGTAGATTAAATAATTTATTCATACGTGACAGAGATTAAATAATTTATTCATACCTGACAGAAAAACGTATGAACGAAAATAAAAATAAGTTTACGCATGCGCAAATAATAATAAAAAAACAAACAAACAAGAAAACCAACTCAGTCTAGGGTAATGAATAACAAGATTTGTGGGGGGAATTATAACGTTATGACAGATTAAGTAATTCTACTTCTGTTTACGTGGCGTAGGTATGTATCTTTCTCTGGTATCGAAATATGTCACTTTCTATTATTACATCTTGAGTAATTTGCAAGGTTAAGATAAATAGGTAGAAGGCTAAATGAGCTGGTCAGCCGATGCATCGAAATATGTACTTGTTGGTAATCTTCAGCTTGAATAATTCTCTAGCGTTACCTTAATTCGAGGCCACCTTCTTTTAAAGGTGTGTTGAAGTTTTGTAGAATGTCCAAATGGTATTTTGTATGTTGAAGTTTTGTAGAATGTCCAAATGGTATTTTATGACCGTGGATCGGGGTGTGACATGAAGATGTCTTCTATAAGAGACTAGTTATCTTGGTCAAATTTCTTAAAGAAAATTGGAAGAAAAAAGGTCAATACAAGTCTACATATATCTGACATTTAACATACACACTGCGGGCGGTCACACGCTCACATAAATCAGTTATACCAAATAAATTATAGGTGAAATGCAAATTGGACATAGAAAAATTTTCGCTAGAGATAGTTTCTCCCAATATTGTCAAATGCTGCAAAACAAAAACTTTAACATGAAACATCCAGTCTTGTTCTTAGTTTCAGAAATATTAAAAGTCTCAGTTGTGTAATATTGCTTCCTAAGCTCAATGGTTAAAATGGCTTTGAGTGAGTTAACCTTGAGTGTCGTGACAAAGCTCATCCCTTTTTTAACATTGTGGATTGGTGCTATAGATTCACAAAGAACTGTACCAAATAATCGAAAAACGCATCAATTGAGGACTACCAACAACAGCAACAACTAAAATGAATAGAACATGTAAGTCGAAGAAAGAATAATGACATATTGACGTAGCACCATACTTCAAATAAAAGCTTAAGAAGGATACCCCCCCCAAAAAAAACTACTGGAAATAGCGATAACAGCTGCTGTATTTGAGAAACCCCTTTTCCTGAAAAATTGAAGTATTTTATAAATATAAGCTGACAGAATTACTGGCTGCTCGATCAAACACTCAGCTACAACCAGCCGCTTTCCCAGATCAATGATATACGATGCAATCAATCAAATCAATCTTTCGTCAGATCTAGAAGACTGGCGCTACAGAATCAAAAACAAACAAAAAATCAAATAAAAGAAATTGTATCTTTTGAAGACTTCCAACATCGGCAACAAATAAAATGGACAGCACGTGTAACTCGAAGAAAAGAAATGATATCATCAAGAAATTTGACATTCCACACTTATTCAAATAAAATGTTAACCCCCGTCAATGCAAGAAAGAGCGATGAGAAAATGTTTTCCTGCAAATTGTTGTAAGAGAAAGGATTTATAAATTTCAAGCAAAAGCAGTACTGGTTACTCAGTCAATGAATGCCGAATGTTTCCTGGTAGGAAACGGTTAATATTCTATTACCATTACAAGAAAAAACTCACACATACATGTATATCTTTGCGTTTATGTTTCTGCGTGTATGTATGTATATGTGTATGTGTCAATAATTTTCATCTATGTATCTATAAATGATATAATGAATGAAAGGACAAGAGGAAAACTAACCTCACACAACGCGTTTCGTCCTTTGATAAAATGCCTCATATATATATATATATATATATATATATATATATATATATATATATATATATATATATATATATATATAGTGAAATAAATTATTTCATTTTCGTTACATTTTTGGGGAAGTGCTATCTGATGATCCCGCGTCTTTTAAAAGGGCTCCGGTGAAATAAATTATTATAATGTAACCTTAAAGTGGTCTGTTGTTCTTTAATATATATATATATATATATATATATATATATATATATATATATATATATATATATATATATACATAATGGGGAAAATAAATGACTAAGCATAAGTTTAATTCAACAAAAAGAAAAAAACGATTTAATAGAAATAAATCTCAATTATCTAATTTAATGGATGAAAGAAGTATTCATAAAATACAAAAAATAAATAATCTCTCTCTCTCTCTCTCTCTCTATATATATATATATATATATATATATATATATATATATATATATATATATATATATATATATATATATACACACATACAATCATTGTCAAAGATTTTTGAACATATAAAATATTTATTTCTAATTTGACACTAAAGCTTCAAATTAGGTTGAACATCGTAAATATCTTTGTAGCATTTTGCTGTATTTCCCAATCAATTTGTGCATATTTAAACATTCCTTATTCTTACGCGTATAGAGAATAACGTTTCAATTTCTAAGTATGTAGCTAGACTCAAGAATGAGGCTTAAAAATAGTTTGAAAACCAACAACCTTGATATAGTGTAGGCAGAAGCACTGCACAACAGATCGTCGGTTACCGCAATCTGATGGAGAAATATCTGCAACATCAGAGGTATTTGTTCCATAACTTTATTGATTTCAAGAAAAACTTCAATAGATTGTGGCATGATCGTTTATAGCAGATCTTGAGGAATTTATGCATAGATGAGGGCTTCATCCCAAACATCGAGGCACTGTATAAGACTTCAAGCAGTGCGGGACCTCCTCAATAGTCAGGTGGGTAAGTAATTCAAAAACCATTTTGGCGTCCATCAGCGTTGTTTATTCTGCCCAACATTGAGAAAATCAGTCGAGAAAATCTCCAAGAATTTCGGTCCCCTATATTCATAGAAGAGAGAATCATTAACAACTTCGCTGAGGACGTTGACTTGTTGGGAGGTAGAAATATCGAATTCCAGGGTCTCAATAACAGATTGAAAGATAGAAGACGATCGTATGGAATGGAAGTGAGTACTAGGATGAGTAAAGTCCTGCTCAACAGCAGAACATTGGAAGAAGTGGACGCCAGTAAATACCATGAGCTTATCCTCGCCAAAGATGGACGCTCTACAACAAAAATCAAGATCAAACTGGCTATGGCAAAACTTAGTAAGAATTGGAAGAGCATGCACATCAGCTTACCAAACAAGATGAATCTTTACAAGTCACTGGTGATATCCATAGTACTCTGTAGGTGTGAAATCTGGACTCTAATAGCAGAAACCACCAAGAGAGTCCAAACATTTGAAACCAAATTCTTCAGACAGCTCCCAGGATCTCTCGGTGAGAACACAAGTCAAATGTCTTTGTACAGGGTCAAGTAGTAAAATTAACAGACTCACGGTATAACCTCTGGGTAAGAGTAAAGCGGAAGAATCTGCTGTGGCTTGGGAATGTCATACGTCACAATGCTTCACATACCTGGGAAGTGGGTAGACGTACGGGAAAGCAGTCCAAAAGCTGGTTGGACAAGATCAAAGAATGAACCATGATAGAGACGCCGACGCTGTTTCGTGAGGCAGAAAAGAGATCTGGTTGGCGACGTCTGGCTTTATCGTTAACACACATATCTACTCTACAATAGGTGGAGTCATGAGAAAGGAGGAGGAACTACATTAGAAATTCCTTTTCCTATACTTTCGTGTGTGACTGTATATAAAGGTAATTTTATCAACATATAATAAAACAGTTTGACAAAAACAAAAACAGAGCAAATTATTTTTGTTTGAAGATGAAAATATATTCCTCGTGATATAACACAAGAAAATCTTTAATACTCTACGAAAGTATCTCCTCTACGGAAATGATATAAAATTCATTGAAAAAAAAGAATAGTACAGAGCTACAAGAATACAACTACACAAAGATATATAATATGGAATAGACATGGAGGGAAGTAGAAGCATCTAACACATCATTTTTGCATTTGTATCAGAAATCCTTCAAAAACTTAATATCCAAAAATTTAAACAAATTATCAATCGCTATCTACAAGGTATGATGCATAAATTGCTGCATAAATTGTTACGCAAAAATGAAAATAACAATGAAACCTCAATTTAACAGATACATTTGCCAAAATTACAATAAAATATCTTGAAATACGAAAGAGTAAATATATCTAATAAAATCGCCATTGGTTTCAACCGCAGCCTCCAGAAGACTTCTGAAATTCCAACATCTTTTCGGTCTCCTTGTCTAAGGTGTTGAATACTGCCATAATCCATGACTTCAGTTAATCTTTGGCGTTACAGGGACTTTTGTTGGTCTCTCGCTCAACTGCGCCTCACACATAATAATCAACGGTGTTTCAGTCTGGAGAGTTAGGTAGACAGATGTAAGAAGATGCAGTAAATTTATGACAGGCATGAATGGATTCTCCTGCTTGTGTGACATGTTACCAGACACAGAAAATTCCAGCAGCCACACTCTTGACCCAGAGAATATAGGCCTCTCTGTTGAGCCTGAGATCCAGTATGATGATGAACAGAGGCATATCATCGCCATTACTAGTGATTATACCAAACACTGTGCGAATACCAAGCAGTGCACGATGATGTTTACAAATTTCTGGCGGAGTGAATTCCGATATGGTTTTTCTTTTTGTCATAGATGGTATCGAAATCTTTCTACTATACAGTACAGTCTAAATGATTAAAAACAATGCGCATGCGCTAAATTAAAAAAAAAGAGATACAAAATGGCGACTGTTGACCCATCACACTCTGTACTGTCCTCCTGATTGATCCTTTCTGTTGCCTCTCATTAGTAATGTTACTGTTCCTAATTCTTCCACACTCAGTAACCCCCTTGAGTCTCAGTATCTTTATTGCCTAACTTGGGTTTAAATAAATTTTTAAACAAATGAAAAATAAATCATTGTATCTGAATTGTGAGTTATTTTTTCTTCCTGTGCATGTGTCAATAGTGTGTGAGTCATTTGTGTTATGAATCTTCTTGCAAGTCATTCTTTCCGTAGTCTGATTAATTTGTCACCACGTTGCATCCTCTCTACTTGTTTCATGTGAGTATACATATCTTCTCGTCAGTCATTTATGAGCCATTGTTCACATCTACGTCACTTATTCTATATATAAGCAATTTCGAATGAGTCGTTGTGCCAGTATTGTGAATCATGGATCAAACCTGCGGCACTACATTTCTATTTAAACCATTTGAATCACAAGTCGTCCAGTGAGTCATTGTTTTAGTATTATAAATCATTGATCCACCAGCTACTGCACAACCTATGTATTTTACTTACTTACGTTATATGACCTCTCGTGAGTCAGTGTGTTAGTATTGTGAGAGACTGGGTAAATCTATGACACTTACTCTCTATTTGAATAATTTGAGTCACTGGTCTTCGACTGAGTTATTGTATCAATATTTTGAATCATCGTTCATCTTTTTTCCGGTATCTCCTTATTTGAATCGGTTGGGTGAAGGGTTTTCTTTTAATCCATTGTGTGAGTATTTTATTTCATTTGTTATCTTTACGACATTACCTCTTTTTGAATCATTTTAATCATGATTCTTTTTGTGAAATAGTATTTCAACATTATAACTTTTCGGTAATTTCTATATTAGAACCATTTGAATCTTGAGGCTTTGTTCTGTTCTACGACCTTACCGTTTCTTCTTGGTGTCATGAGTATTTCTGTCAGATTTTGGTTACGACTAACTTGGAAATAGTGATATGGAAAACCTATTTACAGCAAGTCTTGAAATCTTTTCTTTCTTCAAAAGTCAAATCAGAAGAAATAACAGTAACCATAAACGGAGAGAATTTAAACCCAGTAGGCATCGTGAAAGGAACTGTACAATCTTGCGGGAATGTTTGTTGTGCTTATGTAGAAAACACGTGACTCTTGGTGTTATTTAACCCGCAACAATTGTTGCGGATTCCTATGTGTGTCCAAGTAATTAACTGAGTGTAATGAAAGAGATAATCACCTACATCAAAAAAGAGTTCGTGTTTTGTGTGCGATCTGCAGACGAAAACTTATCAAAAGTAGTTAGCCAAAACCCCGCTACTCACACACATACATACATATAGACCATGTGGCAAGCATTCATTGGCTGATCTCCTCAAAACTAGCTTGCTGATTGGTCAATTCCGAGCAATCAAATTGCCGGCACGCGAGGAATAATTTTCCCGCGAAAAAAGCTTCGGAGCCTACCACGTGATACACAACCTTATATAAACAAAACACGATTAATCTCCACCGTGTTCCTCTTCATTCATCTTCTTCCTTGCTGCCAAGATGTAATCTTGAAAAGTTCCCGTCTTAACTGTGCGGTCAGACGTTAAAGATCATTGCCAACAACTCTTACCGACCTTCTCGCAAGTCGTCAGTAGAGTCCAGCTATTACGCCTGTCTACACAAATCCACGATTTTACTCACAACGCACACACAGACACGGACATTTGTTTTACATTACACATTCTTTCTCTCTGTGACTATGCCAAGTTCATGAACGAGAACTCTTTCTTACATACTCAAAGCAATACACTTCTTAATTAACTGTATTCTATTCTAACACCAAACTCCTGAAAATTCTTATTCAAGAGAAATTCTTTTGAACATTGAATCGTGCATCATTGTTTTGTATGTTATTGTTTCAATATATATTTTATTGTTGATGCACAATTGGAGTCTCGTTAGTTTTTCCTTGAGTCGTAAAAAAACGTCGCATTTGCATGAGAAGTAAAGGTTGTATTTGTGACTCCATTTTGTCATTTCTGCCATGCCTGTTGAACTGCTACAATGGACTATCATTTGAACTGTGATTTGGCTACAAGTGTTGCGGACAAAAGACAGAAGAAACCTATTGTAGGCGTTTATTGCTACTATAAGTTTACAGTTTTTTTTTTCTTTACAACAACACTGAATTTGCACAAAACAATACAATGCAGTCATTAACAAATGTATTACACTTAAAATAAACGAAGAGAAAAATACCAGATTTATAAAGCATTTAAATTAATGAAGTTTTTTTTTTGTGCGTGAAATTTGTGTTGGAAACGAGATAGACTTGTGGGTAAAAGAGTATAAAAAGTGACGAAAGAAAAGTCAGACATCGAATATGAACGTGCCCAAGTAGGGGAGACTTTTATTTCCTACGTGTGGTTGCATCTTATAGATAGTTGACAATGAGGATATAGAATGAGTGTAAATATCTTTGCTTATTTCTTGGCTTAAGGCGCGTCCTCTAGCGACGGTTTTATTTAGATAAATCAAGTAGGATAACCAATAACTTAAATCTAAACCATCGTGTGAATTATGGGAAATTCTAAATGACCTAAATAGCGCAAGTCTGAATTTAGGTTTAACTTGAACGGAAATCAAAGAAAGATTATACTCGGAAATCGATCAAAAGAAAAGACGAAGAACTGGAGGAAGTCCATGATTACATATAATTAGGAGAAGTAATAATATAAAAGAAACATCTGTAAAATTAAAGAGACAATTAATTATAGGAAGGGAAAAATTTATAACAAATAGTTATATAATGAGAGGTACCTTGGTCATATATGTAAACATAGAATGTATAATCGGTGGATAAGGTGAATTCAAATGTACAACAGTGAATAGGGGCTTATAAAGGTCAATGGAAAGGATAGATGACAGAAACAGAAAGTGTTAGATATATATTAGGAATCACGCCAAAGAAGAAGATAGCCAAGAAGGAAATACAGTATGAGGAGTTTTAATGTTTCGGTCAGTTGATAGCAGACTTAAGAGAAAATAAATTACACAGCATACAGAAATGTATGATTCGCAGTATGCCGGTAAGAAAAGACAGAGGGTTGTACAGACACGGTCGTCACGGAAGGATTTGAAAAAGCTGTTTGAACTGAAATGAACCGGGAAAAAAAGCTACTAAAGCTACTGCTTAAGATGACGACAAGAATGAGAGAATGAAAACGATACAGCGAGGGCGATATTTCAAACTACATTTATCATGGTAAAATTATTAAATTAATATAAAAGCATATAAAAGCGGAGGAATTAAAAAAAACCTCAGAAAACTGGGTCAGTTATAGAAGGCTGACTTGTTATTTGTAAATGGTTGTGTTCATGCAATTAGTTGTCAATTATTCTTAAAAAGAGGAACATAATTGCTAATCAATTTGTTTGATAAACAATATTGGAATTCAAAATAAAAGTCGTTACGGGACGAAAAAAGGAAGAAATTAAATAATAGATTGACTTTTGTGATTGCTATCAGCATTTCAATCAATTAAACACAGACACACACACACACACACACGCATATATATATATATATATATATATATATATATATATATATATATATATATATATATATATATATATATATATATATTTATTTATATATAAGATTTTATGATAAAAATATAGTTTGAAGGCATGCTATGTTTATGGGTCAAAATAAAATATATATTTTGTCATTGAGGTCAGCACAGGTCATATTTGAACGCAACTTTCAACCATGTCACTTCTAGGTGTTGACCTTAAAGTAAATATATATATATATATATATATATATATATATATATATATATATATATATATATGTGTATGTGTGTGTGTGTGTGTGTGTGTGTGTGTGTGTGTGTGTGTGATTGAGTAGTATTGACTTATTGTATCTACTTATTTTTATACTGATCCTTTTCAGTTGTCTTATCAGTTTCTTGATGTCAATATGAAATTCATCAAGGAAGGCGTCAAAAAACCCAAATACATTCTATCATTTCTAAGATCATCTTCCCGTGTAAATTACAAAGACAAAGTTATTGTAACTGCGATAGAATCCGTATTCTTTTGTTCTGGTGACTTAAAAAAACCCACGGGGAATGCAGATTTTATCACAGTTACAATAAATTTGTCTTTGTAATTTAACCCTGAAGTTGATGTTATAAAAGGTTCAAAGGACTTCGGTTTTAAAAAAAATCATGGACACTGGAGGTCATTAGGTTATCTAATTTAATTTGATTTCTGATTACTACTTAACGTGGGAGATCCCAAGGCATTCCCTCACATACAGTTTTGTGTTTCTTTGATTCTAACCTGAGAAAGCAAAAGGGAGCTGACGATAAAGGACGAAACACGTTTTTAATAAATTTTCCATTTCGTTTCATCCTCTTTACTTTTATATTGGATGCCACACACACACACACACACACACACACACATACACATATATATATATATATATATATATATATATATATATATATATATATATATATACTAGCAGTAGAGCCCGGCGTTGCTCGGGGATGTAACAGTAAGAGATAGATCAAGTATCGACCATCATAAAGACTGAAAAATAAAATTGACAAAGATTATTGTTTAAGGTTGACGGACACGCATGTCTTAATTAGTTTTTTTTGATTTTTTACGAATTGATCAAACCCAAACTCAAACAAAAACATTGTTTTCAATCGTTATGAGTCTACCGATTGAATAGAATTATTATTATAAACAATTGTCTTGTAAATGGAATTTTTAAAGCATTCTGAATGTAAAAATAAAGAAAAACGTGTGCAAGACAATAAGAAACACTACCTCCCAAAAAAAAGTGAAGTCCGATCCCATATATAAACGAACACACACACACACACACACACACACACACACACACACACACACACACACACACACACACAAACAACCTGGGTTTTTTAAAAAGTATAATTCGATATTAGTTTTCCTCCTTTTATTCTCGCGACAGCGATGCCTCTTAATCGGGTTTTCAAATTGATTTCGTCAAAAACAAATGTGTTTTTCCAATTTTTGGCGCTGTCAGAACCACCGTAGTCCTGTGAAGTTTTGTTGAAATCGGTTGAAAAATGTAGGAAATCCGATCCAATATATAAACAAACAGTCACACACACACACACACACACACACACACACACACAGCCTGGGTTTTATAATAAGTATGATATATACACAAACAAAGACACATATATATGCCCTGTATTTAGTGGAAAGTGCTCAATATATGTCATAGAATTAACATATGCTGTTGTATGGATAGTAGTTTTTTTTAATGCGGGTTTCACGCATCGCGATCTTCAGAAAACCTGGTTTATTTTTTCAAAAGTGGATCTGTTTATTTGTGTTTCATTTTTTGTGCACATTGCTGTCATTAATTGTGTGTGTTGGAAATGGAAAAAAATTTCGTCTGTGTTTGTTTGGGATGACACTCACATATATATAGACATACATACATACGGATTTATGCATGTTAGTTCGTACATACACACCCATATGCATAATCTTCGGTTAGGCGTAGTTTACACGCTCATATATTCGAGCACACGTATTTAAGCAATTTTCCGTCTGTCTCTTACAGTGTTCAAGATTGTAGCGTTTCATAAATGTAGCAAAGTTCTCTTAGTAGGGGACAAGACGCTTAGAAGTTTTTGAGGTTGGCTCTTTGCGCTGACAGACATGCTCACATGCTCACATGCACACACACATACATTCAATCATTGGTTTGGGTCTACTACCACCCTGTGGGTTAAGTTGGGTTCTGTCTGTAGGTCACAACAATATAACCAAAAATTGCAAAATTACAAAGTGAGGGAATAAAGAATAAATACATAATGATTATTAATTCATAATAAATAAATAAATGAAAATAATAATGACAATGTTAATTATGATAATATTTGTGGTAATAATAATAATAATAATAATAATAATAATAATAATAATAATAATAATCAGTACTAATGGTGGTAGTGATGGTTACGAAGTAATTATTCTTAACGTGGTAAAAACAATACTAATAACGAAAGTAATAATAGTAGTCACAAAATAATAATTTTGGAGTGTTAATGGTTATATCATTCGTGGTGGCTGTGTTTGTGGGGTGGTGGTTGTGTTGGTAACAGTGCTGGTAGTGTCATTGTTGGTGGTTATGTTTTGATGGTTTTAGTGTTATTTAGGTTTCTTCTCCTTTGTGTTCAGTTTTTGTTGGTGGTGATTTTATCTTTATTTGCCATATGTATGTGGATAGTGTTTTGCTGTTGAAGTATTTTCTGTTAGTGAATGAGAGGTCGTGTGTGTGTTTTCTTTGTTTGAATGTTCCTTTGTGGCGCCAATGTCGTGCAATATAATATTGTTTGTGTTGGCCTTAGATTTGTATATCATATTTGTTTGTAGGCAGTTACATTGTAGTGGGCATGTGGTGTTGTGCTTGCGGTTGCATTTGGGCTCTTTTCGCTATTGCAGAATTTTTGTTGTGTTTTTTTTATTATTTTTTTATGCGCTTAATGCAGATGTAGCTAACTATTACCTTGTTTTTATTAAATATTTTGAGTAAGGGGCTTCTTACGCAGAAGTGTTTATTATTAGATTTAGGAATGTTCTGCCGATGTTTGTAGTGACTGTTTTGTTGTATGATGGGTTTCTTTTTCTATTTTTGCGTTTTAATCGTGGCGGTGTGTATTCTAGATGTTCCGTGCATCGACAATTATTTAGTGCGT
>OZ010595.1:59385547-59393047 GCA_963932145.1 Acanthosepion lycidas
AAGATTGTTCCCATGAACTTCAATGTTTCTTGACAGTTTAGTGACACAGATTCCTGATGAAAGCAAATCATCCTGTAACTCTTGACGACTAAATATTTGATTTTGTTTTATTTAACGCATTAATCTCTTCGAAGACCTTGAAGAAATCTTCCGTTGAGCACCTGTTCTTCTTCGGTTTTAAACAGTGTTGAGTTCTTTTTCTACCTTGCAAGGAATGAACTAATGACAGTAAATGGAATATTGAGGTTATCTGAGATTTTCCAGTAACTTTTATCTCCTTTCCAGAGCTTAACAATCTTTACCTCTTGCCATGATAATAACCCTCTTGCACGAGTATCAATTACAAAATGTTCTGTTTGTATGTTTAAGCTAAAAATAACTACTGATATCATTACTAGAATATTTTACTAGAATATTCTAGAATATTTTACTTGAATAATCTAGAAGTATTAATAAACTTGAATAATCTCAGACATTGCATTCATAGGTCGCGACGATTTTAGCTTGCAAATCTTAGGTAATCTACCAAATTTTCTAATCATTTAATTTAAAAGAAAAAAGTACAGGGATCCGGTTGTAAGGTGGAACATTTAAAAAAAGACTAAGCCTTACAACAAACACAACAATATTTGCAACCTCTGCCAACAGCAGAAAATTAGCAATTATCAGATTTACGGATCCGAAGAACCTTCTAAACCTGAAATCCGAAGTCTTAAGTCTTTGCTTACATATTAGAAAATTCCTGTGAAGCACATATGAGGATGGATAAATAAAAATTAATGTACATTTCAATTAACCGAAACAATACATTTACAATATCCTTGCTTCTCTTCTTCTTCTTCTTCTTCTTCTTCTTCTTCTTCTTCTTCTTCTTCTTCTTCTTCTTCTTCTTCTTCTTCTTTCACATCCCCTTCCTCCCTTCCGATTAAACGCAACGTCCTGCGTCTTTTTAATTTATTTTTGAAAACAATAATAAAGCGTTCATTATATTTAAAAAAAAAATAGCGTTAAGAAGTCATTTGATAAAAATCGCCTGAGGATACCATAAAGGATCAACTGACTTCCTGATTTTTAAAAAGTTAAAATCTCAACATGTTATTTTTATTTTATTTTTTCACACGCGCATTGAACACTTTTTAATACTACTGTTTCCTGCTCTGATTCAACTCTGACCATTAACCTTATATATATATATATATATATATATATATATATATATATATATATATATATATATATATATATATATGTGTGCGTGTGTGTGTGTGTGTATTTAGGCAGCATGTCTGAGTAAATAAATTACAAACATTCTGTCTGCTTATGTCTAACCTAATTCTGTCATATTCACTAATATTTTTCCATGTATAACAAGCAGTAAATTGTAATATACGGAAAGTATTCGTGAATGTTAAAGGATTATGCTAAAACTAAGCAGACATGATGTTTGTAATTTGTTTATTCAAACATATGTATCTGTCTGTCTGTCTGTCTGTCTATCTCTATCTCTCTCTCTCTCTCTCTATATATATATATATATATATATATATATATGAAGATAGAGAGAGGGAGAGATACAGAGAGATATTAGAGCCATTGTGGTAAGAATATTTTGAATAGGTCTTTGTTTTTTTATCAAATAGCGCACATAACACATTGTTCTATTATTGCCTTTGCGGTGACCGTTGATGTGACGTGTGTTTCTGGTTTTAGATATACTTTTGGTACTTCGAGTTCAGCATTGTCTCAATGTATTTCCTTCTAAATGAATTCTGTTCTCTTCTAATCAAACTATCATTATTAATGTCAAAATTGTTGGCAGATGTATTACGGTGAACCACCAGTGCGTTTAGATTGTTGTTATGCAGAATATCTTTACACTGTTTATATAAACTTTGAAATTTTCCTTGCAGTCTATGTTTTATATTCCTGTCTCTGTTCTGTTGCCATTTTGCTTGCTTCTAACTATATCTCTCATTGTTTTTGAGGTGGGGGTTGATGAAATTTATGTTATGGTTGGACAAGTTTTTGTTTCCTAATATGACTCATAATATCAGCAAACAGCGCACCCCACAAGATGTGCAAAATGTTGAAAGAAAAGAGGAGTGAACGTGAAATTAAAAGATAGTTAAAATGCAAATTTTGATAAAGATTAAAAGTGAAAGTGAAAGTGAAAGTAAAAGACGGTTAAAATGCTGATGTGGATGAAGAGAAAAAGAGAATATAAATGTCGGGCAAAATGCTGAAGTGAAAATGCAAGAAACGCTGATGTGCAAAAGGAGGTGGAAATGAAAGTAAAAGATGGGCAGAAACGGTCGAAGAGAAAAAGTGAAATAAAAGCACGGACAAAAGCTGTTGATGTGTAAAGAGAGAAGGCAGAGGTAATTTAAAGGCGAAAACGGCTGGTATAGACCAGAGAGAATTAAAAAAAAAAGATGACGAAAATGACGATTTGATAAGGAAAGAGTTTCTGAAAACAAGAGAAGGGCAAATAATGTTATTGTGAAATAAGAGTGAAGATGAAAGTAAAAGAAATGAAAATAAATGATATATGAGAGAAAAGACAATAGAAGAAATGGGCAAACAATTTGATATAAAAAAGAGAGAAATTTGAAACTAAAGAAGCCAAGATAATGCTTAGATAGATAATAGAGAAAGTGAAAGTAAGGGAACTCCTAACATTCGTGATATAGAAGAAGACAAAAAAAAAAACAGTATATTGATAAAATGGAAGAAAATACAGAAAATGAAAGTAAGAGAAGTTTAAAATGTTGCTGATGCAAGAGAAAACAGTAAATAAAATGGACAAATTTGCTGATATGGGAATAGAGAGTTATAGAATGTGATAGAAGGGGAAAATATTGTTGGCATGAATGTGGAGTGTAAAAAAATGAAAAGGCCAAACAATGCCTTCATTGAAGAATAGAGAAAGTGAATCAAATATAGAAAGAAAGAAAAAAAAAACAAATCGCAAGCAACAAGGATGTATTGATAAGAGAAGAACAGAATTGAAGCAAAAAAAAAGAGTCAATGCTGCCATGAAACAAGAAAGTGTGTAACATATGGGATAAACAGTGTTGACATTGAATTAGAGATAAGCTATTTACAAGGAAAGTGCAAACGATGCCTGCATTGAAAGATTGTCAAAGGTAATGTAATAAAAGTAAGAAAATTATGAGGAAAGACAGAGAAGGAATATCCGAGGGGAAAGGAGATAAAGTGGGTGAACGAGAAAGGTAACAGACAAGAAAAGGGAATATCCGAGAAAGGGAAAAACGTAAGTCCGAGTCAAGGTTGATAGGAAATTGGATGCAAAAGAAATGTAAGAGTGGACTTCTATTACATTTTCCTGGTCTCTCCTTTTCTAAAAAAAAAAAAAAACTAGCGCGTCAGCATTATTTTCCTTTCTCGGACATTCCCTTTCTCGGCCATTCCCTGTCTATCATTCTTCAACACTTTCTCACTTTTATTATATTACCCTTGACAATCCCCCCATATTGGCACTTTCTCTGCAAATACCTTATCTCTTCTTCAATACTAAATAATGTAGAAATTGCTGTAGAGTGAAAAAAAAAAACAGACATAACGATGAGAAGAATATTGACTTAGGGGACGTGAGAAAGATAATGTGACAAATGTAAATCAATGCTGACTGGGAATAAGGGATAAAGAGAAAGCAAGTCAGCGACAAAAACACGCTGACATGTAACGTAAGAGAAGATTGAATGCAAGACATGGCCAAATCAATCCTGTCAAGAAATAATATTAGAAAGATAACACACACGAAGGTGATATAATGCTAATATAGAAGGAGTGAGTGGTAAAACTATGCTGTCATGAACATAGAGAGAAAGATCATATTAAATAAGTGCATAACAATGGTACAAAAGTATGATAGCGATGAAGAATATCGAAGAAAAGGGAAATAGAAGGACTAAACAAAGATGATATGAAAATGGGGTTAAATTCAATAGATGTACTTGTAAAAAATCTGAATACAAACAAGAGAGAAATAGAATAGAAGATAAGGTAAGAACATTACTAAAATGCAAGAAAGAAAAAGTGAAAATAGGAGTAAATCAAAAAATACTGAAATGGAAGACAAGATAAATTGAAAAGAAAAACACAATACAACATCTTACAAGTGTAGCGATATCAGAGTTAGTTGATATCTTATTAAATGCATAACATCTGACCTGTCACAAAATTGTATAAGGCCATTTATTTTTCTGATAGTTATCAATAAGCAAAGTGGACTTCACAAGCACATGACAAACGGCTCGTACAAAGTTAGCACTGAATGAACATAAATTAATATTTTTAGACAAAGATGAGCAGACAAAAGAACAATTTCTCTATAAGACAATGGTCAACATCAGCGAAACATTCAAGGAGACGAAGAGGACCAACGAAGAACGACGTGAAACGGAAGACTGTTCACCTCCCTCTCACTTATAGAAGTAGGTTAAGATCTGCTTACAGCTACAAATTCTTATGGTATTAATTCGTGGGTAGCGATCTTGACGAAGGGTTATTTTTCACCTGTATGCATTTTACTTTTGAGAAGACGCGCACTCGGATTGAGTTTGGTGTTTGGCATGAGCTGCAACGCTATACAAGGAAGAACAGTTCAAATGAAAGTAAAAAATGGCAGTGCGTATATGTAAAACCAGTGAAACTTCAAATGAAACTAAAATAAATCATCTCTGATATAGGAGTAAAATATACTGAAAATAAAAGAAAGAAAAGACAAAACTGACATGGACCTCTAGCGGAAGAAAATGTATATATATATATATATATATATATATATATATATATATATATATATATATATATATATAGATAATATTAGTGGTAAATATACATATATATGCAAAATCCACAGGTGCATATATACACATGTATATTTAGAATAAAAAATTTTCCGAGAGTGTGTATGTGGGTATAGATGTGCGTGTATATGTGTGTATGTGGGTATAGATGTGCGTGTATATGTAAGGTTTTAGGTATATATGTTTATGCGCATGTATGCGTATGTTCATATGTACAAGTGTGTGTAAATGGGTAAGGAGTGGATGCCTATGGATGTATGTGTGTATATGTAGGTATATGTGTGTACATTTTTGTATGTATATATATGTATATATATATATACATATATATATATATATATGTGTGTGTGCGTATATATATCTGGTTTTTGTATGTGTTTGTATGTATATATGTGTATGTGGGTGCATGTGTATTTATGTATATGTATGTGGAAAATGTGTGTATAGGGTATAGGTGGATATACGTGTATATATGTGTGCGTATGTATATGTATGTATATGTATGTGTATGTGTGTATGTATTTATATGTGTTTGTGTGTGTACATGTATATGTATGTGTGTATGTGTATATATATGTATATATGTGTGTGTGTGTGTGTGTGTGTAGTATATACATGTATGTATGGTTTTGCATGCGTTTTGAACATAAAAATATAGGTCCTCGCCAGATTAGATAATCGTCATATTTATTGTTTATAATATTTTATTTGTAACCTGCAGTCGATATTATTTTTGTCAAATTTTCTCAATTACACAGCGTCCCTTGCAATTTTAATTTCACCCGCCCCATCTTTCTTCCCCACCACTTCCTTCCTTACCTCTCCCTCCTTCTTTAAGATTTGATCGGCCATGGTGTGTGTATTGTCACCTCGATGTGTATCCTTATACTGTTCTAGACATCCGTCAACAGTCTTTTTCCCCCTTCCACTCACACCTAATTTTAAATAAAACTCTCTCTGTTAAACCCCTCTCTTATAAACTAACATTCGTCCCACACTCTCATAATTACTCTCTCTCTAAATTCTATTTTTATTTCCGGAGTGGGTTTTTTTCTTTTTTCTGTTTTCTTTTTGAATTTGTAGGTCTGATGAATTGGATCGTATTTACGATTCCAATGGAATAAATTATGACCATGGAATATTAGTGTTTAAGCCTTTTTATTATATATATATATATATAGTTTATGGAAAACTAGGTAATCCGCATGGGTAGACCAAAGGAGGATGATATCCGGAGAGCTCAATGTAAGATTCACAGCAGATATGTTTGAATAAAAACAGATCATATATATATATATATATATATATATATATATATATATATATATATATATATATATATATATATATATATATATATATTAAATAATTAAGAAAGAGACAAACTTAAGGTTCTATGGCTATAATTTATTTCACCAGAAAATACATTTTCCTGGTTCATTAGATTACATCTGTAGTTGATTTCTTTTATTTTTAATACAAAAGGTTGTCTCTTCTTAATTATTTAATTAATAATTACTTTGGTGTTACATTGAGTTCTCTGGATTAAATTCTCTTTGGAACTATCCACATGGACTACGAAACCCTTCGTTACCTTACTACATATATATATATATATATATATATATATATATATATATATATATATATATATATGGAGAGGGAGAAAGAGGATAAAAGAAGTGTGATAAAATGCTGCCATGGAAGACGAGAGCAAAAGAATGTAAATGGTCAACAGAATATTAACGAGAGAAAGATAATGTAAGAAAGACAAAACTTTTTTAAAAAACAAAGAGGGTAGGAGGAGGAGTCATGATTTATATGGAGTACAAGAGAATGACCACTATATTTGACATGAAGGAAGAGACAAAAATAAATAATTATTAAATTCAAAGAATAAAGAAAGGAGTTGAAGACAAAAGAAAAACAATACTTAAATTGAAGGAGAGAAAAAGACGATGTAACCTAAAAAAAAAGTTATTTGACCTGGCAAAACAGAGGAAAAAAATATAAATAATATTGTTTGATTTGTGTTTTACGGGTGACCAACGTTTTCAGGTTATTTAAAGCCAGAAAATATTTTTACATTGTAAGAATATTTTTGAGATATTAATGATGAATTCTAAACCTTCAGTCAGTAATGCGTCATGCATGATACAGACTTAGGCGATCATGTATCTTTCGATATCTGACTAACGAGGCAGATTTTTCTTCGCAGTAGGTTGCCATTTTTTTCTGGGATGGACTAGTAGCCATCCAAGCTGGGGTGGGCAGAGGAAGATAATTGATACCTTTCCCAAGTGAATGTAATGGATTCGACTGGAATTCGAACTCGGTTATACGATTCCTTAATATGAGCCGCCATTACTTCAACGTGTCTCATTAATCTCTAAAAATTAATCCATAGCAACATGTAACAAGATGTAGATATATTTTTTCAGCCTAAAATGTAAGAAAAAAGGAAGACGATGATATGGAAGCTAAAAGAGAATGCAAAACTTGAAAAAAAAATGACATGAAATAAGGCAAAACGAATATAATTCAATAGTATAACAATGCAGTTGTGAAAATAGAAAGAACAAAGATAGAACAGAAGGAAAATGCTATAAATGGTAGAAAACACAGAGCAAGAGGAAAATGTAAGAAAAACACAAAATAATGTTGTGAT
>OZ010595.1:59398047-59413047 GCA_963932145.1 Acanthosepion lycidas
GCATATCATGAAAGACCAAAGTACAGCTATCAACATAAGGCACATGCTAGTAGATAACATCAACATACTTTACAGCACTCAATGTAAGGAAAGAATCCAAATACTAAAAGTTATTATTATATAAAATAAACTGCTCACAGGAAAAACAAAAATCATTCACCACAGAAGTTATCCTGAAGGGCATATAATGCACTAAATATGTGCATATATTTTATCAGTATTTTAATAATAACAAATAAAAAATAAAATAAAAATAAAAAATTAAATTAAATTAAAAAAAAAATAAATCGCATACAATTGATCAGCCTCGTTCCCAGTAGCTGTTATACATGACGTCATTTCGAGATTCGTCACAGAAGGGGCTTTCTCGTTTCGGGAAACACATGCCCGATTCCATTTTATACGGGGTCTAAGGGGAATTTTTGGTGGAGCCTTTGGAGCTCGGGAACCCCACATTAAATTCGTCCTTTGCCATATCTGACAGCATGGAGCTGTTGGTAGATACCGTCAAACTAGACCACTTCAAATGTCCAGCTTAACAAAGAATACCAAAATACAGAGAAAGGAATTCAAATTACAACGATTATTGATAATGACTGCAAAATTTGAAAAATAACACAGTATGAATGTGAGGCAGCTTATCCACTATATCGACCACAATACTCAACAAATTATGCAAAAATTGTATGTATATATATATATATATATATATATATATATATATATATATATATATATATATATATATATATATATAAAATGCAAGACACACCCAACTGATTGAATTCTCTAAGTTACTGGTGTGTTAATGAAAAAATAAATACGCAAAAAGTCGACTTTCCCTAATAGAATTGGGGTTAAAATCTCCGACTGATGGCAAATCGCTTATTTCCCGATAGCCTAGAGGTGAGAATCGCTGACTGATGGACAAATCGTCGGGTTTCAGTCCCGGCTTGAAGCGATCGGATGCTTAGTCAAACTGATGAGCTGTGATACAGTGAAAGTGACTCTCTGTAGATGACGATATATATATATATATATATATATATAAGTAATTATACTCGTCTGGAAAAACCTTAGGTGTTTTGGATTGTAAATGAAGAAACCAATACCCAAGGAAAAATAAGGGACAGAAAAGAAAGAACTAAGAACATGTAATTGAGGTGAAAGCAATCGTCCAGAATCCAAGTTCAGAGTCCAATGAGAAAAAACCCCTCCAAAACGAGTAAAACAAAAGTAACTAAGTATAGAGCTCAATACACTAAGTAGAGCAAATCAAACTATAAACCTAAAGAGACAGGCAAACCTACTTAGGTCGACAGTAATTCTGTATCTCCTGGCCTTGTGCAGGGTGGGCCTCTCTGTAAAAGAAAAACAAACAAAAACAATATATAACCTCTCTAGCGAGATTGAATAAATGGATAACAGTGAAAGGTTTATGAAAGATAACAATAAAAAATATTACTAGTTAAAGAGGAGAGGAAAATGTGGAGACCCATGATAACCAACGCCCTGAAGGGACATGGGGCACAAAAGAAAAAATATTATATTCCTGAAACGTTTGCATAATGACATGTACAGTGTAAGATTTAGAAGATTACAAAAAAAAAAGAAGAAAATTATTACTATTTAGAGGGGAGAGGAAATTGTGAAGGTCTATGATAATCAACGTCCTAAGGGAACATGGAACACAAAAGAAAAATATTGCTTACGTTCAATATTCACCATTGAAGATTGCGTTCTTTATGAAAGAGTCTGTTACCATTCGCTGTTGACCTACGTGTCTATTTACAAACACACACATACACGCACACACACAAGCACACACACACACAGAGATGCACACGCACACACGCATTGTCCAATTGTTAGTTTAAAATTTGAACCGTTGTAACTTAGAAATGATTAAAGATATATTTCTGGAATTTTACGAGGTTTTATGAGACTATTGAAATCTAATTTGAGCAATAAAAATATATAATTAATCCTCAAGCTTAACAGAAGAATCGTGAGGAATTCGATCATAAACGAAATGACATATTTATCATTAACTAATCATGGCCAAGAAGCGGAAGCTCATGAAGGACTGAAATAAAGTTCTAATATATATATATATATATATATATATATATATATATATATATATATATATATATATATTCCAGGATTATTTTCTCGTCCTGGGCATGACGATAAACTATATCCGCGCCCTAGGTATAACGATAAACTACATCCGCGTCCTGGGTAAGACGATAAAATACGTCCAACAGCAAGGCCTCTGATCAGGAGGTTTTCAGGAGCGTGGAACCACCTCTTAATTGCTAGTGTTCCCAGGTACACCTTGACTCAGAGTGGTAGTACCTGTTAGGGTTCCAGCTATGGGAAATAGTTAACATCCAAAATTGTATAAACATAGGTTTTAATACCTGAAATACTTTGTAATAATAAAAAAAAATATTACCAGCAATAATTTTTGAAGGATGAATTATTATCAGCAATACTTTAAAAAAATGCCAGCAATACAAATAGTTATACATGCCTTGAAAAAAATATGACCAGCTATAGATTTCTTTAAGGAGAAATATTTCCAAAAATAGATTTTTGAAGAAATACATATTACCAGCAATAAAAATTTTGTCGGCATTAGATAACCCATTCAGGTTCATATGCCGTAAAACAAAAACCAAACCAAACCAGGATCATTTTCCAACTTATTCAAGATTGTCTTCGCCCTATCTAACCTTCTAACTTTCTGTCCTGGAGTAACAAGTTACCTAACATGTTTCACGTACGATTTCAGTTTCAAGACTTTTTTCACCGTTCTTTGGATTGTCATAGGTGAAACTCCTCTGTCACGTGCCAAACGTCTTTCTGAGTGAGTTGGATCTTTTCTAATTGATCTCTTTAGCTCTAAGTTGGAATGATGATCTGTTTTCCTATTGTGAGTTCTTGATCCGGTTCCCATCTCTCCTGTTCCCATTTTTAAAACTTATTCAGCGTTCTTTTGATGGTTCTTGAATTGACTTTCAAGATGGAAGCCGGAGTATGAATCTTCGTACCATCACTGAATTACGAAATGATCTTTTCTGTTGCCATTTCTCATTTGGAAAGACATTGGAGTTGACATGAAACGATTGTAACCTGTTCTATTTCTAGCTGAATAACTCAAATGGTTTTCATTGATTATTACGGCAAATTGTATAAAGATGGCTAAACGTCTAATCTGTAAACTTGAAAAAAAGAATCTCAATTAGTTTAAACTTTTTTTTAAACATTTTATGGGTTGGAAAATTATGCTGTAGCACGATTTAGACAATTTTGTTCTTAGTCCCGGTTTATAGCTTACTATTATTGCAAAACAATTCCGTGCTTAATGTAACCAGATTAATCAAAAGAGTTTGTTTTAAAGAACTTGAATCGGTTTATAGAATACAGATAAATGGGAAATGGAATGGTTATGAATAGATCTCATATTGCAAGAAGACGGAATTCTTTGTTGTGAATAAAAGAAACAGCTCAAAATGCACATTACAAGTTGGAGATACCAAAAAATAAAAATTCAAATATTTGTAAGTGTTTTATCAAAGGAAGGAAAGTGCGGCACTGAAATCCTAAAGCGCATTAGGATAGCGAATGATGCCTTCCAAAAGCGAAGCAAAATATTAAAAACCATCAGAATTTCGTTATAATAAAAAAAGAGTACGGAAGTATTATACACTGAATGCTAGACAATTTCAGCTGCGAAATGATTGTCAAACTTTACCTGTCGTAGGAGAGGACCGATTTTACACAATAGTTTAGTACTCTTTTCTTTCTAACTAAAATCTCCTTTGTTTATTAATACTACAATGCTTAGCTTCAAGAAATCATCTTTCCCTATCTCAACGCACTTTCAGATTTCGATGTCGCACGTTCCGAGAAAAGGCGACACTGAGACCTAAATACATATTAGGATGACCAAAGATGCATGATTTGTAGCTGAACTCTCATCTGGTCTAGCTCTAACATATCCGCGGGCGAAAAACTGGGTCTTTGAATTCAATGCCTCAAAAGCCAAACTAGTTATATGCTATAATCGCCGATCGGATCCCGAACATCCATTAGTCACGATGAATATAGATTCCTTTCGGGGAAGCTCTGTGCCTTGAGAAACAACTGTGGCTTAAACTCATCCCTGACATTAAGTGCAACTCTTACCTACGATCCCTCACTAAAGATAGTCGATGCCCTCTACTCCTCCAGTTAATACCTTACTTCTGATATCTCGTATTATCTTCTACATTCAAATGAATATAATCAGGTCTAACATTGAGTACTGCTGTCATATTTGGACAAAATTTACCTAGTCCTACTTTCCAGAGTCGACAGCGTTGAGATGCGTTTCGGATTACTTTCCCCCATCGATGCCCTCTCCTACAGACTCCCTCTTATTGCTCTATCGTTGATTCTATGGAAAGTGCTCGGAAGAGCTACTTTCCTTGGTTCCGCCATTTTAACCTTCCAGTCATATAATCGCCATGTCACTCGCATTGTAAAAAACGCCCATATTACCTCGGTATTGCCTTGGGGAGAAATAATCTCCTCTCAAACAGCTTCTTACCGCGAACTACTGTTCTGGGTAACCGTTTCCCAAGACGATGTTTCCACGATTACTACAATATTAACCTGTTCAAGTCTAGGGTTAAGCATTATCTTTTTCTCCCATCCGCTTAAACTGCCTCTTACTCCTTGTCTTGTGCAGGGTGGGCCTCTCTGTAAAAAAGACAAACAAAAACAACACATAACCTCTCTAGCGAGATTGAATAAATGGATAGCAGTGAAAGGTTTACGAGAGATAACCCCAAAAAATATTACTAGTTAGAGAGGAGAGGAAATTGTGGAGACCCATGATAATCAATGCCCTGAAGAGACATGGGACACAAAAAAAAAAAAATTATTCCTGAAACTTTTGTATAATGACATGTACTGGTTTCCCATATTGTTCAGATCGTTGATCCGTAGGTAGTTAAAGTTTTTTTTTTTATACCCGGAGACTCCAATGAGGGCTATAATGCTACTGCTTTCAACAAAGGGGTGTTCCAGCTAATGTTTCCATAGCAAGTAAGCTTTTACTGGATGAGAGGAGGTCGTTAGCACTGTGCCTAATTGATTCTTATCCCGGTTCACGCTTATAGTACCTGATGTCCCCAAGCGGTTCAACATCTAAATACTGACCGGTTTTGACACTGCTTAACTTCGGTGAATCGGTGTTTCAGTGCGATTTGACCGTAAGCTATATGAACAAGTGCATTGCTATAAATATTTAATATTGAGTCTCAATTGACTAATCTAAAGTCTGACATTTTAGGAATGCAAATATGTTTTTTATCTTTCCAGAACATTATTTTTAACATCTTGTGAGCCAAGGAATTTTCTCTACGAGACTATTCAATAGAATTCCTTGATCAGCCGAAACGACGCCGTTTTTGACAACCTGTGTAGTTGTCTGCAAATTTGAAATTTGATTCTTAAAACTGTCATGAAATAAACATCGTAACCTAAGCCTGCTTTGTATTGAATTGACTGGGGATTTTCAGTGTACTGCTATGAACTATTGGCTAAAAGCCATTAAAGACGTCAGCCTGCTTCAATGTGGTGACGGTTCAAGTAGTAGGTTAAACATAGATCGGTCTCTAGGTACAGAAGCCGAATCGGCTGTTTTGATCAATGATGCCACGAAGAAAAATTAGACATTTCGAAAATGTTCAAAGTAGAATCTATAAGAGAGAAAAAAAAAACCGTTGTCGCGGAGTTCGCTAGCTTTGAAATAGAACTGAAAGAAATTTTAATAAACGAAACACCTCGTCTTTTATATGTATTTAACACGAAAAAGTCTTATTCAATTTTTCAGTTTTGTCCAATAGAAAGACGGTATGATAGTGCATTCAACTTTGAATTTTCTCGCCTGCAAATCTTTATAAATGAAGAAATAATAATAATAATAATAATAATAATAATAATAATAATAATAATAATAATAAAGATCAGAATGTAATGTATCAAAATGCAAAGATCTTGAAGTGGAAATATTAAAAAAATGTGGCACATTAGGTTATCAATAATCCCAGTTGTAGATGGATCTCAATTATTCACAAACCTTAAAAAATACAAAAGGTTGTGCTCAGAAAACGAACGTACACAGAACGATTGTTTTTATTTATGTAAACTATGTGCGATGTTAATGGTTTTGTTGTTTTTTTGTTTTTTATCAAATATTGCTCAGTGGGAAATATGAAGCGATTTCTGACTTTAGGTCTCTGGTTGGGACCCGGAAAGGAATAGGTATACACCAAAAATCAAATGAAATAATAATAATAATAATAATAATAATAATAATAATAATAATAATAATAATAATAATAATAATAATAATGAGAAGAAGAAGAAGAAGAAGAAGAAGAAAATTAATAATAATAATAATAATAATAATAATAATAATAATAATAATAATAATAATAATAATAGCTTTATCAGGTTGCACGGTATTGGCACCCACTGAATATAAAACCCGGCATGACAGAGTGGGCCAATATCTGCACTGGAAAATATGTAGCTTCTCCTGGAATGAAACTGAAAGAAAGTGGTATGAACTCCACCTAGAGCCGGTTACGGAGATAGGACCTGTTACAATTTTATGGGACTACACAATACACACACAGAATAATCAAAGTTAACCGCTCAGACATTGTTATTAGAGATCGTACAAAGAAAAGGTACCTCCTTATTGACATGGCAGTCACTGCGGACTGCAATGTATCTTTGAAGATGTTCAAAAAGCTATCAAAATACAAGGACCTTGAAATCGAAATCTCCAAAATATTGCACATGGGAACATCAACAATCCCCTTTGTAGTTGGAATCCTGGATTGGTTGGAAAAAATTCCAGTGAACTAATTAAAGGGATACCTGGAAGCCCATGCCTTAAATAAATATAAAATTATTTTTCTCACGAGTACAGCCCCACCTTACGAAGGGCTTTGTTTATTTATTTATTTATTTATTTTTACAGCGGACAATATCATGATGTCATTTGTAACTTTAGGGTCTCTTGGCGGGACCCGAAAAGAAATGAGTACACATCAGAAATCAAAGGAAATAAAATAATAATAATAATAATAATAATAATAATAATAATAATAATAATAATAATAGACTACAAGAACATAATGTGCTTTTTTTATTGACTTGCCATTCCTTGGATATTGTAATGTAGCAAAATACAAGTATCTTGATGGCGAAATCTAAAAAATCTCAAACATGGGGCACACGATTATGTCAATAATTCCGGTTGTATTTTCGGGTCATCGGATTGATTGGAAGGGTTCTGGTAGACCACGCCTTAAATAAATACAAGAAATTGCACTCACAAGTACAACTCACACATTACGGAGAGCTTTATTTCATTAAAAGGTGACCTTTTTTTATTTTTTAAATTCAATTTAATTCAATTTTTAAGGTTTTTTTTAATAAAATTTTCAGTGAAAAATATCACAGAAATATTTCTGGCATTAACCCTCTGTTTGGGACCGGGAATGAAATGAGTACACACGAGAAATCAAAGGAAATAATAATACTAATAATACTACTAATAACAACGACGACGACAACAACAACAACAATAATAATAATAATAATAATAATAATAATAATAATAATAATAATAATAATATTATTTTTATTCTTATTATTACAAAATACAACTAATAAATATGTGACAATTACGAGAATTTTATGTATTTCGTAGCCCAGCACAACTTCTTTTAAAAGCGCCCAATATATAACTAGTGTTGTAATATTGAACATATTATCAAATTAAATTGACTTATCTGATTAACCGACTCAAGATTTTCTTAAACGGACGTTAGAGTAAGAAATTTGAGGACTCCCCAACATCTGCCCGCGAGGAACATTTTGCGTCAGAATCAGATAAATCAATTGAGTTTTGTTGATTTATTGAATATCAAATGCATAATTAGTTGAAGACCACAAACACGGTGACCTGACTAGAAACTTTAGTAAAGAAAATTGTAACTGTGTGATGCGGTCGCTATGACGTCTAATGATCCGGAAAAGAAAATCGGCGAGAGATGTTCAAATCTCAGTTGAGAAATTTTATGTCCAATAATGCCTTTAGCAAAGACATGAAGTAATTTTATCTCCTCAACCATCAATGCGTAAAATAGCCGTACAAACTGTGATAACTGGCCTTTGTTAACAAACGCTTTAAGGGAAGGTAAACTGATTTCGGAAACACCACTCCTATTTAATTATACACAGAGAATGATGAATGCTTTTTGAGTTAGCCTTGAAAATAAATTAGGAGCTAGATTTGTTAAAATATGACTCGCCTTCATTCCAGAAATTACTGAATGGGAATTAGTTCAAGGCTACATTAACTTTAATACCTCACTTGAACAATGTCGAAGAGTTTGAGAGGGTAGATTCCAGCGTGTTTAATTGTTTTACATACAGCATTTTTTTCGTCTATGCCTGAATGACAAACAGGTTTTCAAGGTACAGCTACAAAGTTAGACAATATTGAAAATGCTTGTCATTGGTCACTGGATTCTACAGATAAAATATGAGGTAAGGATATATACCAATTATTGGAAAATAGAACAATCTTTTATATAAAGAAATTAAGCATCTCTCAACCTTTGTTATCACCATCGGCATAATCTCCGTGGGACAAATGCAATGGCTAGTGCTTTCAGCAAAGCCAGTCTTAATTTCACGCCACAATTTATAATTTTTAAGTTGCAATTTATTTATTTATTTATTTCCATCTGCTAAAACAACCAGAACAAAAAAGAAAAATTAATTGATTAATCATCTTTTTTTCCCTACCCACAGAAAAGTTAATTTTTTTTTGTTCAGTGTGACGTAGTTGAATGGTATTTTTATCTGGCAACAGCACCGAGAAGTCAAAGTGTAGCGAGATTTCGCGAGCCCCATTAGAAAGAACTACACCATAGCAGCTGTCAGACTATTGATGTACGAGGTGCTTATTAATTGACATGTCTTCAGAATACGATCATATAACTGCTGTTGTGGTGAGCCTTCGTACCATCCACGAAGACAAGGAAATCACTGAATGATTTAAATGTAAACCATGGTCTGCGAACTCACAAAGGCATATTGGGTCTCAAACGGCAAGGAGAATTTCAGGCCAGGACGTAAAATGCATAAGAAAAAATCTATCACCACCAGGACGCCCGACCTCGTCGATGAAGTTATCAAGGAGAACCCCAGCAAAAGCTCGAGGAAAAATTTCAAGGAAATGAGAAACAGCAGTGGAACCATCACGCGTATTGTCAAGGTAGTGTTGAAGTATAAGTTTAACGTGCTCAAGAAGCGCCGCTTACTGACCGTAACACATGTTGTCCAACTTATTCAACCCGCTCATATGGCCAGACTAAAATTCTCCAGACATTTTTGTGTAGGACGTCTTGGAGAGGGTATAGACAGCATGCTCTACAACACAGAGGAGGCTTTCAAGACAGCCATCAGGGACGCCATGACCAACATAGACAGAGACTCCATCGCCAAGGCTAGATTCAGCTTCCGGTCGCGCCTGGAGAAAGTGTTGGTGGTCAATCGTGGCCATATCTGTTGCTTTTTGTACCTTATATATGTGTCTCATTGAAATATATTAATTTGTAATATAAAAAATACTGTTTTTATTAACCATTATGTTCTCCAGATTTGTTTGCGCCACACTGTACAGAGAATAATTATGGTTAAGCATGTAAATAAAGAAGTAGGGGTAATATCAGTAAAGCCAAATTATTACTGAATTATTCATTTACTTTTTTTGTTTGCAGTGTATTATCTTGAAGTAAGCAATTGTGACTCTCCACAACCTCCTATCCTTTTATAGCTTTTAGCTATAATTGTATTTGTATTATCCTTTTCACTTTCTATCTTGCTATACATTTCCAGAGGTTATGTTGGCTAATCGCTATTTATCTCTGTCCCTTTTGCTTTCAATATGTCTGTTGAGATTTTGCACGCACTTTTTCCTTATTATATATTCAAAAAGTTTCAGCTGTCTTTTTCTGATTCTGAGAAGAAAGATGATATTTTTGTTTCCATATTCTTCAAAGAAATTGTTATTGTTCACATGTGGTGAATACGAAATAAAAATAACTTTCTTTTCTTCACTGTTTTCAAATTCGCGAGCCTGTGTGAAAATTTCTTTTAACCAACAGAACAAGGGAGCGGCTTACAAACTGAGAAAGATGTAACGAGCTGATGTCAAATCGCTTTTTGATATAGACAGAAAAAGTTGAATCAAACGAAAGCGAGACAGAAAAAGATATACATAGATAGATAGAGAGAGACATACAGACAGATATAGAGGCAGAGAGAGAGAGTTCCGAGTGTCTGAATCACACCAGTGTCAATTTACGCGCTGATTCATTATCAGCCTCTAATGAGATCAGGGAAACTTCAAAGAACCCTCTTAAACTCAAAAGCTAACTACCTTAAACTATATCTTTTCATTCATGTTTAATACAAACGTGTAACTTTCATGTGAAAAATGATATCTCTTAATTTGTACATTATTCGGACTATTGTCCTCATCTTTGTCACCATATTTATTACAACGTTTCGGCAGTTGTACGCTCCGGCATTCTTCAGTTGATCGGAATGTCGAAGTGAACCCTTTATTTCGCTCACTGGGGTAGACTGTTCTAGTTGCACGTGCCATGTTTAATGGATATCTCCTATTAATTTTCCCTCGGAAAGTTCTCCACTGCCTTAGCCGGGTATTGAACTCACATTCTTTGAGTTCTGTCACTGGATCTAACCAACGCCTTTATCCACTGTTCCATGTGCCCTTGTTTGCTTTAAACATTTTGGAATATTACTTTGTGTCCGATGATTTAAGATGAACATTTTCTCTTCTTGACAATGAATTAAAACTACGAACTTTAAATATTTCATTTTTTTTCTCTGACACAATTTACTGACAACTCCAAATGTTGTAAAAAAAATCCCTTATCTTTTTTTGTTAAATATTACACGCGTCTTTCTTTGTAATTATGCCTCAATACTTCACACATGTTCCACCATTGATATCCTCAGCATCCTTCTGTAGAATCATATACCTAGCCGAAATTTTTTCTCCAGCTTTAAAGTAACTTTACAGTAAAGATGATAT
The DNA here is from genome assembly GCA_963932145.1 of Acanthosepion lycidas. Classification (NCBI taxonomy): domain Eukaryota; kingdom Metazoa; phylum Mollusca; class Cephalopoda; order Sepiida; family Sepiidae; genus Acanthosepion; species Acanthosepion lycidas. The sequence goes on from OZ010595.1 coordinate 59,409,254, forward strand.
ATCATAGACGTCTGACATTTTTTCTTTGTTTCTAACGAGATACTGAAGTTGACACTAAAACACTTTAGTTGTCTAGTGGTTACTGTTTTGTTTTTGTAACCCTTACCGCAAAGAATACGCTTTGTGTATATACGTGCTATCATTCAAATGAATATCAATTTCGACGTATTTTGAAAGAATTAATACTTTGGGCAAACAAAAGAGAGAAATGACTGTTTTAAAATGTAAATGAAAATAAAACATTAATATAGAATAAAAAAACATGAATAAAATAAATTTCAGATAGAATAATTTTAAAGATTTAAACTCTTAAAACGAGAAAATAAAAAAAGGGTGCAATTTAAACAATAATATTGCAAGTTGAGGAATTTGATAAAGGACCCTTTTGGCAAATGTTGCCGAATAAATCGGTTACGAATAAAATGTATGAATAAAAATTATAAGCTTCTAACGAAAGCGTAAAGAAGTGGCGGTGTTTTATTTAAAAAAAAATGTTCATTTTTACAACGGTGGAAAGAAAACAATTAATGAAATGTTTCCAACAGGGAAATGAGAGGAGTCTTTAAGTGGTTTGAATGTCTTAAATGAAGAACTTTCTTAATTCTGACAATTTAAATTTTATCATGTCTAATATTTAAAGAGATAAGCATAGGAGAGTACGGAGTAATGAGTAAGCAATACGGTCATTAGTAGCCTTTATCACCAAAGCTGTAGAAGTGTTGGTTGATTTTGTTTAAAGACATGTCAGCAGCTCTATGATTTATTTAATAACGAAATCTAAATATTTTGAATACAATTTTATGATTTCAACTGAATATATTTAGAACGCAAGTGTATACATTCAACTACAGATAAAATGTACTGTTCGTTTCACTATAAAAGCTATTGCTGGTCATCTTGTTTTAAAAATGTACTGCTGTTAGTTTTACTACAAATTTGTAGTGTTGCTAATCTATATATAAAATCCTGTGACTTCCATCTGTCCGTCCGTCACACACTCTAAAATAGCCATACATTGAATGATCGAAGGCAAATTTTGGGGAGAAAAGCAAAACAGGTAAGTAGTTATTGGTTGGTGCAAAAATAAGTTCGTTTTCTAACATATGTTACTATGTGAGAAAACGAAATTTGTCTTGCACCAACCTAATACAAAGTAAAATTGGTTTTACTAGTATGCGTAGCTTAGTACAATAAATTTTCAGTCATTATTTTGACATACAATATCCTGCAACTATTTTAAAAACAATTTAATGATTAAAATAACAAATACTTATTTAACAAAATTGCAATATTATTTTTTGCATATCTTTTCTTTAAGTATTCCCTACTTAGAGTAGTATAGAGTTTGTAAAGCTCGATAAAAAATGTTAGCGTTACCTTCAACTAAATTAATGAAATTCTAGTTTAACTATAAATATATATCGTTGTTAATTTTAATACAAATAGGCAGTGTTCCCAATTTTACAACAAATAGGTATTGTTTCTTATTTTATTATGAATAAGTATTTTTATAGTTTCATAGTAATTTATTTTTGTTTAGGTATTTACTATTTACTCATATGTGGGACCCTAACGGGTGCTACTATCTCAGGGTAGGCGTGGAAACAACATTAATTAAGAGCTGGTTCCACTCTCTTCATAATCTCGAATCTACGGATCAGTAGTCTACTGTTATACCCAGGATTAACCGTAGAAATCATTTTAATGACAGACTACCGAGATATATGATGTAAGTGAAAAAAAAACATTCACACGTTTACCATATCTTTAGGTTTGCCACCTTGCTTTCTGCTCATCCGTACTTATAGTTGATACTATCAGGTCATCCCATATATATATATATATATATATATATATATATATATATATATATATATATATATATATATATATATATCAGGTCATCCCATAAGTTCTGTCCGAATTTTAACTTTTTGTTAAAATGAACGAAATTTAAAGAGCATTTTATAATGTCTAATGGATCTGAACATTATTTTTATGTTTAGATGCGTTTAAACTGATCAAATTTTATTTCAGAGAACAATAAAATTAAATTTTGTTTGATTAAAACCCTGCTAACATGGAAGTACCCAAAAATCATTTGAGGCACATAATGCTTTATGAGTTCAAGAAACGAAACTCAGCAGCCGATGCGGCAAGAAACATTCACTCAGTTTACGGAGAGGAATGCGTGAATGAAAGAACTTGCAGAAGATGGTTTGCAAAATTTAGAGGTGGAGATTTCACCCTTGAAGATGAAGATCGAGCCGGACGTCCAGTTGAGTTTGATGAAAAGCTTCTTGAAGCAGCCCTTGAAGAAAATACTGTTTTATCAGTTGAAGAATTGGCAGTGGTTCTCAGTTCAAACCATACAACAGTTCATCGTCATCTTCAACAACTTAGAAAAGTTCACTAAACTTAGAAAATGGGTGCCTCATGAATTGTTTGAAAACAACTTCAAATCGCGAGTTGACATCTGCTCTTCTCTCCATTCTCGCCAACATGTTTCACCTTTTTTGGATAGACTTGTGACTTACGACGAAAAATGGAACTTTTATCGAAATGTAAAGCGTCGTAGACAGGGGCTTGGTAAAGGGGAAGGAACCCTGCCACAGCCGAGAAGGGAACTTCACCGGCAAAAGGTTCTTCTTTCAATCTGGTGGGATCGCCAAGGAATAATCCAATTTGAATTCTTACCACCTAATGCACCAATTAATGCTCAAATATACTGTCAGCAATTACAGCGTTTGAACCAAGCTTTGAGAAAAAAAAGAGCTGCTCTAGTGAATCGAAAAGGGTTGATGTTTCATCGGGACAGTGCACGACCCCACACAGCAAGAATCACGTCACAAAAGATCGAAGAACTTGGTTAGGAGAAAATTCCTCATCCACCTTATTCTCCCGATCTTGCTCCTTCAGACTACCATTTGTTTCGTAGCTTACAGAATAATTTGGAAGAAACAGCTTTTGTAACACAGGAAGAGGTTAAAACTGACATTTGTGAGTTCTTCGAATCAAAGCCAAAAGAATGTTACAGTAATGGAATTAGTAAGCTTGTTAATAGATGGAAGGAAGTCATAGATAATCAAGGAAAATACATTGTTGATTGAATCTGTAATTAAATGTAACATTTGGTCACTTGTTTTCTTTATACAAAATTCGGACAGAATTTATGGTATGGCTTGATATTATGGTCCCGTGATCGAAGTTTGAGCTTGATAGCACCCATTTTCATATGATAGTGGTTCAAATCTAGTCTAGTGATAATGTCTCTAAGTTTGTTTATTTGAACGATCAGTGACTGAAACGAGATGAGCATTGAGATGAAAAAAAAAAAAGAAAATAATTAATGTAAATCATTTATCTTTCCATATCTGTTTACAAGGACTAGGTTACTACTTGTTCTTTGTCTATGTGCTGCGAATGGCCAGGACATATGCGTTCATAGCTCTCTTCAACTTCCTATCTCGTGTAGCTTATACCGTTTTTTTTTCCTTTTGCTAAGACTCCCAACTCACGTTCCGACATCCATTCATAAAACCTCCTCAGTGGCACTTCGAAGTGGTGAAGTAAGTAGTCTCGCTAGATTAATTACCACTGAGTAGTGAGCAGCATCCTCACTGGGTGTCCCGTACTTTCGGCCGTGTGCCATGTATAACCCACGCTAAGAAAATCAACGTACAATGACATGTATCGCTATTTTGCCCCGTCTCTCTTGTCCTAAGTGTACACGATAGGGTTAATTTTCCAAGCCCGACCTCTTATCATCTATCCAAGCAATTTCAACTGTCTTT
>OZ010595.1:59415547-59495547 GCA_963932145.1 Acanthosepion lycidas
CCTTGTGTTGGTCAACCAGTCTCTTTTAAGTTGTTATTTGCGATAAGAGCTGGATGGATCCATGCTACTATGAATTCCGATGGTCAGTTTGACAGTTTTATTGGTTCCTGGAGAGGGAATGTATCTCTGTTAAGCCTGTGCCTGTGTGCGTGTCATTTGGTTCTTAGGGACTGAGTGAGTATGATATGTGTAAGCGTGTATATTCGTGTGGGCGTGTGTATAAGCGTGAGGCATCAACACCTCCGTAACCATGTTTGTCTTGTGTGGATGAGAAATGTGGGTAGGTTTTGATTTGTAGGGTCCTATATTAATACTATCTATATTGTTAAATTTTGGGTTTAGCCAGGCTGGATCGTGTGTTTTTAAACATTGTATCCACTTATTTTCATGGAACTCTGCAATCTTTCTAAAGCTATCCGATCTTAACTATCCTATTCTCTCAATTATAGTGAATTTGGCATGGGTTTTGAAATCGTGTTTTTCTAGGCGGAAATGTTGTTCTGTTTTCATGGGGAGTCGACCTAATTCGATTAAGATAATTATTAATTCTGTAGTGAAAGGGCCATTCAGATTTTCCTACATATTGTTTCTGGCATAGTGTGCATTCTAGGAGGTAAATTATGTTATGACTTCTACAGTTAGAATCGTGGTAGATTTTGAAAGTAGATTTAGTGACTGAGCTAGTGAATGAATTCGTGTGCCTAATGTGGTTGCTGCATAAACTTCTTTTGTTGTTACATGGTTGGGAAAATCCTGTGGTTTTTGTTGTTAGTTTATTACGGATTACCTTGTCCCTTGAAATATTGTTACTACCTATAATTTCTTTTAGGTTCTTAGGTCTACGATATGCTAGAAGGCCGGGTTCCTTAAACAAATTTTTTTAGGTCTGGTTTGAGATGTAGTATTTCCCAGCGACTTTTGATTATTTGGGATAGTGAAGGCAGAGTGGGGTTGAAAGTGGTTACTAGAGGAATGCGGCTAGATTTATTTTTAATCTTGTACATTAGGGTGTCTTCTCTAGGTGTGGAAATTGCTTTATTCATTTGTTCCCTGATTAGGTGTTGTTTATAGCCACGTGTTGTGAATTGATGCTCCAGATTTTCAATGTGTTTATTTAATTCTTCATTGTTGGAACATATTCTTCTGAGTCTAAGTGCTTGTGAATAGGGAAGGTTCTCTTTGACGTGTTTAGGGTGGGAAGACTTAAAGTGTAGATAGTTGTAGGTGTCGGTGATTTTAGTGTGTAGTGTCGTTTGTAGTTTCCTGTTTTCATCTATGTAAATGCGGATGTCTAAAAATGTTACTGATGTTGTGGATTTTTCATAGTCAAACTTAATTGAGTCATGCACTGTGTTTAGGGTCATGAGGAATTGGATAAGTTTTTTGTCACTGCCCGTGTATACAAAGAATATATCATCTATGTATCTTGCATAGAATACGCAGTCGCTACCGATGAGGGGATAGATATGGGTCTCCTCAAATTTTCCCATGAATATTGTAGCATATGATGGAGCTGCAATGGTGCCCATGGAACAGCCTCTTACATGAAGGTAGTGTGCTCCATTAAAGTTGAAGTATTCAATGTCAGAAAATGCTCCATGGGTTTTATGATAACTTCTGTGGGTGGGTCTTGTTTTCTTCTATTAGTAAGTGCTTCCTGAAGGGCGGTTAGCCCTACGATGTGTTTAATGTTTGAATAGAATGACCTTACGTCAATAGTCACTAGAAGATCATTCTCTGGAACTCTTTGTATGTGATTAATTTTGTTTAGTAGATCTGTTTTGTATCTGATGTAGGATTTTACTTCTTTAGTTTGGGATTGTATGTAATGGTCAATGTATTTGGACATTTTGGTCGTGTGGCAGTTGAGTGATGAAATGATCGGTCTTCCTGGGTTGTTGCTTTTGCGTATTTTAGGAAGGAAATAGAAGCGAGCAGGTGTGATATATATATATATATATATATATATATATATATATATATATATATATATATATATATATATATATATATATAAATTAACTGATTTAAAATTCGCTTGAGGATGAAATGGAACTAATGTTTTAAATTTAATTACAAAATTAAATTCGAAGCTTTCACCTTCCATTTTGGAAACATGGTTAATACTGTGTAGCGAAAAGCCATATTTTAAATCAGTTAATTTATAGTATTAATGCTCTATAAATTTACATTTAGCACTGTTTTGTAAAAATAAAAATATATCTATAAGAACACCGGATTATATAGCTTACTGTTCTTTCTTTTTATTTATTTACACACACACACTCACACACACACAAACACACACACACACACACATATATACATATATGTGTGTGTATGTGATGTATAAATGATGGAACTCGCTAGGAAATACCTTGCATATTTCGACTAGTAGTAGAACAAATCGGTACAAACGGAAAAATGAGGAATAAAAAAAAAGAACCACGAACATTAAAACAAGGCGAAAACAATCGTCCTTATATTAGGTTGGTGCAAAAATAATGACGTAATAATGTCGTTTTTTGACGTATTTTAAAGTCAAAAAACGACATTATTACGTTATTATTTTTGCACCAACCTAATAATAATAATATAAAAAAAGAAAACACGCATTTCATTTGAAATCTAGAACGCTATATCTTCTTTATCAATTTTCTAAACCTATCAAGAAATTAATCTGTGAACCTTGAAAGGATCACAACCAAAATACATCTTGGATTATAGTGGTCTATATTATATATCAGCGAAGGCTACTGATTCTGTTTCTAAAATTCTGATTTATGTACCTTTTCCCTTAATTCAATAAAGATTTCCAAAGCTGGCATCACAGTTTCATTTATTTTCCCACCGCCGTAACGCAGCTTTCCAAAGACCTTTCTATAAATTCTTTCATGGAAATCTTTCGAATAAACAATATTCCATGGTACTAAGACTTTATGAACTGAATCCCAGTAATAGATTGGCAGTAATGTCTCATAATTTTACAGGTGAAATTGCTAGATATACTGTTAAGTTCTGTGCTAACAGTTTCTTCTATCCACTTCTCACTTTTGCTACTCTCTCCCGATTTTCTGTTAACTTTGATCTTTCAATACTTTAAATGCAATGTCCATCGATATCTTCCAATTTTTTTAATTCCTTTTCTTTTAATGTTCTCGTTACTTAGCAGTGTTTCATTCTTTGATAGCCTTATAGTAGGAGTGAAATGATTAAAGCTAACTTTAATAATGCGAGAAGAGCAAATGCAAAATAAAACCATTTATTACAGTGCAATAGAAAATGTTTGATTAAATTTTAAATATACTTCACAAGTATTTAATATATTTTCCCTTAAATAGATGATGTTTTGTTTAGTGGCATATAAACACCTCTATGAGTTATTTTAACGCCGAATTCTAAATATCGCGTACGCAATGTTATTTTTTTAAGATAATAATAGTTTAATGATAGAAGTATTACGAATTAACCCATAGATGGAGGGAAAGAGATGTATTCATACCTTTCCCATTATGCATCTCACTACCCGCACATCTATGCTTGTATTCCCAAACGGTTACTCATTTAGGTACTGACCAGGCCCGACATTGCTTAACTTCGGTGATCTTACGGGAACCAATGTTTCAACGCGATATGGCCGTAAGCGAACAACACATGTCTAATGGCTTATTCATATAGTCAGAGTCATTGACTATTCACTAATATCTAATGTTCATTTCTCAAACTAATCGCAAATCACCCACTCCTCCCACGGTAGATTAGATAACCTTGAAATATTTCTTGAATTATTTCCTATCTAGATTCAAGTAATTTTAGTACCGTTCCAAGTAGTTACAATTTTATTTTCATCTCTCTTCGTCCTGATGCTATGGTCTGCTAGTTACTGTCACTTTGATTGTTTGTTTTTTTTCTTGTTTAAAAATCTTGTTCAGCATTTCTCTTTTCCCTTAGCTGATGTGCCTGATCTATATATTATTGTTCTATTCTTTTTCATGTTCGATGAAAGCGTCTGGTCTTTACTTTTGTGTTTGTTTGCAGAGGTGAATCAATTTATTTTTCTCAACCAGTTACCTGCGAAGTCTAATAAACCCCTCATGACAGTCAGTTCAATAAATCTTAACCAGGCACATTCATCCTCCTCCTCTTCCTTCCCCTCCGCATTCCCCTCCCCCTCATCATCATCCCCTTGACTTTTGTAATCGTAAAGCGGATCCGAATTGAGAAGCCGCACTCTTTTCCACAACGGTCTATTAACGGCAGCCATCAGCAATTCTGGTACAGTCATACCTGTCTGTTTTTGACGTCCGCCTTCAACGGTGCTTTGCATTATAGCATTGCACAAGCTGTCGTGCCTTGTAATGTGACTAACCACGCTATTTTCTTTTGGCATTTTCTATTGGGGAAACAAAAAACAATTAGTTTGTGTTACAAAAGTTTGAAAGTTTTATGGGACACCAGGAACCTCTTCTCGCCACTGTCAAATAAAAAAAAAACTGGCACATTACTTACAACCAAATATGAGTAATATGTTGACAGGTTATAAGAAAAAAAAGTAACTAATCTTAAGTCGGACCCATTTGCAATAAATATTATTTGTTTCGATGAAAATATTCCAATATCCTAATACTTTCTTTGGTGTTTGGAATGAGTCTTTTGCTAATCCAATGTTCTGTCGGATTTTGATCGCGCATTTACCATTCTCTGTTAAAAATCTACCTAGATGGTTTGATTCATTTTCAGCACTTTGTAGGTTATTTAAAGCCAGAAACTATTTTTAGATTTAAGAAAGTTTTTGGATAATAATAGATTACTGATTAAAGTATTACTAATTAATCCATAGCTGGGGAAAAAGAAGTGGATTCATACTTAACGCAAGAGTATAGGCGCATAAATTAATATAGCGAACCAAACTGGGATTAGAACACTGCTCTCTCATTTCCAATTCTGTGAAGTTATCCATTACTTCTCCCGCATATCCAAGTTTACAGCATCTGACATTACCAAGAGGTCTTGGTACTGACTAAACATGGCGTTGCTTAACTTCGTTGATCGTGTGAGAGACGTTGTTACACTATGATATAGCCGTAGACCTCTAGATGGTTTCCGGTTGAGTTAGTTTCCAGATATCTAGATATAACACCCAATTCGCTTGACCGTTTCATCCTTCCAAACAAAAAGCAAACACTCTCAACATGCGCCTATGATTTTCTTCCACTAATCGATCTCATGAAAACACAGGTACAGTGTGTCAACACCCAGGATACATGTACAAGTGCTTAAGGTCAGACAACTACAAGCAAATCTGTAGTACTAAACAGGATATTTACTATTGTTTACCTTAGTTCACCAGATGACTTTTGTATTCAGGGCAACTATCTGGTAGAAGACATCAAGTCTGATCAAATAAACTGAACAAAGAGACAATCAAAAGTAAAAGAAGCCAGTTCATCACTAAAACCTTCAAAGAAGACAGGCGTCAAAAATCAACATCTATATGTATAAGGTTATAGCCTCTGTCTGTCAGTCTGCTTGTTATCGAACTCCTAGGTTTTGGAGATAGATCCCCATAACCATATATATTCTGAAACTGAATTATCCAGGGCACTTGTATATTTCATTTTAATTAAAGGGGATCCCCAGGTGGCAGAAGCCTCTAACTATTTTTTTCTTTTGATATAAATTAAATTTAAATTTGAACAAGGGAATAATTCTTAGGGTACTTGAATAAGTATATTTTATTTTGATCAAAGAGATTCGGGAGGACACCCCCACAGTTTTTTACCTTTTCATTTAAATTATATTTTTATTTGAACAAGGAAATTACTCCTATCCAAAATAAAGAAGGAGAAAGCCAGAAGATGGAGGTCACATTAGATCATTAGGTAATATTGAAATGTGTCTTTTATCTCCACAAATTGTAACAATGATTTAAAATCAATCATCACTTTCTGACAAAAATATGGTTAACAGGCAGCAAGGTGTAGGTAATTTGCCCAGAATGTGCATCTTTAGAATTGGTAGCAACCATCGATTTCGTGTGTCGTCACCGATTCCAGACGTTTTTTCCAGTCACCTCGGTGTCCTTTAATGAATTGCAAAAGGATGTTTTCTCCGGATCCAACGGATAACCATGATGATGATTTGGTCCATATCAAAGCAAGAACACGATATCTATCTATCTATCTATCTATCTATCTATCTATCTATCTATCTATGTCTTATTAGCTAGCTTAATTTTATGAATAACCCCACACAGAATAATGGCGTCAGTGCTTTAAATAGATGATAATAATAATAATAATAATAATAATAATAATAATAATAATAATAATAATAATAATAATTGAGTTTCAAATGGGCGTAGAGATGCAACTACAGCACAATACACCGGCTGAAACTTCAAAATACTGAAAAAAGACAGCAAAGACGAATGCAACCGACCAGATACAGAAGCGGTGGCACGATAAACCGCTTCATGGCCAATACTCCGCCCGTAGCAAACAAGCTGACGTAGACAAAACCCGTACCCATCAGTGGCTACGTAGTGAAGGGTTGAAAGCTGAAATTGAAGGTTTTATGCTTGCTAACTAGGAATTATCAAGCATATATACTGACATATTGTGTCAGCCCAAAATGCAGATTCTGTGATAAATATCCAGAAACGATTGATCATCTTGTATCAGGTTGCACGATATTGGCACCCACTGAATATAAAACCCGACATGACAGAGTGGGCCAATATCTGCACTGGAAAATATTCAACTTCTACGGGAAGGAAACTGAAAGAAACTGGTTGAATTCCACCCAGATCCGGTTACGAAGATAGGACCTGTTACAATTCTATGGGACTACACAATACACACCGACAGAACAAAGCCAGCCGCCCAGATATTGCTATTAAAGACCACAAACAAAAACGGTGCCTCCTTATTGATATGGCAGTCCCTGCTGACTGCAATGTATCTTTGAAGATGTTCAAAAAGCTGTCAAAATACAAGGACCTTGAAATAGAAATCTCGAAAATGTGGCATATGGGAACATCAACAATCCCTGTTGTAGGTGGAGCCCTAGGACTGATTGGAAAATATTGCAGTAGACTAATTGAAGGGATTCCTGGAAGTCCCTGCCTCAAAGAGATACAAAAAATTGTTCTGACAAGTACAACCCACATTTTACGAAGGGCTTTATCTATGTACTTTTTTTTTTATTTTTATTTTTTGTCAGTGGAAAGTGTCATGATGCCATTTCTAACCTGAGGTCCCTGGGTGTAAACGCTAGAAATCAAAGAAAATAAAAATAATAATAATGTTATTTTTTTTTTGTTTTTTAATGGCATCATTCTTCAGCTAGTCGGTGATCATTGTTCTTGCTCAGATTACATTTTGTTTATTACTGCTAATTACTCTGACTTCTTGGGAGAAAGAGTGCAGTGATTTCTTGTAATTTTGTTCACGCGTTTGAATATAAAACTGTTATATTTCTATACGGATTGTCACCCAATTCGACTAAGCCGAATAAAACCTGCTATTCAACTCATAATGGTGTTGAGGAGCAGAAAAAAAAATCATGACTTTACAAGGGCCTTAGTCCCAAGTAAACATAACTGACTATGGTGAAAACTGAACTTCGTTCACTGCATCCAATTTCCGCATCGATAACTATAAATATATACGACGACCCATGATGATGTATTGACAGTCACAATTATTTCCGGAGTCGTGATTTCCATGGACTTGCGCAAATGAGAATGTTTGACCACACTGATATGATAAAGCAAATATCCGAACACATTGACACTAACGGAAAGAAAATATTTATTGATTGTGAAATCGAGTCTAATAACGCGACTCAAATATTCAGATTATACGAACTAATTTTAAGAAGAGATAGGAATCGCAGAACCAAGTTAAACAAATGGAAAGTAAAACAAGTCATAAATACGAATATATTCTTTGAATATTTTGAGCAATAAACTTTTGAAATTCTGAAGCTGACGATTTTGTCTATAAACCTGGAAATCAAGAAATGGTATCGCGGATATTGCAAGTGTCCATTTTTAGTGGAGACATTTCAGAAAAGCACAATTTTGTTTGGATATTTATGGTATGACTTTAATAAAAATTAAAAAAAGAAAAATCAAAGCATTCGTTTATGTGTGATGTCATTTAAGTTTTGGCGATCATGGCTCTCCGCAACTTCCTATCTTTCATTTTCAGTCTTCGCCTTCAGTGTCTTCCCCACTACCGCAATATAGCTTCCCTCTACGATTTTTAAATTTTCCATATTTTCTTTCTTTTGTCAAATTTTGGCATGAACTTTCTTCATTAGTCCGTCCTGGGTATGGCGATAAACTACATCCGCGTCCTGGGTAAGACGATAAACTACGTCCAGCAGCAAGGCCTCTGATCAGGAGGTTTTGACGAGCGTGGACCAACCTTTTGATTGCTGGTGTTCACAGTTCTACCCTGACCCGGTGTTGTAGCACCTGTTAGGGTCCCAACTATGGGAAAATAGTTGTTTCCACAACCTGACTCAAAACACTATGAAAGTGTAAAAATAGATTTTCATACCAGATATACTTTTAAAGCACATTAGTATTAGCAACAAACATTTGAAAGGAGAAAATATTACCAGAAATAAAAAAAAAACTTGTCAGTATTAAATAACTCATTGAGGTTAATATGCCACAAAACAAAACAAACCAAACTATACATTAAAAAAAAAAACTGCCAGCTATACATTTTTGAAAAAAAAAAAAATTGGCATCAAATAACCCATTTCTGTAAATGTCGAAAAAATACCTCTTCATAGTGAATGTTGGTGATTTTATATCTAGTCAAATCAACGCCATCTAGCGATGTCAATTGTTGAAATTTCAAGGACGATCACTCAAAAGAACAATTTATGCGCCAGTAGACCAGCGAATTATAGCTAAAGAAAGCCCTAGAAAGGTAAAACGAAAATGGAAAAGACCCAGGATTCTGTGCGTTTGGCATATGACCGAAGGTGTTTTTGAACTTTGCCAAAAGCTGGCATTAGAGGACTTGAATTTTCGAGAAAGGGATAAGCCTATTTACGCAGCGGTGAATATTAAAGAAGAATCTAGAGAGTGGAGGAAACATAGAAATGTTTGTTACCTCCTCTTCGGAAACTGAATTGAGTATGCAAATTTATGAACTGTATGGCCCAAACGCAGGCCATGGAGTGTTAATATTACGTTGGTGCAAAAATAATATCGTTTTTTGACGTATTTTTTAACGTCAAAATACGATATTATTTTTGCACCAACCTGATAACATTCTATGAAACATTCAAATAAAAACAGATAACATCCATTCAGGCGAAATAGAGAACCGGTCGATAGAATTTATTTTTTATAGAGATTTTGAATTCATCGGTAAATACAATGAGAACAGACACATGTCAGAACTGTTATGCCATGCATATCTTTCTATGTAGTAGTAGTCATAGTACAGTTATCCGTGTCCTGAATAGCATACGGGTTTGCTCAGCATAGCCACCCTATGTTCGCCCGTTGTTCTCTATTTATACTTGTCTATCTAATTTGCATATGATACTACACCTCCCTGAATCGAAGAGTTCGTATATTCTTGTTTTTCATTTTCTAATTCTGATTTTCGTATTGTGTTGCCCTTCCTCTTCTCTTTATTGTTTTCTCTTTAATGGTAATCTCGGTTTCTCTTCATTTTCTTCTTCATGCTCGTCTGTCTTCATTCTCACTTTCTTCCATTTCCTGCTCTGTTCCACTTTTGTAACTTTCTGTCGATTCTTGTTCTTCATCTTCCATTTCTGCGTCTTCCAGTTCGTTTCTGCTTCTGAACTGATCTACATGTGCCAGTATATGTTGCCCATCTTTCTCAAGTATAGACGTATTGTGTCCTTTTTGGATGAAGAAATTTGCTTCTTGATTAGCCTGTTTCTTCTGTCTATACCATCTTTTCTTTCGTTGCAAAAGACATAGTTACAAGGGCTCTGATTTGTCATTTATGGATTTGCGTTAAGGCCGTAGGGCTCAGTTTTCTTCCCGCATGTGGAATGGATCTGTAACTGAGGAGCATTTTTGTAGATACGATTCTATACTTTCATTAAATGGTGAGAACGCTTTTAGACCCATTTTTTTACGTTTGTACCATTCTTTCCACAATGTCATTAGGTTGTAGGTGATATGGTGGTTTCTTGTATGGGATGCATACCATCTGTTTTAACCATGCACATAAGTTCTCATAGCAAAATTCGGGTGCATTGTCGATATCTATTGTTTGGGATACTCCATTCCGTGAGAATATTGTTCTTAGTACTTGATTTATTGTGGTAGATTTTCTGTCTTTTACTCTGACAACGTCTGGACATCCTTAACATCAGTCAATACAAAGAAAAAAATCCCCTGTCTTTGATATGTGCATGGTCCATGTTGACCCTAACCCATGGTTCTGCTTATTGGGCTATGAGCAAATATTTTTTGGGGCTCGAATTTTTTTTATTTTATTTTGGGCATCTCTTAATGTATTGCTCTACATCTTTTGAATATCCTAGCCATCCGGCTTGTAACTTTAGTCTTCTTTTTGTTGCTGTTATGCCACAATGCACGTCATCATGTACTCCTTTTAATACAGTGTAACCCGAATATACGAGACCCGAATATAAGAGAAACCCGGATATAAGAGAGATTTTATCTGGTCCCAAATTAGAGCCATACTTACCTAAACAAAATTGACCAAACCCGGATAAAAGATAAATCCGGATATAAGATACTTCTCCGGCCCCGACAACTCTCTTATATCCGGGTTACACTGTATGTCTATTCTCAGTATTTGTGAAGCTACTTTTATATCCCCATTGCATATTATGCCATTTTCTATGGTTAGTTTGCGCTTCGTTTCTCTAATGGGTCGCTCTGCCATCAAATAAATGCTCCATATATTACTTTTTATTCTCTCTACTATTCTGCTTAATGCTGGTGTGCTTTGTTTTTATTTTGAGTCTATTTAGAGGAAGAACGTCGATTTCTACCCATTGTATTATTTCATATTCAGTATTTTCCTGTTTTCTGTTTCATTCTTTAACTGTAATCTTGATAGAGCTTCTACGTGAGGGATAGTGTTCACTTTTACGTATACTATGTCAAAATCGAATGACATGATTTTTATTGCCCATCTTAAGATCCTGGACGATGTTAATTTTGGCAATTCTTTTTTCGGGTTAAATATGAATTCTAATGGTTTGTGTTCTGATTTTAATAAAAAAATATTCTCCTATCAAAAAGTTTCGTGCCTTTCCATACTTTATACAATCTCTAGTACGTCTTTTTCAATATTCGAGTAGTTAGTTTCTGCTGGAGTTAAACTTCTTAATATGTACATGATTGAGTGTTCTTCACATGATAGAATAGCAGTAATTTCCTTTGCACTCGTGTCTGTGGTTAACGTTACTTCTTTTGGGGGATCAAAAACTTTATTATAGGTTTGTTCCTCAGTATTTTCTTTAGTGTTTCAAAAGCGATAGTTTGATTTTTTTTGTCCAGTTAAATTCATTGTTTTTTGTGTAATTTTGCAAATGGCTCTGTTATGTTGCTACATCTTGGTATGTATTTACCATAAAAAATTATAAGCCCTCAAAAGGATTCTAGTTCTTTTTATTTGATGAAGCAGCTATTTCTGTTATTTTCTTTGTTAGTCTATGCCTTCATTTGATATTTGATATCCTAAATCTTCTAACAGTCAAAATTACACTTTTTTTACAGTTTAGCCCGTCTTCTTTAATCTCACTAAAATTTACTCTGTATTATATTTAATTTCTTCTTTAGTTCTTGCCCCTACACCTAACGTCCTGCTATATTTTATTTTTTTTTATTTTCTTTAATAAGACTGTTTCAATTGCTTTTTGAAAAATATGGCTCCTAGTCTTTACTCTAAACGGTAGACGAGTCCAGTTTAGTAAGCCTATAGGGGTGTTTATCGTGGTGATTTTCTGGAATTTCTCGTCAATTTCGATTTGGTTGTATACTCTCTTGAGATCAATTTCTGCAATGTGTTCCATTTTTGCTAACTCGTGGCTCGCAGTTTCGATAATTTTCAAAGGAAAAGAGTCTGGACATTTCTGGTAATTTACCCCTATCTTGTAATCAAAACATATACTTAAATATCCCTCAGGTTTCTTTGTCGCTACTATCGGTTACGCTCAATTGCTACCACCTTGAATTACTCTTTCTAGTATGTCTTGTATCATTTTAATTTGACTACTACAAAAGTTAGGACATGAATTAGAATGTTTCTTGACTCTATATATTTTGAGTGATAATTTTCTTTTAGTTGAATGCTTACTTAGCAAGGAAGGAACCCGGACGAAGCTTTGCCGAAGGGCAAGGTTTCGTTCGGGGAGGTAGACAGTAGATAGTTCAAAGGCTATATTTTTGGCCGAGACCCACATTAAACCGACCTTGTGCCACATTCGGTCCTCGTGGGTGGATTGATAAATACCGAATGCTTACTTAGCGGCCCGGTCAAAGTGTAGTACGCTACCTTTGTGAGCTTCCGAGTGGGCGTTCTGTCGAACTCTCTGCTAATGCAGAGAGGAACTCGGACGAGGTTTTGCCGAGGGGCGGTGTTTCGTTCGGGGAGGTAGACAGGGCCTGAACCCGTCTAGGCGGGTTCAAAAGCTATATTTTTGGTCGAGCCTACGGGCTTGGAGAGACCCACATTAAACCGGCCTCGTGGGTGGATTGATAAATACCGAATGCTTGCTTTATAGCCTTTCAATAATCCCTTTCATTTTCTTCTGTTTCCATGGAATTGATTAGTCCCCCGATATCTACTTTTGATACATCAATTCCTAGTAATCCATTATATTTTCTCATTCTACAACTGGAATGGGAATTATTGCAAAACGCTTGTCGGTTTCAAAATTGTCTTCAAATGTGCCCATTATTTTTATAGTCGTTCTATCAAATTGCTTTAATTGGATCCTGCATTTTTAAAAATTTAGGCCGTCCTAATTGTACCCAGAAATCTGTTGGTATCAACGTGACTCCCCTGCCTCCTTTAGCTTGCATATTAAATATTTCACAATTTATCATTTTTTCTCTAATTCTTTTTTGTGTATTCATTGTAAATATTTCAGCTTCTTCTTCTAAGTTGGGTTTGTACCGTTTGTACATTTTCTATTTTCATTTCGTATTGCATAAGTTCTGAAAATGATCTCATTTTTTTTTCAATTTGAGCATATTTTTCCTAGAGCTGGACACTTGTACTTGTCTCTCTTGTGATTTTTTTCCACAACCAGCTTTACTTGGCATAGCCAGCCTATTTTCGTCAGTTATCTATTTATACTTGTCTATAGAATTTGCATACAAGATTACAAGGACCTTGCTCAAGAGATTCAGAAGTTATGAAAGATAAGTTACATTATTACGGAAAACCTTCAGGAAAAGAAATGTCCATCTACCAAAAACAAGGCTTACAGCCAGATCACGTTCAAACATCCATTCCCTTACGATCACCCAACTCCCCCTGCGTATGACTATAAACTACCACCGGTAGTATGGAGGTATTGATGAGCTTGGGACCTGCTTTTAATGGCTCTTGTTTCCAGGTTCACCTTGACCCGGAGTCATAACACCTAATAGGCTCCCAGCTATCGGCAAATTGTGGTCAAAACACTATGAACTTGTAGTAAAAATACCAGTAATGGATTTTCATAGTGCAAAAATTACCAGAAATAAAGTTTTTGGAAATAAATAAAGATAAAAAAAATAAATTACCCGCAATACGTTTCTTTTGGAAAAATAAATTAGCATTAATACATTTTTGTAAAAGAAATTACTAAGAAACGTAAATTTCGTCCTTAAATGACCCAGTTGATATGCCGATAAACAACCAAATAAGCGATTACTGAAAGTTAAGCAATGTCGAGCCTGATCAGTACCTAGATGGGTGAATGCTTGGGCATAGCAGTAAACTTGGATATGTGGGATATATAACGAATACCTTGAAATTGTTAATCGGAAAGTCGAGTTCCAGTTTCAGTTGTGTTCTTTATATTCAATATCTGTCTATATATCTGAGATGAGATAAGATTACTTGTATTATTTACATTATTCAAACTTTTATCCTCATCTTCAATGCCATATTTACAACGTTTCGGCCGTTGTATGCTCCAACCTAATTAGATGATTCGAATCGAAACCCTTATAAAGGGTCCCTATCGAAATTCGAATGATGTGAAGAAGGCATGAAAGTACAACGGCCGAAACATTGTGAATATGGAAGTGAAGATGATAAAAGTTCGAGTAATGTAAGTATTAGGTTGGTGTAAAAATAATGTCGTTTTCTCACATAGTTACATATGTGAGAAAACGACATTAAGTTTGCACCAACCTAATAATACAAGTAACGGTTATATTAAGTTAAGCAACAAATACCATTGGGAAAGGGTATGAATCCGCTTTTTCTTCCCACCTTTTACGGATTAATTAGTAAAACTTATATTAATTACTAAAGCATTATTATCTCCCCCCAAATCATCCTTAAAATCTGATAATATTTTCTCGCTTTAAATAACCTGCTAAGTGTTGATAATCCGTAGAAGAGGAATCAATTAATCCACACAAAAAAGAGACAGCTTAAACAAGTTATTCTCAAATTTTTCTTCTTCGAGGCCTATTTTTGGTGTTTTCATGCAACGGGATATACATTCTATTTACAAAAGTAAAATGTAGTAGAAATTGAGCTTTTATATATTATTCTTATTTTGGTAATATTTTCTTTTTCTCAAATATTCAGGAACACTATGTAGTACATTCCGCTTGAATACTTAGATACAGTTGGAGGAAACAAATATTTGTATACATACAAATTTTAATTTATTATATTTCCATCTAATGAACAAATATAGTTTTCATATAATTAACTGTACAGAGATGCATAATAACTAAATATGCATAGAAATAGAAATAAATTCAATTTATCCATTTTAATGTGTGAAAATTAGTTGTACAATAAAAAAAGAATATATAATTTTCATTTAATACTTCGTAGAATAGCCATTATTCACTTCACAATAAACAAATTCTTGTAGTTCTCAATTAATGATTTGCAAATTTTAATTGGTATTTTGTTCCATTCTTCTGTGTATATTATTTTCAGTTCCGGGATGTTTGTTGGAGTTCTCGATTAAATTTGAGTTTTCAAATAGCGCCACAAATTCTCGATTGGGTTTAAATATGAGAACTGACTTGGCCATTTCAGTATATTTACATTATTTTCAGCAAACCATTTCTTCGTAGTTTTTGCAGTGTGCTTAGGATCGTCATGTTTTTGGAAAATCCAGTCAAGACGAAATTCAAGATTTTCAACCGAAATTATTAAATTACTTTCCAAAATATTTTGATGTGCTACGGCATTGATTCTACCGTCTATTTTGCCGGAACTTTTTGCAGAAAAACTTCCCTAAATCATGATGCTCCCACTACCTATTTTCCCTGTTGGAACTGTGTTCTTTTGTTTGAAGTCATCAATATCTTTCCTCCATGTATGTTATCTAGAATTACGTGCAAACAACTGAATTTTGGTTTCGTCTGTCCATAAAACTCTTTCCTAATAGAATTTTTTCGTATTATGTTCAATAAGGAACTTCAGGCTGGCCTCTCTTGTGATTTTCAATAGCAGTGGCGTTATCTGAGAGGTGCGTGATTTTAGATTTTTCCTATGAATTCCATTGCTTATTGTCCGTTTTAGTGACAACGGATAACTGATGAAAGCAAATCATCCTGCAACACTGTATGCGTAACCATTGGATTTTGTTTAATTTGACGATTTAATTCCTCGAAAATTTTGAAGAAATCCTCCATGGAGTAGCTATTCTTTTTTGGTTTTCAACAATTTTGAGGTTATTTTATATACCTTGCAATAAATGAATTAATGGTAGTAAAGGAATATTCAGGTTGTCTTAGATTATGCTGTATCTTATTTCCAGAGTTTAAAAATCAGGCTTTTTTTGTTTGCTTTTTTTTTCAATTTTCTCAATATTTTGCCATGATAAGGTTTTTGCCCGAATACCAATTACAGAATATTCTGTTTGTATTTTTTAGACTATAATTACTAATAACTATTGGAACATTTTAGAATATTTCACTTGAATAATCTAGAGTATTAAAGCAATTTAAATATTTTAAAATCTGTAATTTGCATTGTTCGAATAGTTCATTTACCTATTAAAATGGCTTAATGGGATTTATTTCTATTAAATCAAATTATTTCTGTTTTCTATGGATATTTAATTATAATGCATCTGTGTACAATTATTTATAAGAAAATTATATCTATTCATTAGTTGGAAAATTAAAAAATTGAAAATGTACAAATATTTGTTTCCCCATCGCTGTGTATAGAACAAATACATAAATATTAAGGGCTATATTAGCCGTTTACTCATGAGAAAATTCAATATGAGATTCAAGGACAGGACAATCTTCTCCTTTTTGAAATTTATAAAATATCTTTCTGAAAACAATTCTAAGGAAAATAGATTTTTCAAGTCCAGTAGCTGTTATTGCTCTTTCCAGTATAGATGGAGACTACCTTCCTAACATTTCCAGGGAATAGATTTCTCAAGTCCACTAGCTGTTATTGCTCTTCAAGTATAGATGGAGGCTACCTTCCTAATATTTTCAGGGAATAGATTTCTCAAGTCCAGTAGCTGTTATTGATCTTTCCAGTATAGATGGAGGCTACCTTCCTAACATTTTCAGGCAATAGATTTCTCAAGTCCACTAGCTGTTATTGCTCTTTCCAGTATAGATGGAGTCTACCTTCCTAAAATTTTCAGGGAATAGAATTCTCAATTCTACTAGCTGTTATTGCTCTTTCCAGTATCGATGGAGGCTACCTTCCTAACATTTTCAGGGAATAGATTTCTCAAGTCCACTAGCTGTTATTGCTCTTCAAGTATAGATGGAGGCTACCTTCCTAATATTTTCAGGGAATAGATTTCTCAAGTCCAGTAGCTGTCATTGCTCTTTCCAGTATCGATGGAGGCAACCTTCCTAACATTTTTCAGGGAATATATTTCTCAAGTCCAGTAGCTGTTATTGCTCTTTCCAGTATAGATGGAGGCTACCTTCCTAACATTTTCAGGCAATATATTTCACAAGTCCAGTAGCTGTTATTGCTCTTTTCAGTATAGATGGAGGCTACCTTCCTAACATTTTCAGGGAATAGATTTCTCAAGTCCAGTAGCTGTCATTGCTCTTTCCAGTATCGATAGAGGCTACCTTCCTAATATTTTCAGGCAATATATTTCTCAAGTCCAGTAGCTGTTATTGATCTTTTCAGTATAGATGGAGGCTACCTTCCTAACATTTTCAGGGAATAGATTTCTCAATTCCACTAGCTGTTATTGCTCTTTCCAGTATAGATGGAGGCTACCTTCCTAACATTTTCAGGGAATAGATTTCTCAAGTCCCGTAGCTGTCATTGCTCTTTCCAGTATCGATAGAAGCTACCTTCCTAACATTTTCAGGCAATATATTTCTCAAGTGCAGTAGCTGTTATTGCTCTTTCCAGTATCGATGGAGGCGACCATCCTAACATTTTCAGGGAAGAGATTTCTCAATTCCACTAGCTGTTATTGCTCTTTCCAGTATCGATGGAGGCTACCTTCCTAACATTTTCAGGGAATAGATTTCTCAAGTCCACTAGGTGTTATTGCTCTTTCCAGTATAGATGGAGACTACCTTCCTAACATTTTCAGGGAATAGATTTCTCAAGTCCACTAGCTGTTATTGCTCTTCAAGTATAGATGGAGGCTACCTTCCTAATATTTTCAGGGAATAGATTTCTCAAGTCCACTAGCTGTTATTGCTCTTTCCAGTATAGATGGAGGCTACCTTCCTAACATTTTCAGGGAATAGATTTCCCAAGTCCAGTAGCTGTCATTGCTCTTTCCAGTATCGATAGAGGCTACCTTCCTAACATTTTCAGGCAATATATTTCTCAAGTCCAGTAGCTGTTATTGCTCTTTCCAGTATAGATGGAGGCTACCTTCCTAACATTTTCAGGCAATATATTTCTCAAGTCCAGTAGCTGTTATTGCTCTTTCCAGTATAGATTGGGGCTACCTTCCCAACATTTTCAGGGAATAGATTTCTCAATTCCACTAGCTGTTATAGCTCTTTCCAGTATTGATGGAGGCTACCTTTCTAACATTTTCAGGGAATAGATTTATCAAGTCCAGTAGCTGTCATTGCTCTTTCCAGTATCGATGGAGGCTACCATCCTAACATTTTCAGGGAATAGATTTCTCAATTCTACTAGCTGTTATTGCTCTTTCCAGTATAGATGGAGTCTACCTTCCTAACATTTTCAGGGAATAGATTTCTCAATTCTACTAGCTGTTATTGCTCTTTCCAGTATCGATGGAGGCTACCTTGCTAACATTTTCAGGGAATAGATTTCTCAAGTCCACTAGCTGTTATTGCTCTTCAAGTATAGATGGAGGCTACCTTCCTAATATTTTCAGGGAATAGATTTCTCAAGTCCAGTAGCTGTCATTGCTCTTTCCAGTATCGATGGAGGATACCTTCCTAACATTTTCAGGGAATAGATTTCTCAATTCCACTAGCTGTTATTGCACTTTCCAGTATAGATGGAGGCTACCTTCCTAACATTTTCAGGGAATAGATTTCTCAAGTCCAGTAGCTGTCATTGCTCTTTCCAGTATCGATAGAGGCTACCTTCCTAACATTTTCAGGCAATATATTTCTCAAGTCCAGTAGCTGTTATTGCTCTTTCCAGTATCGATGGAGGCTACCATCCTAACATTTTCAGGGAATAGATTTCTCAATTCCACTAGCTGTTATTGCTCTTTCCAGTATCGATGGAGGCTACCTTCCTAACATTTTCAGGGAATAGATTTCTCAAGTCCACTAGGTGTTATTGCTCTTTCCAGTATAGATGGAGACTACCTTCCTAACATTTTCAGGGAATAGATTTCTCAAGTCCACTAGGTGTTATTGCTCTTTCCAGTATAGATGGAGACTACCTTCCTAACATTTTCAGGGAATAGATTTCTCAAGTCCACTAGCTGTTATTGCTCTTCAAGTATAGATGGAGGCTACCTTCCTAATATTTTCAGGGAATAGATTTCTCAAGTCCACTAGCTGTTATTGCTCTTTCCAGTATAGATGGAGGCTACCTTCCTAACATTTTCAGGGAATAGATTTCTCAAGTGCAGTAGCTGTCATTGCTCTTTCCAGTATCGATGGAGGCTACCTTCCTAAAATTTTCAGGGAATATATTTCTCAAGTCCAGTAGCTGTTATTGCTCTTTCCAGTATCGATGGAGGCTACCTTGCTAACATTTTCAGGGAATGGATTTCTCAAGTCCACTAGCTGTTATTGCTCTTTCCAGTATAGATGGAGACTACCTTCCTAACATTTTCAGGGAATAGATTTCTCAAGTCCACTAGCTATTATTGCTCTTCAAGTATAGATGGAGGCTACCTTCCTAATATTTTCAGGGAATAGATTTCTCAAGTCCAGTAGCTGTCATTGCTCTTTCCAGTATCGATGGAGGCAACCTTCCTAACATTTTTCAGGGAATATATTTCTCAAGTCCAGTAGCTGTTATTGCTCTTTCCAGTATAGATGGAGGCTACCTTCCTAACATTTTCAGGCAATATATTTCTCAAGTCCAGTAGCTGTTATTGCTCTTTCCAGTAGAGATTGGGGCTACCTTCCTAACATTTTCAGGGAATAGATTTCTCAATTCCACTAGCTGTTATAGCTCTTTCCAGTATCGATGGAGGCTACCTTCCTAACATTTTCAGGCAATATATTTCTCAAGTCCAGTAGCTGTTATTGCTCTTTCCAGTATAGATGGAGACTACCTTCCTAAAATTTTCAGGGAATAGATTTCTCAATTCCACTAGCTGTTATTGCTCTTTCCAGTATAGATGGAGGCTACCTTCCTAACATTTTCAGGGAATAGATTTCTCAAGTGCAGTAGCTGTCATTGCTCTTTCCAGTATAGATTGGGGCTACCTTCCTAACATTTTCAGGGAATAGATTTCTCAAGTCCAGTAGTTGTCATTGCTCTTTCCAGTATCGATGGAGGCTACCTTCCTAAAATTTTCAGGGAATATATTTCTCAAGTCCAGTAGCTGTTATTGCTCTTTCCAGTATCGATGGAGGCTACCTTGCTAACATTTTCAGGGAATGGATTTCTCAAGTCCACTAGCTGTTATTGCTCTTTCCAGTATAGATGGAGACTACCTTCCTAACATTTTCAGGGAATAGATTTCTCAAGTCCACTAGCTATTATTGCTCTTCAAGTATAGATGGAGGCTACCTTCCTAATATTTTCAGGGAATAGATTTCTCAAGTCCAGTAGCTGTCATTGCTCTTTCCAGTATCGATGGAGGCAACCTTCCTAACATTTTTCAGGGAATATATTTCTCAAGTCCAGTAGCTGTTATTGCTCTTTCCAGTATAGATGGAGGCTACCTTCCTAACATTTTCAGGCAATATATCTCTCAAGTCCAGTAGCTGTTATTGCTCTTTCCAGTAGAGATTGGGGCTACCTTCCTAACATTTTCAGGGAATAGATTTCTCAATTCCACTAGCTGTTATAGCTCTTTCCAGTATCGATGGAGGCTACCTTCCTAACATTTTCAGGCAATATATTTCTCAAGTCCAGTAGCTGTTATTGCTCTTTCCAGTATAGATGGAGACTACCTTCCTAAAATTTTCAGGGAATAGATTTCTCAATTCCACTAGCTGTTATTGCTCTTTCCAGTATAGATGGAGGCTACCTTCCTAACATTTTCAGGGAATAGATTTCTCAAGTGCAGTAGCTGTCATTGCTCTTTCCAGTATAGATTGGGGCTACCTTCCTAACATTTTCAGGCAATATATTTCTCAAGTCCAGT
This sequence comes from Acanthosepion lycidas, assembly GCA_963932145.1. Taxonomy (NCBI): domain Eukaryota; kingdom Metazoa; phylum Mollusca; class Cephalopoda; order Sepiida; family Sepiidae; genus Acanthosepion; species Acanthosepion lycidas. Next base: position 59,436,491 of record OZ010595.1, read on the forward strand.
AGCTGTTATTGCTCTTTCCAGTATAGATGGAGGCTACCTTCCTAACATTTTCAGGGAATAGATTTCTCAAGTCCAGTAGCTGTCATTGCTCTTTCCAGTATCGATGGAGGCTACCTTCCTAACATTTTCAGGCAATATATTTCTCAAGTCCAGTAGCTGTTATTGCTCTTTCCAGTATCGATGGAGGCTACCTTCCTAACATTTTCAAGCAATATATTTCTCAAGTCCAGTAGCTGTTATTTCTCTTTCCAGTATAGATGGAGGCTACCTTCCTAACATTTTCAGGGAATAGATTTCTCAAGTCCACTAGCTGTTATCGCTCTTGCCAGTACTGATGCGAGCTTCATTCCTAACCTTTTGGCGAAAGAGGTATGGAACCTCAATATCTTAATCCTTATTTTCTCTTCAAGTTAAACATTCAACCCAATTTAGCTGTTGATGTCCTCGAAAGTGTTCAAATGATCTGGTTTTTATTGTTATATTTTTCTCTTTCTTATTATATAGCGTAACTTGAAAGAGAATCGATGAAATATTTTCCTCGGTAAGACCTACAGGTTTCAATCGATGTTAGCTATATATAGGTTATAAAAAATCAAGCCTATCCCTGCTCTATCGATCTTTCAATGCCAATTGCTATGACATGATACATTCTTTACTTCAACCAGTTAATAAATTTGCAGCTAAGATCTGAAATACAGCGGTGAACTAGCCACATTCTTAGTATTCACAGCCAAATAACAACCAAATGTATTCTCTTTATTGGTAATGAGGAAGCCCGATCGGACAGATTCTTCTTAAGAATTACTGCTTTGTAGAAGAGGAGAGGATAGTTTCCAGGATCACTACAATCTTAACTTCTTTAAGTATATGTCAACTGTTACTTATCCAAAGTTATTTAGTAACACCCTATATTGAGGGAATCTTGGGCCTTGCATTGTGTGAAAAATAGTTACAAATTGTTGGTTGTGTATCTGTGCGCAATTCATACGTACACATGGCATATGGAAGTATTTTAGTAACTGTTAAAGAACATTTTTTCAGGTTCTTATGTCGAAGAATAATGCGATTTTCATCTTAGCAAAATTTGTCTTTATTGATTTGGAACCTATGGACTTATAATGGTTTCTTGGACATTTTTTGTTTCAGTTAAAAAATGCTCGTCATATTTTTTTTTTGTTTCAATTTTTCCTTCACCCAGGAAACTGATTATTCGAACCAAAGAATCGCATTCATCTTTAGATTAATATGAAGAAAAAGGTAATAAAAAATGATTCCCGCTTCAATGTCTGTGTTCCTCAGTATTAACAGTACTTCGTTCTGATAGCTCGAATCAATTTTGGTAAAAAGTCTCTTTCATCTTGCAAAGAACGTTTCTTAAGATTAGCGCCATTATCTTACTGTCATTCATCACAACCAAATGTATTCTCTTTATCAATGCACATATTTCTGTCATTTGGACGGTTTTTTTTTTTTTTAAGTTTCTTTTTTATCCTTCATTGCTATTCGACCATTTTTGCCTTCCGATGATTCATTATTCTAACCATTCTCATGTCGAAAATGAGACAGAGGATCTTTTTTTTTTTTAAACTTTCTTTTCATATATATTTTTTTATGTTTTACCTTTTACTTCCACCCCCTTCCTCTCTCTTTGCCTCTTTCTCAAATATGTTTACTTATAATTAAGATAAAAATTAGAACAAGAAGCCTTCTTTCTGTCGATTATACTGTTCTTAAATATCAATGAATAAAATCGTATAAACTCAAATCTTATCTATCACTTGGTTAGAGCAATAAGAAAAAAAACGACATAGCAGTTGAGATTGTTAAAAAAAACTCTATAACGAACATATACGCTTATTCCAGTTGAACTAATATCTACACGCTCCACCATATCCCAAGCGAATAGTTTCTTCCAAAGGACTCTTCGACCACATCATGGTTCCCGCACAATTACCGAATTTAAGCATCGTTGAGCCTGGTAAATAGTTATATGGATAATTGCTTGGGAGAGCATGTACTGTAAGCTTGTATGTTCCAGGGCCTTATTGGAAAATGGCTCGGAATCGTTAATCGAAGAGTTCCATTTCTAGTAAGATTCTTTATATTCCCATATACGCAAATACTCTTGAAAAAGTTATAAATTCATCTCCCCACAACCCGAACATTAGTTTAATTAGTAAGATTTGTATCACTCAAATCATTATCACCAAAAATATATCTTAGAGTCTAAAAATATTTCCTGGATTTAAATTACCTTCAAGAATTTGGTAAGCGGTAAATTTGAATGTATGAATTAAAACAATATATTCTAGTTTATCTCTATGATCAAATAAGGGCTGAATATTTAGCCATTACACAAGCCTGCTTTCTGTTTCCTGCGTTGATTGCTATAAAATGTTCTCATATTTTTTCTCTGTATTACTTATTAAAAGAAACACATTTATTTTACATTGTCTTTTCCCAAAAAGAGCGTCTGGATAGTATTTTTCTAACATCTTGCGTCATTTCTGGGCTTCTGTTTTCAGAGATCTCCATAATTACCAGACATTTGTTGATCTAAGTAACTTATGTCTGCTTATTATCTTAGTTTGTCATAACGCCTAGGCAAGTATCACAAACGTTGTACTTGCTACATTCCTTAAAACTTCATCCTTGTACATACGATGGTTTCCTAAGCGTAGATTAGATGTGGCCTAAGACCTCAACGTGTAGAGCACCCAGGGAAGATCGAACTCACTACCCGGTCGTAACTATTCTAATGAGGCAAACCTGCTAAACATTAGACCACGCCGAAGTGGACAAAATGAGTTTCTTAGCGTAGTTTTGATGTGGAGCACCCTTTGAGAATTAACTTCACTACGCAATTGTTATTTTTCTAGCCAGACAAGCTTTCCAACCATTACAACACCCGAAGTACCCCAAATAGTGATTTTCGAAGCGTAGCTTAGATAGAGTAGAACGCCTAAAATGTGGAACACTCATTGGAAATCAAACTCACTACTAATTATAATTTATCTTGTAAGACAAGCTTGCTACCCATTACACGAACCCGAAGTGCCTAAAATGTCTTTCTCCGCGTAGATTTTGTGTCACAAAGTTGAATGTGTGGAGTATCTTGTGCAAATCAAACTCCCGACTCACTTGTAATTGATCTAGCGAGATAAGCTTCCTAATCAAAGTCAAGGTGCTTCTCCTTTCTCATGTGTTGTGTTCTATTGTATTCTAGGATTTTTACGAGTGATCTATATTTCGATTCCTTCGGGGACCTCCTTCAACTGTCAGGAGATTTTCTCACATTCCCTGAAGACGTCATAGCAGTTCATCCCACCTTTTTTTACATCTAAGAATATTTTCCTATAACTTAATACTTTACATAATTTCTTTAGAAGACATATTTTTCTATAACCTACTCCCTTAACCAGGTATTGAACCTACAACACTTTGGGTCCTGTCACTGGATCTAACCAACACCTTTATCCGCTGTGCCATGTGTCCTTAAGGCGTTCAATACTCGGTTAAGGCAGTGTAGAACTTGGAGAGGGGAATTAACAGGAGACAATTGATAATTGACATCCATTAAACATGGCACGTGGAACTAGAACAGTCTACCCCAGTGTTATACTGGAACATACCTATTCTATTGTTAATAGACTCTCCCACATATAATAAGTAGTAGTAGTAGCAGTCGCCAGGGAGCTCAGTGAGTTGACCCGATTTCAGTCTGAAGTCGGACGACTGGCTGACTGGTTGAACTCTCTGCCTTCGGGCGGTGAGGAACCCGAACGAGGCTATGCCGAAGGCTGGAGTCTCTTTCGGGGAGGTAAACCGACCCTGAACCCGTTTATACCTGTTCAAAGGGCATATTTTTGGTCGATCCCCCGGGCTCGGAGATCCCACGATAAACTGGCCTTGTTCCACATGATGCCCTCGTGGGGGGTGACTAAATACCGCTCAGTGAGTTGGTCTGACTTCAGTTTGAAGTCGGACGACCGGCTGACTGGTTGAACTCTCTGCCTTCGGGCGGAGAGGTACCCGAACGAGGCTACGCCGAAGGGCGGAGTCTCTTTCGGGGAGGTAAACCGACCTTGAACCCGTTTATACGGGTTCAATGGGCATATTTTTACCCGAGCCCACGGGCTCGGAGATCCCACGTTAAACCGGCCTTGTGCCACATGATGCCCTCGTTGGTGTGGGGGTGACTAAATACATTCAGTCAGTCGATGCCGGACATTAAAGTATCAACCACCACAACTAGATTGCTACGTCATTAACTATTATTTCAAGTTCCTAACGTTTTGTACGTCGAACCTTTTTTAGGACCGACTTAGTGAAATACAAGCCTCCACTGTGAAACTACTCTATAACACCCAGCGAGCGAAATAAAGTGTTCTGTTCGACATTCCAACCACCTGAACAAGGCCGGGGAGTACATCGGCCGAAACGTTGTGATAAATATGCCAACAAAGATTAGGACAATAGTTTGAATAATGTAAATATTGTAACACTGTATTGTTTAAACATCTCACTTCGCAGGGCCTTCGTTCAGATTACGCCTCTCTAGATCAATTGCCGATGTATTAACTATTATTGTAGGAAGAGTCTATCAAGCTTTAGATAAGAATGGTGAAGCTCGGACTGTTGGTTTGGAAATCGCGAAGACATTTAACAAGATTTGGCATTCTGTTGTTCTTAACTAGTTTAACGGTTATGGCATTCCTGACGATTCAGTATTTCGTATCAAATCCTTAAATGAATCGTCTTGAATGGCCACTCTTCTAGTTCTTTTTGCATGAATGTGGGTATTAGATAGGGTACTATAATACTGTTTCTAACTTTCAGAAACGAGTTTCCGGTGCCATCAGTTTTCAACTCGGTATCTATGCCAACGTCACAACTATTTAATCCTGTCTAAATATTAAGCTTGATCGGTAAGGAAGGACAAGTATTAACAGATTTAAACTAAAGCGCATCTGAACGCATGCTATGGAAATATCGATAGAATAATGACAGTATTAAGTGACAGTAGGTCAGAGGCTACACGGTGAAAAATGAATTGTCACCTACAAAAGCCTGTAAAGTCTGGCGAATAATGATTAAGCTGTGATAGCCAAGATATGGCAGAAATAAACCTTTTTGATCAAATCTGACTCACCAAAAGAAAACTTATAGCAGAACGAGTAAGGAAGTTTCAAGGATTCATCGCGCGTGCTGGCCATTTATCTCAGTATACTCAATAAATTATTTTCTCTCATTTGAAAGTCTGTTCGTGTAAGGCTAATCGTTTCAAATACTTTTTGCGGGTGATGTATTATTTCCGATCTTACAAGCCTCTTCCAACAGAAGAAATCACGGTCATATCAACTTGGAACAACGGTTCCTGTACAATCACCGAAGTTAAGCTACGTTGATCCTGTTCAGTATCTAGACGAGTGACTGCTTGAGAATACCATGGCCTGTAAGCTTCGATATGTGGATGGTGTAATCGATAACAAGTCAGGATTGTTAATCGGGTAGGCGAGTTTCAATTCCAGTTGGGTTCGTTATATTCACTTTCTCGCAAATACCCTTAGAAAAGGGATGACATCACTTTTTCTTGTCCAGCTATGGGTTTATTAGTAAGACATGTGTCATTAAATAACAATTATCTCCCCGAAAATTCTTACAATCAAAAATTACTTTCTGACTTTAAATAATCTGCAACAGGTTGATAATCCGTAAAAATCAATCAATCAATTTTGCAAAAGACGAAAGTCGCAAGCCTATCATTATCGTTATTTGTATGGTAAATATTCTGACTAGCAAAATTCCTTAGTTCCACCAATCTTAAACTGTACATTTGGAATCGCCAGGCTACGCCACTCCCCATACACAGGGGTGAATAATTTTTATTCGTCTCGTTTTCCATTTGTAATAAAGAAGTTTCAATGTCCATATTGTCCCCTGGAATTGCTAGAACTTCAAGTCTGGGTTAATCTTTATCTCTTCAACATATCCCCATAAACATCAATTCTTAATACGTTTTCTTACGCTCTTAAATCATCATTCATTTTTGTACTAGGTGAACAGAAGTTTTAAAAATAGAGTTTGGATTATTCTGTGATCTTTGTGTAAACTTTTCCCATTCTCCAATTCTTATTTTCACAATTCCATAATTTGGCAATATCAAGTGTGTTCTTAGCAGGTTATATCATCCGCCATTTTTTAATCTATATTCCGGAGAATCAGATGAGCCATTAGACAATAAGAAATAGGACATGATCAAGTGTCAAATATTTTTCATCACAGAAAATTTTAATATCAGGGAAGTATTTTAACAAAGGACGGACAATATGTTAACGCAATCCGAACACGTGTTGGAAGCGCAAAAGGTGCCTTCCAAAACTAAGCAAAATACAAAAGAAAATGGAAAATGTTATCGGTTATAGGGTATGTCGGCGAATATTGTACAATCTATCCAAAAGATGAATTGAAAAATGTAGCCAACTGAAACCGGATTCTACTGAAGGATTGTGAGAATTCTATGGACAGTAACGGAGAAGGCACAAAGGAAATCGAAACAAAAAAGACGCTCATATACATGATCAGAAATAGATGGCTGATTTCTTGAGGAAAGAAAACTTGGAGAATTTGACACCGACTAGGAAAAAAAGGATGCGAGAACACTGTGACATCTACTCGACTAGCTTGTGGGAATGGATAGCATAACTTAGCATGGGAGGTTCCGGAAAGTGATAATGTTTGCTCAGATATACAGGAGATGGATGGCTGTGGAGAGCTATAATAACCAAAGTTCTGAACGGAGACGTCGGAAAAAGAAGATCAAGAACGTTCTGCTAATTTTACTTGTTTTCGTTTCCATCACATCGTATACATTTTGCTTGGGTCATTAATTTTTGAGCTTCCACGTTTACTAATCGCCTTAAAATGACAATCAATGTTATTCAATGTAAAGATGAAAAACTCATTAGCAAAAATGAATAATTCTTTACAAGGTAATAATAGTTTAACTCACCTTATACCAGACATGACTGGGTGTTATATTTTTAATTCGAAACTTGAAAGATCTAAGAATGAGGCATATACAATTTCTACAGAAGCATGACAAGAATACCCTATTTTAAGATTAGTGCAAACAAAATATGCATATGAAATCTCTTGGAGATATAATCAGAAATGTAGCCTTGGAGAATTTGAAACCCATAAGATTCATTCAGAGAGTAACAACATGGAAACAACTTTACAAATGTGTAAATAGATGGCAGAACAGGAGCTGGGAGCGACGGTGAAAAGATTAACGCTGCTATGACAAATAAATTATAGGAAGTTGTAGAGCGCTTTCATCGGCATTCTTTGTAGGAACACGAGACACTGAAGAAAAAGGTAAAGACTATACACATTGTATTTAAAAGTTAATTTTCAATTTCTTTATGAGATTAAAAAATGCCACGGCCTTCCCTGATGTATTCAATTATGACCCTCCATACGTGTCTTTACTTTATTCTTAGTGAAAAGGCGTTCATCTAGATCAATTTTAACCACAATAGATAGGTAGGTAGTTAATAAACAGGCTTAGATAGATAGATAGATAGATAGATAGATAGATTAACAATGCGATAGATAAATTAGCAGAATGAGATAAATTACAAGAACGAAATAGATAGATAGATTAATTAAGAGTATTTGATAGATTGAGACAATGGGATGGATAGATTAGTTAAGAGCATTAGATAGATTAAGACAATGGGATAGATATATAGATAAATAGATAGATTAAGACAATGGGATAGATAGATAGATTAACAATGCGAATAGGTAAATTAGCAGAGTGAGAAAAATTAACAGAATGAAATCGATAAATATATACACAGACAGACAGATAGATTAAGAGAATGACTTAGATAGATAGATTAAGACAATGGGATAGATAGATAGATTAACAATGCGAATAGGTAAATTAGCAGAGTGAGAAAAATTAACAGAATGAAATCGATAAATATATACACAGACAGACAGATAGATTAAGAGAATGACTTAGATAGATAGATTAAGACAATGGGATAGATAGATAGATTAACAATGCGAATAGGTAAATTAGCAGAGTGAGAAAAATTAACAGAATGAAATCGATAAATATATACACAGACAGATAGATTAAGAGAATGACTTAGATAGATACATAGATTCATACTGTTAGTCTATATCCATTATTTAGGTTTTAGCTTGCATTAATTGTCAAGGACTGTCTAATCTATTGCAATGAAAAGAAAAGTAGAAACAAACATTAATAAAAATTGATAATTCTTGAACCTATCATACAAAATTGATTTAATTCATACCATAAACTTTTTATGTGATAATATTTAATTTCGAATTGGATACTAAAGAACTTTTCAGATAGTGGGTTAAAATATATCGTTTTGGTACATTATGAGAAAAAATACTTTCTACTTAGTGACTATGGTTACTTTAAAAAGAAAAAGAAAAATACAAACATATAAGAATTGCTGGAGTTTTTTAAAGTTATCAACCAAGGCTTAGAAAGAGAGACCGACTGAAAAAACACCAAGGAAATCATTACTTACACTTGCTCTAATAGAATCAAGTAAGGAGAATAAAAAGCAAACATCTTGAAGATATGAATTGGGGAAATTGGAGAAGATAACATTTTGTAGAAATGGTGTTTTTCATGGTGTCTGGTCAGGTGACAGATTTCATATAAATCATGAAGTGTCAGACAAAAATTCTAAAGAAGGCATAGAACCGGAACGACAGGCACGTAGTCGTGGATGTAACACAAGCATCACCTGCAACAAGATTAAAGACGACAAATATAACAGCTGCATTCCTTCTTGCTACTATTCTCTCGTACTTCCACTTGTATGCATCCAAATTGATATCCTTTCAGAATTATCTATCTATCTATCTATCTCATTCTCTTAATCTGTTTAATGCTCTCTATCTATCTATCTATCTATCTATCTATCTATCTATCTCATTCTCTTAATCTGTTTAATGCTCTTTTTCTATCTATCTATCTATCTATCTATCTATCTATCTCATTCTCTTAATCTGTTTAATGCTCTCTATCTATCTATCTATCTCATTCTCTTAATCTGTTTAATGCTCTCTATCTATCTATCTATCTATCTATCTATCTCATTCTCTTAATCTGTTTAATGCTCTTTTTCTATCTATCTATCTATCTATCTCATTCTTTTAATCTGTTTAATGCTCTCTCTCTATCTATCTATCTGTCTATCTATCTATCTATCTCATTCTCTTAATCTGTTTAATGCTCTCTATCTATCTATCTATCTATCTCATTCTCTTAATCTGTTTAATGCTCTTTTTCTATCTATCTATCTATCTATCTATCTATCTATCTATCTATCTATCTATCTCATTCTCTTAATCTGTTTAATGCTATCTATCTATCTATCTATATATCTATCTATCTCTATATTTTATATATCACGCTTTTACTCTAACTCTTAATCAAAACTGTTAATCGATCTCACTATTTTAATATATATATATATATATATATATATATATATATATATATATATATTATGTTAATCTAAATTTGTTAATCGATCTATCTCACTTTTAATCAATCTCTCTCTCCATATGTATACATAGATTAAAAGAATGAGATAGATCTATCTCATAGTCTATCTATATTCCTTAATTGTTCTCACTCTTTTAATCTAATCTGTTAATCTATCTCACTTTTAATCTAATCTCTTAATCTATCTCACTGCTTATCTATCCCACTTTTAATCAATGTAAATCTATCTATCTATCTATCTATCTATCTATCTATTTCACTCTGTTAATTTATCTACCTACTTCACTGTTTATCTAACTCACTCTTTTAATCTTTCTATCTATCTTGACTGCTTGAAAAATTTTTCTTGAAAGCAAACAAGTGCGAACTTTATGCAAATAAACAGACTGAGTGCCAAAAAAGATCTGCCACTGAATTCATCAGATGCGATTTTAACCGATGGCAAATTCCGTCTGGTTCGGGTGTGAAATCGTTATTCACGCATGAATACAAATATCACACTATCTTCTTAAATTCAAAAACCAGTATTTCTTTAATGCAACTTTCTGTACACGAGGACACAATCATATATATTTAAATCTTACCGATAAACACTGTGCATATTTCCCCATCTTATCAGGAATGTACCCAGTTGTACTTTTATATAAACTGATGATCAACGCTCTGTATTAGCAGTCGTTCAGATATTTAATATTTGTAATAAGATTTTTGTTGTCTACAGAAAAATGCCTCCCAAAGTTAAGCAAACTATTAAGACAAACGAAAATTTAATCAGAAAAAAAAAAAAAAAAAGAATTCTAAATTTTTCGCTAGAATAAATCTTCACAGACGAGAAAGAGACTTAAGGCAACAGATGTGTTGTTCTGGGAGGAGGACAAGAATAAGATTGACTGAACATGTGTGTAACGACGCATTTTTAATGAAAGGGAAACGAAACAGACGCTTATACTTAGAATAAGAAAAAAAACGGATGGAATTCCTCGGATATATAATGAGAAAAGGAGGCTTGGAGAATTTGACACTCATAAGAGAGAAACAACTAGCAAACTACCTAAAACACTTGGGTAAATATACCGCAGAACATGAACTCGAAATAATGGTGGAAAGACAAAAGTTATTAGGAGCCAGAAAGGAAAGGAAGTTGTAGAGAGCCATGATTGGACACGTTCTAGAGGGAAAAAACCGAAAAAATGCAGATAATCAAGTTTATATTTAATAGTTAATATGTTAAATTCATGAGTTTTATTTAACAAAATACCATTTATCCTGCAGAACTTATTCAGTTATTCTTCTGTATATTTTCTGTTACTTTCTTATATCCGAAGTCAAATTCCATCATAAGCAGCTAACCATTATTTTCAGTGTCGTTTTTATTAATTGCCGCAGACAGTGTATGTTATTGCCTTGGAAATATAAGTGAAACATTAATAAGAATTATTAATTCTTTGTCATGTTAAATGTAATAAAACTTCCAGTGAGAAGTCATTATAATTTCCTTTGAAAAAAACCTCAAACTGACGCAAGTGTTCAACTCCCACTGAGTCCATTTTCTTTCATAATCCTACCTTTTTCAATGAAATTATAAAAAACAACAACATCGGAGAAACACCATTTTGGAGGTTGGGTGGGGAGAAGGGTATATAAATGGTGTTCCAATAACTTGGACCGATTTTAAATGTGAATTATGTTTAAGCGTCTAATGATTTTTCTTTTTTTTCAGAGTTAACAATTTAAGTCTTTGATAATTTCAACCATGGCAGGATTAACAATCAAATAACGTGTTAAAGTTATCGAAGCCTATTACGAAAATGGACGTTCAAAGAGAAATGCTATGATAAACTCCCAGGTTGCATCATCGCTCGAAACAGCGAAGTCAATGGGCCACCACGATCGTGCGACTTGACGCCTTTAGATTTCTTTGGGGTCATCTCAAAAGTAAGGTCTATGCCAACAAACCATCAACAATTCAACAGATGAAGGATTAGATAATAAGGCATATTGGTGAGATCGAGGAGCAACTATGGAGGGACGTCATCAGAAATTTTGACCACCGAGTGGAGGTGTGCCGCCGAAGCCTTGGCGGACATTTGGCTGATATTATTTTGCCATGACTTCAATAACATGATCCAATAGAGAAATAAATAAATTTTTACCAATAACACTGATTTATTTACTGCTGACTTTGATCCATCTTAATGAAACACCTTTTAAATGTTCTCTTTCTTCTTACAATTCTTTTCCTTAATTCGTTGCTAGTGGTTACATCTGTTGATATTTTTCGAAGCTGATTTGGTATAATCTACAAATTTATGCAATCAGCATTGCAGTATTTCATGGAACCAGTACCTCCTTAAAATTTCCAAAGATTTTTCCCCATTGCTCCAACTACAGGGTGATTGAAAAGTAACACCCCATTTTAAAATAAATATAATTTATTTATTATCTAAAATTTTTCAAGAAATGGATATGAGATTAAAGAGTTTAGCATGAGGTTTTTTTTAAAATTCGATATAGGTTCCAGATTTTGCAACCATTTTCTCGTGCCGCACAGGAATCGCGTCAACTGATTTCACCAGGAATTCTGGTAGTATGGAAGATATAAATTCTTCTATTCGCCCTTCAAGCTCTCTAAATTTTGCGTTTGGTATAGTAGATTTTCTCTTTCAACCAACCCAAAAGAAAAAAATCACAGGGTGTTAAGTCAGGACTCCTCGCTAGCCAATAATGCATGAACAGGCATTTTTAAATCAAATCAGCTCAAATCATCATGCTCCGGACGGTCGCACCACACAAGCACGCAAACACGTACGCAATCACAGACTTTTAGTATTAGATAGATACATAGATAGTTAGATAGATAGATACTCACACAAAAATGAATTGGACAACGCCATTTGATATTAGTCTTTTTGATTCAGAAATCGATATATTATATCCTTTTTGTATTTAAACGTTGTTTTATAATATTTCTTAAATGCGCGAAATAGAATGACAAATAAAATGTATTTGACGATATAATAGACATATGCATATATTAGAGACATGCCAATGTTAGTAGATAATGTTTCAGAGTTTTTGTTTCTCATAATCCAATGTCAGGTTCTGTGCAGTTGATATGTTATTAGATCAACTTATCAGCAACGAAAGCCTACAGAACAAACCGACAGCATAGTGATAAAAACTGAATCTACACAAAAATACAAAGGCTGTATAAATAAAATTCTCTATTTCACCGGAATTATTTAGACATTACCGAGAGGCAATCATATATAAACTAATATTTCTAAGAGGATTTAATATCAGGATGCAAACTCATAACTTAAGATATGCAATTGACAACCTGCAAATAGCAAACGCGGGAAGAAGACTACAAGTTCTTCGAGAGAAAAGAGTAAAGGGTGACAAGTAGGAAAAACTAACAATAAAGAAAACAATCCCTTGTCATTAACAGGGGGAATAGGCTAGGATTTAAACTATATGAGTCTTCTCTACGAAATTATTCAATATGTAGAGGAAGGTGATTCTGAGAAAATTACAAGTCCTACCAGGATTTATTATTGGCGGCCACAATCTTAACAACATAAGATATGCAAATGACATAGTGTCGAGAGCAGACACGGAAAGAAAACTATAAAAACCTTGTCGAGATGGTAGTGAAGAAAAGGGAAAAGACATGATTAAGCATCAAATGCAAGACAGAATATATTCTTGTTAGAAAAAAGGGTGAGCCCAAACTGCGAATTACAAATAAGAGACAGCAAATACAAAAAAAATAAATAAAAAATAAATAAAAAATAAAATAAAATATCTAGGAAGTGTTATAATAAAAGAAGGAAAATGGGACATTCAAATCCGAAGTCGCCGTCGGATAACCAAAGATGCCTTTCAAAAGCGAAGCAGAGTATTAAGAAACAGAACTACTTCATTAAAAACAAAAAAAAGCATACTGAACTGTTACCTGATATCTGTACTCTTATATAGCAACGAATGCTGGAGAATCTCCTTAAAGATGAAGAAAAGACTTGAAGCAACAGAAATGTTTTCTACAGAAGGATGCGGTGTATACCATCGGCCGAATATGTGAGCAATACCGAAGTTTTAAAGGAAATGCAAACAAAAAGGAACATATTTAACATCGGGAAGAGATAGTTAAAATATCTAGGTCAAATAATGAGGAAAGAGAGCTTGGTAAGTCTGATACTCGCAAAACAGATTGAAGGCAAACGGTACAGATGAAGACAAGACACAACATACTTAGGGTGCTTCAGTAAATGGATGACGGACAGTGTATAGGAAAAAATTATTAAGAACTACAAGGGAGAGGAAATTGTAGAAAGCCATAGACACCTAAGTTCTGTTGGGGACATAACACATAAAGAAGAGAAGAATGACGAAGTGAAAATGAAGCAAGTGCAGATGTTTATCTATCTGAGATGTGATATAATAGATGTAACAAAGAAATTCGGTTGGCTTAGATATAACGAAATATACAGTGCTGTTCGATAAAAGTTAATTAAATTAAAATTAAATTAACAGAAGAAAATTTGACTCTTTTACCTTTTAAATGCTACCAGTTTAATCATGCTAGCATTTGTAGTTCATGATATAAGGGTTCTTAACATATTACACAGACTTTTTGATTTGATACACCCTGAATATGCGTATATATATATATATATATATATATATATATATATATATATATCTATATATATATATATATATATATATATATATATATATATACAGTGCTGTTCGATAAAAGTGACTCACCTGATGTTTTTTACTTAATTTTCTTTTCAAATATTGTTTTGGGATCAAACTAATTCTTTATATTATTAATATAAAGATCCCTTCCTGACCACCTGGTAAAAAAGTTTGCTCACCCTAAGGTATTCTATTGATAATTATAATTTTGGATATAAATGAGATTTAGGGAAAAACTCCGTGCAAAAAAGTGACTCACTTATTTCCTGCAACATGTAATCAATCAACATAACTGAACAGCTTTAAATAACGAATAATAGAGGTATAATCTATTTATAATAGATAATATAGTTCAAAATATTTAATAATCTATGGGTCCTCCTTTATTTTGAATGACCTTTTTCAACCCTTTTTGGCATTGACTTGATTAGCTTGTGGCAAATCTCATCTCCAAGCATTGAATTCCATTTGGATATGAAATTCACAATCAAATCCTCTCTGTTGCTCAACTGCTTTCTCGAGAGCCTGTACTTTAAAATGCTCCATATGTTTTCTATGGGTTGAAGTCAGGAGATTAGTGCGGCCATGTCCTAACACTCAAATGCTTCTCATCAAAGTATTCCTTCATCAATTTTGATTTGTGACAGGGAGCATTATTCTGCATAAAAATGAGCTTAGTGGGGTCGATTTACACACTTCCAGCAGAAGGGAGCAAACAAGACTCTAAAATTCTCTTGTACTGCTCGCTCTTGGGGGTCTTTTCAATAGGTTTTAAGAAACAGGTTCCATGAAAAGAACAGCATCCCCAGAATATTATACTGAACGGATGCTTGACAGTACTTACTGCTAAATTCAAAGAGCTTTCAAAGGTTCTTCGGACTTTAGATCACTTATCCTTTGAATTTAGCTCAACTTTCATTTCATCGGTGAAGAGAACATTTAGTGAAAATATCAGTTGAGTCACTTTTATCGAACACTGCATCTTCCAAGATTTATATATAAGGAAAAACAGAACAGGGAATCTTTTTCATTTCCAAATAGAAAAAGTGCTTAACTATATTTTCAATCATCCTTTACGGCAGTGAAAACTGGAAAATTTGAACAGAGGTAAAGACGATTATTGATGCCACGTATGCATTTTTCTATACAAGAATAGCATGGACGGGATATGATATTAATGAGGAATTTGTAAGGAAAACGGGAACAAAGAGGAAAATTATGATTCGTATAAGAAAGAGACGTTGAGATTTCTATGTGACAAAATATCGGAAGAAGCCTTACAGTATTTAAAACTCACTTGACCTATTAAAGGTAAGATGGTAAACGTAAGCATCTTTTTGAAACTAGTATATACCTTACTTATGCCTACTTTTTTTAATCTGCTTTAAACTGGTTGCATAAATCCGTTTATGACTCTGGTATGTCTACATTTAACCTCTACTGTATACTTTTTTTTAAAAGCGTTTCACCTCAAGCAAAGCGGGAAGCCACCAGGACGCAAGGGGTTACACAACATTTGGAGCAAGATCCGATAAGAGTGATAGAGGAAAGAATGAGGAGAAGGATAGTGGATAGATCAAGGCAACTGGAGATGTCGATTGACATTACATTTGAATAGTTGGAGATTATAGCTCTCAGGGAAACTTGCATAGGGAAGGGAGTTCCACAGGCGAGAGGTGCTTATTTTAATCTAGCATAAACAGGACCTAGTTATATATTTTGACTAAATAAAAACCTAAACTATGATTGTTTATTTACTCAGTTTCTCAATGACATCTGTTCGATATTAAATGACCCCCACAAAGGCAGGGATGATATCAATTAATATAACTTTTTTTTTTTCATGTTCCTCCAATTTTTACGAATTCTAGATGTTTCCTATTGTTTTCGTTCTCTGAATATTTCCGTTTATTTTCTTTTATAAGGCTTTTAAAATTCCTGCAAATGTCGATCTTCCTTTTTGTTTCTTTGTTGGCTTGAACAGAATTTCACCTTCCTGACATTTCACTGCATTGATTATTTTTATTCAATTGTATAATTACAAGTGTTCATAATTGTTGATTCTGTTTTGCTTTCTAATGTCATTTTTCCTTTTCTCTTTACGATTTGTGGAAATTGTTTGCTAAAGAAAAAAAAGGAAGTATAGGGCAGTTGCATCGCAAAGAAACAACAGTGCCATGTCGATTATTATTATTATTATTATTATGAAGAATGTGTATTCAAGTGAAATACTCATAGAATCTTAAAAACGATAATGAAATCTGTAAATATATTATTGTCAACATTATTATTATTATTATTATGACTATAAAAAGTGTTAGAGTATAGCGTTATTTAAGCAATGAAGACAGTATTTAACAATATTTAATAATATTTCAAAAGTGCATCGGTCCTGTTCAAGTTATATTTAAAAACTGAATACAAACAGAAAAATATAAAAATACACCAAATCATAGAATCTTTGTATAAAGGCCACTTAACATTTGAAAAAGGGTTGTACTGTAAGCAACGAGACAAAAAAAGATGAAACCCAACCAGTGTGAATGGAATGCAAATGAAACAGGAGTACATGAAAGGGACGGACTTATCTTGAATTTTCCGTTAGTTGATTAGTTAGTAAGATTAATAATAATAATAATAATAATAATAATAATAATAATAATAATAATAATAATAATAATCAAAATGCAAATTCTGTGACAAATATGCAGAAACAATTGGCTATCTTTTATCAGGTTACGCAGTATTGGCACCCACTCTATATAAAAGGGACAGAGTGGGCCAATATCTGCACTGGAAAATCTGCAACCTTTATGGAAAGAAGACTGCAAGGAATCTGGTATGAACACTACTCAGACCTAGCTTCGGAGATAGGACCTGTAGCAATTTTATAGGACTTCATAATACACACAGACTGAACAAATCAAATCTAATCGCCTAGACATTGTGATTAGAGACCGCAAAGACAAAACGTGCCTCTTTGTTGACATGGCAGTCTCTGCAGACTAAGATGTATTTTTGAAGTTCTTCAAAAAATTATCAAAATAGAAGAACCTTTAAATCGAAATCTAAAAATGTGACGCATGAGGACATCAACAATTCCAGTTGTAGTTGTAACCCACGAATTGATTGGAAACAGTTTCAATAAATTCATTAAACGGATTCCTATTAGCCCATGCCTTACAGAAATACAAAAAAAAATGTTCTCACAAGTACAGACTACATTTTACGAAGAGCTTGATCTATGTAAAGTGTGCGTGATTTTTTGTTTTTGTTTAAATTGCTCAGTTAAAAATATCATGATTCCATTTCTAACCTTAAGTCTCTGCTCGGGATCGAGAAAGCAATGAATATACACGTTAATCAAAGGATAATAATAATAATAATAATAATAATAATAATAATAATAATAATAATAATAATAATTATTATTATTATTATTATTATTATTATTATTATTATTATAAAGAATCGCTGTTTGTTTGTTCCATGGAATATCAACTCCTTAAAAATCATTTAGTACGGAAATTGAATTTTCTTTGGGTCATTAATAATTTCTTCGACAAAGATGCATTGCTGATATTTTTTCCTAAAATGAATTGCAGGTAATAATATTTTTAATTATTTTTTACACAAAGTTATTGTTGCTAATTTTTTTTTTTACTATAAAAATGTATTGCTAATATTTTTACTGTAACATTTTTCATACTTTCATAGTGTTTTGACCCCGCTTTGAGGGCTAACAATTTGCCCATATCTAGGACCCTAACAGGTGTAACCACCTAGGGTTAGGATAGACGAACAGCAGCAATTAAGTGATGGTTTCACGCTCCTCAAAATCCCCGATCTGGTGGATGTAGTTAAGCGCCATACCAGGATGGCTGAAGAATTATTACTCAAGAAGCAAAGTAAAAAAAAAAATGAATATTATATGATTGCCAAAAAGGATATTTGAAAAGAATATTGAGATTTAGAATAAATGTTTTCAATGAAATGACATGAACAGCAAAGACAATCTAACAAAGTACTAATTTCCATATGGGTACAGGCAGAAAAGCAACCGTCATTGACAGAAGAAAATTTAACAAATTACATAACAATATTTGAAAATAGAATTAAGAATGATTGCTTTGAAACTCTGATTTATGTAAAAAAAAAAATAAATAAACAAATTTACAGCAAGGAATTAATAAGAAAACTGTAGTGGCAACGATAATTAAGCCAACATGGACATTTTAAAATAGAAATTCAATAAGTCTTAATGGCCACCAAGAACAATTCACTAACAACTAATTTAAAGTAAGAGAGTTTTGAATTTAACAAATATACGTGTACGACCTCTCTAGTATCCGTCGTCGATATATTGGGTTGGTGCAAAAATAATGACGTAATAATGTCGTTTTTCGACGTTAAAAAATACGTCAAAAAACGACATTATTACGTCATTATTTTTGCAACAACCTAATAGATATTGACGCAAATGTTTAAAATAGAAAAGCAGAGAGGGAGAAGGCAGAAAACACCCATGAATGTTTTATTTTCTAGAAAAAGTAGAGCTTAAGTAAAACGGAAACGGTTCACGTGCCTTGGTAGAAATTAATATCATAATTAAAAACTTACTTATTTTCAACTTGGTATATTTATATTGATACAGTAAGGACATAACATATTTGAAATTGTTCACCAGTTCTGTGCATGATTTGCACCATGAGTTGACCGTAAGTATAGATCGTCATCATCTGAAAGCTTTAGAGATATGTAAACTTGTTCAGAGAACAGAAAAATAATAATAACAGTTGTGACCCTCAATGAAAAGCTCTACCAGTTTATTTTAAAATGTTATGGAAACGTTATGGTGTCAGGAGAACTGAAACAGACAATCAGACTTTCCAATGTGCCATAGCCTATCTAGGAAATAGGCGACCATGGCCCTCTATAAATCCCCCTCCTTTGGAACTCTAATCAATGTTTGTCCCGCTAATATCCCTCGCAGTTCATTTTCTATCATCTAGTTAAAAAAGTTATAGTGGTCAGATACACACTGTTCCCCACAAGTTCTCTTGTCTTCAGTGTGTACTCAAATTATGCAAGCCGACTTCTCTTTTTATATGTAGCAGATATTTCAAGTGTTTATTTCCGATTCTAGGCACACATGAACCTTCGTTCGCATTTTTCTTAACACTTCCTTTTCGCTCTAGGAGTATGACAAAATATTTTCGAATAATAAAGACAGTGCTGCATTATTGAATACTGAGGAGACTTGCCACGTAATAGTGAAAAGCCAGCGGCTTCTACTGGTATCAAATAAGTATAAAATATGATACAACGCGAAACACCTGGAAAAATTGTCTTGTGCAAAGGTGAACATTAGTGTCCTAATCATCTCTACAGTTCAAATATTGATACAACCAGTTTTAAAAATGTACACCTGACTATGAATTGTAAACATTGAAATAACGGTAATGTTTTTAAAATTATTTCACCCTAAGCAAGGCAATAAAATCACTAACAATCAAATGGTTACTAGGTTTTAAAGAATAGGAGAAAACTGATTATTAAGAAGATATCACAATAAGAAAAAAAAATAGAAACAAGAATTACAGACAGATGATAACGTATAGGATAAAAAATGAAGGAATTTAAAAACTGATGATTATTTGTTAGCATAACATAGTAAAAACGTCATATCATTGCGTGATATTTGGTAGTGCACTCCGGTTAAAACGATTTATGCCAAAGGAAAAACTATTTCCATTCAAGTTTCAAGGTTATTCCGACAAGGACGATACGATTTTTGTGAATTTGTAACAAGACCTGGGGAAAATAGCTTCTTTGTAGGACCGGATTTCATTATATTCTCGTTTTTTTTTTTTATTCAAAATTCGTTAACATTCCAGAATCTAGATTCCAGAGTAAATTCATCCACCATTATTTTTTCTCAGTCTGTCCTCCTCTCATGATATCGTGACGCGATTGTAGCATCTCTATATGTGGAGCAAAGTGGCCAAAATCAATTAGCTAATCGTTAATTTGAAGACCTGACAAAATTCTGGAAGTCCTTAAACTTAATTCAGTTGAGGAAAATGAAAATTAATCCTCATTCATTGATACCTAATCCAAGAAATTTCAGGATGATACCTAATATCTTATAGCTACTATCCAGAATGATCCAGGACATCCTGAATTATATCATCTATCAAAATCCAGGATGGTTCATAATATGCTATAGCAACCTAGTATCCTAATAGATACTTATTCCAGGAAAATGATAGTTAATTCTCATTCATAGATACTTAATCCTCATTAATAACATACTTAATCCAATTGAGGAAAATGCGTCATTTGTAGAAACGGAATCCAGTACATTTGTTTGATGTTTCTAAATCCATTGATGCTAATCGTTAGTTTTCACATCTGAAGATCTGACAAAATGCTGGAAGTCGTCATACTTAAAAAATACTGCAATGTCTGAATCCTACAAACAGTGATAAAAAAACTCTATTAATAGAGATAGTAAGAGTGTGATGTAACCGCTTTGTAGGAGTCACAGTTGCGAGCATGTAGACTCAGAAGGAAGTCATACTTCGATACTGAATTTACCAGACTGTATATATATTATTATTGCTACTAACCGCATTTCTGGATCTTCTAATCGTATTACCAATTGTATTATTGCGTCAATACATTTATGTGCTATATTTCATTCCTGCGTTTGTCATTCATCTGAGACCGGATTTCCTCCCGGAATCCACAACAAATTGGCGATGAGCGATTGGAACACACACGGGAAGAAAAACAACAAAAATGTTTTTCCCTCGTCGTTCACAACAAATTAGCGACAAACAGTTAAGAGCAGTAGAAATACTTAAAATTGAGTTATCATGGAAGATTTTTAAAATATTTTGGTAGCACTGATAAAATACCAAAGTGATCAACAATTACAAATACAAGAAAGAATGGAAGAAAAATGGCAAAATCAATTCCTACAAACGCAGAAGGAAAATCAAGAAAGACAAATAGAGCTCCAGGAACTACTATTGAAAGTAGCCGGTAACAAGCAATTAGATATTGAAAAAGAGGCAACTTTTTCGCAAGACGCAGTGTGGAATACCATAGAGATTTTCAAATATTCTCTAGATGAGGACAAAGATTTCGGAGATTACTTCAGAAGACATGAAGACATCTTTAACATCGACTGCCAAAACTGGACAGAAGCAAAAAAGCTACGTCTATTGCTTAGAAAATTAGGAATTGAAGAATATAAAAAGTTCGTGGATTATATCTTGCCAAAAAAGACGAACGAATTAACATTTGACGAATCAGTGACATGTCCTAAAGAACTCTTCAGTCCTAAAAAATCACTCTTCCACAGGAGGTGGAAATGTCTTAACCTGGTAAAAGGCGATAATGAGGATTATTCCACGTTTGCCGCGATCGTAAATAAACATTGTGACGACTTCAAAATAGCGGAATAAACCCCGGGCAATTTCAAATGTCTCATCTTTGTTCAAGGGCTAGTTTCAACAAAAGATAGCGAAATGCGCAAAAGAATGCCTTCAAAATTACAAAATGAACCTGGACTAACACTACAACAATTATCGGAAGATTGCCAGAGATGCCTAAGTATAAAGAAAGACGCGAAGGACATTGTAGTATCAGCTGTATCTCAAATACGTAAGTTAAACAAAAGTCTACGTTCTTCACCCTCCCCGGAAAGAAAACAAAAATTCTACAATAATGAAAAAAGATTCTCACCCTCCCCGGAAAGAAAACAAAACACACACCTATTGTTACCAAGAGATCATTTAAAATTTATCGAACCTCTGGTTATCGACCATAGGAGAAAAAAATACTAACTCCGCCAAAAGGGTTCTAAAAAGGGGGGTGTTATATGGTCCACCATTTTTCATACAAGTGGACTCGACCAATGTATATTTGTACTGCTGCCGGTGAATACTCGAGAGGTAGAGTAATAGAGATAGTAAGAATGTGAGGTAGACTCAGAAGGAAGTCATACTTTGATACTGAATTTACCAGACTGTATATATATATTATTATTGATACTAACCGCATTTCTGGATCTACTAACCGTATTACCAATTGTATTATGGCGTCAATATATTTATTTGTTATATTTCATCCCTGCGTTTGTCATTCATTGGAGACCGGATTTCATCTCAGAATCCTCAACACTTATATATATATATATATATATATATATATATATATATAAAGGAACAGAACAATCTGTACAGCCTCAAAGAACAACCCTACTAACACTAGTCCAGCCAATAAAAATATGGATAATCCAAATGAAAATGAAAAAAAAGATATAAGTAAAAAATGAGATGTCAGTGTTATTTTCATTTTTGCGTAATTTAGACGATAATTTATCCATCGCAACCTGTATTTACCAAAATGACAAAAATATCTTGAAACACTAAAGAGTAAATTTATTAAATGAAATCGTCAATTGGCTTCAACTACAGCCTCAGGTAACTTCGCAATTCTCTGCAACTCTTTTGGACGGTCTTCCTGTTTAAGTTCGTGAATGCTGCCGTAATCCTTGCCTTCTATCCATATTAGGCGTTAGAATGAGTTTTGTTGGTCTCTCGATCAACAGCGCCCCAGACATAATAATCATGGGGGTTGTAGTCCGGGTAGTGATGTGGTCAGATGTAATGGGTGATGTGGTCGCAGAAATTGTCTAACATCGATGACAGTGTTCACCTACTTGTGTTGGATAGTGCAAAAAAATGCAGCTAGGCATAGGGTCTTCCAGCAAACACCTTCTTGAGACAGAGTAGCATTAATCCCTCAAGGGATATGATCTAGGCCCGGATGTTGAGACTGCGACCCTATGGAAAGATGAATGGAGGCATAATTTCGTCATCACGAATGATCACTCCAAACATCATGTTGACTAGATATATCATCCATCTTTTTCCGAATCCTCTGCAATTCCCACAGATTGACACCCAAACATTCTGAAATGTTCGTATTGGACCTTCCGGCGCGAATGCCAAACAGTAAAGCACGCCTTTTTTCCCTTTCTTGGCTGATTAAATTGTCATTGTGCTTATTTTTCTCACAGATAGTGTCCAATTGACCTGCTATGCTGTACCGTCGATCATAACAAAAACAAACATTAATGGAACACTTGATTTAATGAGGAAAATAACGTATATTAAAATGTTGTATTTTGCCTCAGTTTTACCTGCTCACTCACACGGTCTGTCACGCTATGAGAGTAAGTGGTTTCAAAGGGAAATAACTACTAAATGCCTGAGTAACCTCCCTTACTTTTTAATGCCTGTTGCATTTTGTGTACAGTTCGACTAATCCACATAGTTAAACATTCTATTAGGTTGGTGCAAAAATGATTTCGTTTTATAACATATGTTACTATGTGAGAAAACGAAATTATTTTTGCACCAACCTAATAGAAACATTGTTACAATACCTCTTGAATTTTGTAACATTTTGCTGAATGTAATGTTCTCAGTATGTTTGCTTTTAAAAAGATATGTTCTTATTTTCCAAAAAATAAGTCAGAAAAGTAATCACGCGCAAAAGAATGGGGTAATCATAGTGTCCTCAGTGATAATATGTGAAATTATTTATTTTTAAATTCTGGAAAAAAATAATATTTCCAAATGCTTTTCTGTAAAGAAAATAACCGCTCCACATACAATGAAGGAATTACTTTTAATTTTTTTCTTTTTTATTAGTACGGCCCCTGCTTATGATGAACTTATAATGCAGCCCACTGGTCGGGAAAGTCTCTAGACGCCCGATTTAAACCATGACGTATAGGACAGCTATTTTTTAACGTTTACTTTCTAGGAAAAATCGTCTTATAAAATAGAGTATATATTCTTTCATCAAGCGCTTTCGACTGGTTCGTAAAGAGAACGAACAAATAATATTGATTAGCATTTTCAAAGCTTCTATCGGTCTGAATTTAAATAGTATAGCTGCCATTGTTTTTGGTTTTCATTATAAGTTTTATTATAGATATTTTAGTATTAACGACGTGATTTCTCTTGTGGCTTTAACAATTTTTTTTCTCTTAGGCGATTGATATATCTAGTTCTTGAGTTGCTGGTTGGGGTTAGAGCGTGTCTAGATGTTCGCTTTTCATTTAAGTGAATAGAATGCTTCTCGTAATGTCAGTGAAGCGAACATCAAAAATTGCAAACATTTTCCTTGTAATGTGACTTCAGTCGGAAAGAAAAAAAATGTCTTTTGTACAGCTGGGTAGCCAGACACACGAAATGAAAAAAAAATAGTTTCGTTTGTAGTAAATAGTTTTTCCACTCTGTCCATTTTGATGTTAATACGCCTGCGCAGATTCTCCTTTTTCAAATAGATAGAATTTCTTGCTACACATATTGTGAAGGAAAGTATGAAGTAATTTCAACGGCTACTCAACAGATTAACACAGGTTTATGCATCGACTCTAAAAGACGGAGCCGTACAGACAAACACATATAAAAATGATTGTATGAAAAAGTAATGCTAATTCTTCTGAAATAAATCGTAACTTTTAAAGTATTGATTGACTTGTTCGGTGAAAGCTAGGCTGTTTCAGCGTTCCATCTTGAGAAATTCTATTGATGCTTATATTTATTTTTTAACAGTTTATCAACGGTTTATGTGGTTTATCTAAGGCCGAAACATATCTTTTACCTTGTAAGGCTATCTTTTTCTTTCCGCTTGCGAAAGATTTAGTAACAATCTTTGAGAATAGCAAAAAATTTTTCAGATACAAGTCCTGCCATTTATATTTGGAGCATTGTCTTCATCTTGGTTGTTGTTGTTGTTATTATATCATTTCGGCCGTTCAGCCCTCCGGCTTTCATCAGTTGTGCATCGATCTCGTTTACACACAGCGTATTCTGAACTGAACCCTTTATTTAATCAAGGGGGTAAACTCTGTTCGTTCCCCTTCCTATGGTCCACGGAAGGCTCATTTAGTTCGTATGCACAAATTTAAAGTAAACACTGCCCGTTCCAAGGTTTGAACCCCCAGTTACTATGTCACACATTTCACGAAAGCACGTTCTAATCCTTAAGTTGAAACGATGTGATAACGACGACAAATGATAAGACAATAGTACGAATATAATAAGTGTAAATTATGATAACATCTCATCCCAGGAATTCTGACAGAAACAAGTCCTACCATTTAAACCATACCTGTGGAAAGTGTTGGATTGCAACCTTCTCCTAGTATCTTCCCAAGTTCCCATGTGCTTCGTCTATAAATGTTTTCATTGTAATTATTCTGATGAACTTTCCTCTATGGCAACTACACTTTATGAATTTAAGCGTAATATGAGATTGGCGGCAAGTTCACATTTTCTAAAGATGAAAAACCTAGACGTAATCGTAAGTTCTTCGCTAACAGTTACTTCTCTGGGAATTCGCGCCCGTGGAGTATTTTTTCTGAAGTTGTTTTTCGAACCCAATTTGACATTAAAAAATTAAAGGCAATGCCAATCGTTATCTACAGTCTTTTCTATCATTGTTCTCTCTAATCAATAATGTTTTTCTTTCTTTCTTTCTTTCTCATATTCTATCAACGTCAGTAACCATTTGCGCCTTGGTGGCTTTAATGCCTTGCTCGGGGTAAAATGGTAAAATAAAAAAAAATATTTGCTCGTAATTAGATGTAACGAATTCAGATGATATCCAAACCCGGCTCGTCCGATTTTGGATTCCGAGTCGCTATTCACAACAATACCCCTCTTGCGCACTATAGAAATCCCAATACGTATCGCAAGAACATAAGTCTGAATAAACAGTTTACCATTGTAGCTCTTAGCTAAAACGATCCTCTGCCATTTAATGTGCGTTTACGATCATAATTATCATTAGTATTCTGAAGGATTCTAGGAGCAACATAGTCAAAGTTCCTCACTGGAAGATAACTGAAAAGTTAGAACTGCTAAAAAGATATTTTTAAAAAGTGCGCAATTTATACACGTTCCATGATGTTACATACACGTCATCCGAGTTTTAAAAGATTTTTGAGAATGGTAATTGTAACATATCCAATAATCCGAAGTCTGGAATGCGACTGACTTTAAAGAAATCTTGTAACAGGTATTTGAATTAAACTCTCTTTTAAGTACGAGAATTTTTGGCGCAAAATCTTAACATGTCATATTCAGGTGTCCATGAATATCTCAAGTGAATATGGAGAAAAATATACATGAAAAGGAATTTTTCCTTCCTAATGATCTTTCACATTAAAACTAAACAGAATCTAGAGTTATGAAGAGCAAGGATCGATGAAGTCTTAAAAGAAAATGGTATTTGTGTGTTAAACCACTCATGGAATCATTGTTAGTAAATGCGTTCCTTGCTAAGAGATAAATCTGCAGTAGTCTTTGAGCCAGGATTGCCAACCATTCATCATTTTATTGCATTCACACAGGGGAGGAAAAACGTTCTTTTCACTTGAACAGTAAACGAAAACAAAATCTACTCATCACAAAATGATAAATAGTACTGACCGATATATTAAGCACGAAAAAATGAATCTGGAACAGAACGATATCGAATCAAACGACGGAAAGAGCTACAACCCCTAAATGAAGGGTTATAAGAGAAGGAAAAAATGATTTTGGGAATCTAAACTGCAAAGTATTAATAGATAAGATTTCAGCATTTAGGCAAGTATGCGAATTTTAACAGATTTAACATACAGTAAAGCGATCAGGTACAGAACTGGAAAACTTACATTTATGCAGTTATTCCAGTGATTGTGACTTCCTCTATCTTTCAGAACGTGGGCTAACATGTCTTTCCCAAACGTCCTATCCATTGTAGCCCTTACGGACTTTTATCCCTTTACCAAATATACCGCTCCCGCCGTTCTGCCATCGATTCCCACAAGTTTGTCAGGTAGTTAGAATGCTAACTTACTCCCTTCAATTTCCCTTTGATATGACATGTGCTTGTCAACTTCTCCATACCCTCCTTCCTCATTATATGTTCACATTTGAGGTGACATCACATTGAAAGACCGGTTCTCGTAGGAAGTTAAGAAACGATGAGCCAGGACATAACCTAGATGGATGACCCCTTGGGGATACCATGTGCTGTAAGCTTGGATGTGCGGGTGGTGTAATCGATAATGACTTGGAAATATTAATCTGAGTGACGAATTGCAATTCCCGTTAGTTTCTTTATATTCACTTACGCGCAAATAATCTCGGGACAGGCATGAATCCACATCTTCTCAGTAGAGGTATGGTAAAAGAGCAAAAAAACAAAACAAAAAAAAACTAGTTTTATGAAGAGTAAGGGTCGATCAAGTCTTGAGAGAAAATGGTATTTGTGTGCCAATCTGCTCATCGAAGTCATTTTTAGTAAATGCCTTCCTTCCTAAGAGCCAAATATTTTAGCTAGCGGTAAAAGGCCTGGATTCAGGCCTTTCTGAAGAAAATTCTGCAGTGGCCAGAAACACAAGAAAAACTTCAGCACTTTCAGTTGAGCATAAAAAATATTTTTACAGAAACTTCTGCTAATTTTGGAATAAATTTTCTACTTCATAATGGAATAATGACTCCGTTTTTAATTCGATTAATTATTCGAGTGAACGTGTCTTGAGTGTGCTTAAAGTGGCAACCAGGCAAGAAGAACCACATTGTCCAAAACAAATGATAGACTGTGGGTGAAAGTTTAGGGGAATGGATGGTCAGTGTGAAAAAAAAGAAAAAAGTAAAGAAAAAAGAAACTTGCAGCTCAGCGGTTATGTAATGAAGTATTAGTCAAACTAACTTTTCCAGAACAAAATATTTCACTTCAATATGTAATTAAAACAAATAACGTTCTTGTTACAAAATTGAGCAATAATAATACTAGGTCTATCAAAACGTAATAAATAAAAAAAAAAAACATTTATATTAGGTTGGTGCAAAAATAATGATGTAATAATGTCGTTTTTTGACGTATTTTTAACGTCAAAAACGACATTATTACGTCATTATTTTTGCACCAACCTAATACCAATCAAACACTGGAAATTTTCCCAATAAATTATCAGATTGATATGTTGAATGCATCTAAGCATGATTTTTCTGCCGTTTTGGACTTTGACAATCAATATTTTTTCTTTAGCACGAATTATATTATAGCAACATATTTTTTACTACCTTTTTGAAAAGTAGACCAATATTGATTTCAATGATATCAGGTGCAACATATGTTCTTGTTTTCCGGAATTTTTCGAAGGGTTAGATACAACATATTGCAATTAAGTGATTGCAAACTAAATAAGATCCTGAATATACATGAACACTCTTCTAAGATTTCAATAAGTGATTCCACAAAATGCGTTTGATTTGATTGACTTGTTCGTTTTCATTTTATACGGATTATCTACATTTACTGGTTATTTAAAGTCAGGAAATATTTTTTAGTACTGTAAGAATTCTATTTGAGGTAACAATTTTTTTAGCGATATAAGTCTTACTAATTGACTCATATCAGGGGGAGAAAAAGTAGTTTCATACATTTCCAAAAGGTATCTGAGCGTAAATAATTATAAGGAACCAAATTATAAGGAACCAAATTATAAGGAAACAAACTGAAATTTTGAACGCAACTCTATGATTTACAATTGCGATTCATTATCCATTACGTCATGCACACAACCAAGTTTAAAGGAACGAGTCTTAACAAAACTGACCAGACTCAACCTTGCTTAACTTCAGTGAGAGTTCAGGAACCGGTGTTTCAAAGTGATGTGGCCGTAAGCCCCCCCCCCCACATGCCGATCACAACATCCGGGTTTCTCGTTATTTACTGTTGAGCCAAAACACACTTGATCGGAAGGGAATTATCTCTAAATTTAAAAAAAAATGTTTTTTTTCCAGATACACAGTAGAATATTACATTTATTTAATCAAATATGGAGAGAATCAAGGACATCGGAAAAGTCACCAAGCCTCGACCAGGCATTCATATCGCTCCCCAGTCGCTCTCACTAACTCTGTCACTATCTCTCTCTCTCTCTCTCTCTCTATATATATATATATATATATATATATATATATATATATAATTAAAACGAAAGCTCCGAGTTCTTTCTCTTCTTGCTTGAATTAAATCAAAACGCTAATATATATATATCAAATGACATCAATACTATCTTATCTTTATCATTTTCTTTGCTTTTTACTCCTCAAATTTGATTAACCGGTTTATTAAATCTATCTATCTATCTATTTATCTCTCTCTCTCTCTCTTTCTATATATATATGTTAAACCGATAATAGTGCGCACTACCAGTACATCTACATAACCAAGGAAAAAAACAGCCTGCAATTAAAGAATCAAAACAATCTTTTGAACTCGAGCCGGCGTCACCTAGTCGAAGTTATTAACCATGAAGCATCCTCGTCTCACGCTAATATATATATATATATATATATATATATATATATATATATATATATATATATATATATATATATATATATATATATATATATTCCTTTATACATGAATAAATACTACCATAAATCCATATTAACAGTATAAAATGAATACGTGAAAACAACATGCATGGAAAAGTTATTATTTTGCTTCCAAAACTTCTAATTAAATCTAAATAATTAATATAATAAGCTTTATTTATGATGATTTCTTCATTGACCCTTATTTAATCATAATGGCATAGTATCAATAATATGATGTATACAAATATTAGAACTGTTAGAGGCACAGTCCTATCGACAGTTTTACAATGTTTAAAAAAATATCAACTCAAACGTATCTATACACTAAATATACTAATTAAAAAAGAAAACAACTATATAAATACATATATATAACGTCATCCACAGACAGACTGTGTTTCGCAGCTCATCAGTGTGACTAGACATCCGGTTGCCTCTAGCTTAGATCGAAACCCTACTGAATTGGTATCAGCCGTCGGCGCACGGCAGGGAAGCAGGTGGATTTTTAGCGTATTTATTTTTAGAATCACGCCCAGTGACTGATAGTGACTCGACTCGCTATATATATATATATATATATATATATATATATATATATATATATATATATATATATATATATATATATATATATATATATATATATATATATATATATATATATATATATATATATATATATATATATATATATATATATATATATATATATATATATATATATATATATATATATATATATATATAGTGTATCAAAGATACGTTTACAAAATTTGCGGGTAGATTCCTCATACCAAAGCATGGACAAAAATCTTTCGCAATCTGATACAGCCCTGCAAACTCGCGTCACTTACCATTAGTGCATCTCAATGCACAAAGCATATCTGTCTCCTCACGATGTGAATATCCTGCTATTGATAAACGGGACACTTCCCAGTTGGCTTGCTACTTCACACGTTAAACTTTGAAGACGGACCAGCCCCACCAAAAAAATTTACTCGAATGACAAATGAAATCTCCTATACATGGCAACACGTCGCCATCTACCGTAAATTGTTTTCGAATCGGGCGGCGACAGTAACTTTCATGCTTGAACGCAAATTTCAGGGCTTGAGTCTTGTGTTTTGACTCGATTATTTATATATGCAGGTCAATGCTACATTATAGATAGCATATTCTATTGTAATATCCTAACGATTATGGGATAATTGAAGCGAAACGCAACACACATGGCCTGAAGATTGCCTTCAAGCCCGATTCTGTAATCCGTTTCGGATTAAAAATTTACACGCGCTTTATCTCTGATATGAACAACGCTCATTCATAATTATAGCATAACTTAAAACTATATTTTATCATATATATATATATATATATATATATATATATATATATATATATATATATATATATCTACATACATACATACATATATATATATATATATATATATATATATATATATATATATATATATATGTCTATATTTCTAAGATGATGTATTATGTACATTATTTACATTATTCGGACTATTGTCCTCATTTTTATCGCCATATTTATCACAACGTTTCGGACGTTGTACGCTCCGGCCTTCTTCAGCTGGTTGGAATTTCGAACTGAACCCTTTATTTCGCTCACTGGCGTAGACTGTTCTAGATCCACGTGCCATGTTTGATGGATGTCAGTTATAATACCCAGAAATTCATACCCAGATGTCTTCAAGGACACATGGCACAGTGGATAAAGGCGTTGGTTAGATCCAGTTACAGGACCGAAAGAGTGTGAGTTCAATACCCGGTTAAGGCAGTGGAGAACTTTCAGAGGAAAATTAGCATGAGATAACTGATAACTGACATACATCAAACATGGCACGTGGAACAAGAAAAGACTACCCCAATGAGCGAAATAAAGGGTTCAGTTCGAAATTCCAACCACCTGAAGAAGGCCGAAACTTTGTGATAAATATGGCGACAAAGATGAGAACAATAGTCCGAATAATGTAAATAATATATATATATATATATATATATATTCATCCACAGGCTGTTTTTAGTGTAGCTAGACAACCGATTTCTTAAATTGTTTATATATATATATATATATATATATATATATATATATATATATATATATATATATATATATATATATATATATATATCTGTTAAAGGTCAATATGAATAAATACAGATAAAAACATATCTTATACGAATATCCAACATTATATACAATCTAAATAACATCAAAATACTTAAATCCAAAAATTTATTGATATGATCAGAACGAAAAATACAATAAAATTCTAAAGCACTTATCTTAAAATAAATAAGAGAACTGTTCCTCAAAATACATTGGTGAAACTTGCAGAAATTAAATATAATGTAGTATACGAAGACAAAAGCGAACGTATACATAATAGTTTGTCAAATGCATATACATAGAAAATAATGCAATGCGTTCTTGATCTAAAGTATGCCACACGTGTGAAAATATAAAGTAATCTTATTCAGAAGGAATATTCTCAAAATATCCCATGATTTCCAATATCTTCATTCCTGAAGGAATTATCACTTTCCGAAGCCAAGTGACATAATTACAAAAATGTCAAAAATAATAGAAAACGGTTAACACTTAACTGTATATTATTCAAAATATATAACATATGAATTTAAAAAGAAAATCACTTATTCCCTTTCGTTTAATAGACATTTTGTCACATTAGGTTCTCCTCCATGATTTTTTCACTAACCTGATGAATATTTTTGAACGTCTCTATGCCTAAAATATTTCCAAAAAACAAATATTTGCGTTTAGCTTATAACAGACTCTCGTCTCTGGTAGTTGATATCAATGTCGCCCACCTTTTATTAGATAGGTTCTATCCTTGATAAGAGCAATTTATCCCTTGAATAATATATATATATATATATATATATATATATAAAAGGAAAGCTTATAGTTGTTCCAAAGTGAGAAAAATGTATATTTGGAAAATAGAGAGAAACCTCAAAAGTTTTTGGTTATTATGTCTATTTATTTTAGTGCATTTATTATATTTTATTCATCATAATTTGCTTCATGTGTTTCCAGTTAAGGGACCCTCTTCATGCAAAGAAAAGTAATCAATTTTTAAAGGAATAAATTTTCCTTGTGCGTTTTGAATGTTTCATTGTTCGTTTTCTGCATTTGTAGTGTTACGTGGTCTCATTTCTGGTCCGTTGGCGAAAGTGAATTTCTGCCTAAGTGGTAATAAAACCATTAGACTTGGACTGAGTGGTGATGATAGATGTGCTGATGAGAGATGTTTTCCTATCTCTACGTTAGCCTCGAGACTGGCAAATCTATTTCTATTTTTATGTATCCTGTGTGCGTGCGTGTCCCCGTTACCTTGCACAAAAGTCAGCATAAACACAAACACATATATACATCCATGTATACATATATATATATATATATATATATATATATATATATATATATTAAAGAAAAACAGACCATTTTAAGCTCCCATTATAATAATTTATAAATTAAAAAAAACACTTATTGCCTTTCGTTTAATAGACATTTTGTCACTTTATGATCTCCTGCATGTTTTTTCCACCAACCTGATGAATATTCTTGATCGTCTCTATGCCTAAAATACTTCCATCTATATCTATCTATCTATCTATCTATCTATCTATCTATCTATCTATCTATCTCTCTCTCTCTCTCTCTCTATATATATATATATATATATATATATATTAAAGAAAAAAAGACCACTTTAAGGTCCTATTATAATAATTTATTTCACCAGAGCCCTTTTAAGGGACGCTGGATCATCAAATAACACTTCCAAAGAATGAAAAACTGAAACGAAATGAAAAAAAATGAAACAAAAGATTTTCATTTCATCTTTCGTTTTATTTTTGGGAAGTCTTATCAGATGATCCAGCGTCCCTTAAAATGGCTCTGGTGAAATAAATTATTATTCAAATTAGTCAACAAACACACAAGTCCCGTTACTATTCAACCACGCACAAGCGTGATGAAGTTAAAATATTTAGCGCCATTTGCTCTGGAGCCTACCCAAGTCAATAAATACAGAACACTAACTCTGCCAGTGAGCATTGTGACTTCAAACTATTTGCTACATGAAATAAGTTACTTGAGAAAATATAACAAACTTACAGAAATTTCACTCACTCATTAATCCATTCACCCAGAATCTCATAATCATTCCTGCTAGTGAGTAGACATTGCAATTTCATTCAAACAAAGCAAAGAAATTTTCGGCAACGAAATCATCTTCCGAGATTTCACGAACATTCCAACATCAAGTCTCATTAAGAGCAGTCAAAAGAAGACAAGTTTATTCGAACTAAATTTACACAAATATAACGTGAATCTATTATTTGACACAAACTGTTTAATTTTCTTATTAATATTTTATTACAACATCCTACTTTGTGAAATTTTCAACGAAAATTTCGCAACATCTAACCTCTTAGGCAAACTCACAAGCATTATTCACACACACACGCGCGCACACACACACACTGAGTTTAACATTAATCAAACTAACAAACAATACGAAATTTCAATAATAAAAAACTATACGCTTATTACAATATATATTATTGTAATCTTCATACAATATAAATGAAAATTGATTGTTATTCAATACAAATGGCTTTGACATTTCTCAGTATTGTTCTATGTTTTTCTATTTATTTTCGTTCAAGTATAATATAAATGTGTTGAGGATACATATTTTTGGACACACAGATTTATCCTTACAACTACAAGACCTGTATAAGCAGTCCTCCACAGCGTCATTGAAGCCATTATTTTGGAAGGAACAACAAATTGATGCCATTATTTTTGTTCAGTCAACAGCACATTCTCTTCTTGTTGCTTGACAGTAATTAATTTTCCAACAGCGATTTCCAATTAAGACAGGGAAAAATGTATTGCATACTAATTTCTAATCTTTGCTAATCCACCCGGCGTTCTGGTTCCTTATCTACATTCTCGAAGTCTGTGCCAAAGAATTGGCCTTAAATTACCTTTGTCCTGTCTAACTCAATCCTGAGAAATCATTATCGTCGTGTAATTAGATACTGATTACGCAAACACAGAATGTTTCGCAAGCAGCGAGAGCGAATATATTTTAAAACGAGGAGGGCGTGAATTGAATCCTTACGATGTTAGTGATATCTGCCTAAAATTATTGGAATCTCTAAGGCGTGCGCAAAATCGAAGTAAAATTAGCATTGGGCAATCTTTTCAATAGTAATTTCTAATAATAATCGTTCAAAGATAGATCACCAATTCCCCATTCAATAGCGACAGTCTGTTTCATGCTTAAGCGTATCCTTCAGGTCAGTTAGGTTATGATTTAGATAGACTATTTATATATGTTGACCACTGATGCATCATAAGGAGGTCTATAGAATTATTCTAATGGTTATTAGACAGAACGATTATGATTCAAATTGTTTTACGGTGTTTTGAGTGAATTGTGAACCAGAATGCTGTTTTCCGGTTGTTATAGGGATTTTCCAAGCATATCTTAGATGTGGCACAAGGCCGAAATTATGGAGCATCCAGTGGGGATCTAGCAAGACAAATTAGCTAACAATTACACCATCTCGAGGTGCCCTTTCTGGCTGTTATAAGGGTGGTCTGTTACCATTATTTACTCGTTATTTATTATACCTTTACACTTACAAAACTTTAAGCAATTTGAACCATAAACGTAGAATAACTTGTAACTTTATTTTATCATATATATATATATATATATATATATATATATATATATATATATATATATATATATATATATAGTTTCTATAATACTGCTAGAAAAATATTTAAAAAGCTAAATAAATAGAACTCTTTCATATTCAATGTAATGTTTTAAAGAAAGATTGTTATATATATATATATATATATATATATATATATATATATATATATATATATATATATATATATATATATTATTGTGTAGTTGCGTAGCAATCATTCCTTTACGCAAGTTTCGTTAAAAACGAATGACAAGAATATGTCGCTAAGATTTTATATAATTTTTCATGTGTTCTTACTTATTTTTTCGTAGCAGGAGCTAAATTATATATAAATTACGCACATGTGTTATATATTCAAGCAATTTCTGATATACTTTTACCTATTATCAAGGATGAATGTTATTTTACTTTTAACTGAATATATAATTACATTGATATATATATATATATATATATATATATATATATATATATATATATATATATATATATATATATATGCTTGCTTTCTTTCTTTTATATCTTATCTTTTTCTCTTTGACTGTTCAAATGTCTGAGCTTTGCCCACCTCCCTTACTCTTAAGTGTCTTTACAAAGTAAGAATTAAATTTTTCCTATCTCCCCATTCCTTCTCTAATTTCGACCATATCTGTCGTCCTCCTCCCCCTCTCTCTATCACCTTGCATCAACTTAAATCTACCCCTCAAAAGCGTGTATAAAAATAATAATATGTACATTTTAATCCCTTTTTGGGGAATGTGATCTGATCACTTACCCGGAAAAATAAAATATAATCAATGAACCCTTAAGGTTGTCTGTTTTTTAATTAACTTAAATAATTATTCGCTCTGGTTTTACATTGATCTCTCTAGGTTGCATCCTCCTTCGGATTATCCATACGGATTAGCAAACATTTCATTACCTAACTATATATATATATATATATATATATATATATATATATATATATATATATATATATATATATATATGTATGTGTGTGTGTGTGCGTATGTATATAAATATATATAATTACACTTACATATATAATTTTTACTTATAATTACATATACATGTATATTATTTGTATATATATATATATATATATATATATATATATATATATATATATGTTTGTATATATATAGAATGTTCATTCAAAAATGATAACATAAACATGTTATAACGTTACTAAAGCCATTTTGTTTCAACACTTCTGCTGTCTTATCAAGTGATGGTGTTGATTGTAGAATAAACAGTTTAAAAAGTGCAATAGGAGAAACATTGTTACGAAAGCAGCTACACTGACCAATCCAATAAAAGTATATGATAATTAAAAAAAAAGAACTTGACGAAGAAACTAGGATACAATTTATTAATCCCTTAAGGTTAATGTTAGACTAAATTAGAAATGATACTGATTGACTTTTTCCATAAAGTTAAAAAAATAAAAGTTACAAATTTTAAAATTTAACCTTGCATTAAGTATAAAATATAAAATTATTCGAAGAAGAAATTGAAGAAAATATACCTATATTTTATTTATTTATTTATTGCTTTAATTTCAGTTACAGATATCGTTAATCTAGCGAGATTCATGCATCGTAAGAACTTAGATAAAATTAAAGGGATTTGAATTCAGATGATGTGGGCAAGGGAGGCATATTTTCAATGATTACGCACTATATATATATATATATATATATATATATATATATATATATATATATATGGATTAAAGGTCTTATCAAATTGAAAGTTAGTTTCGTTAGGTTTATTCAACGGCATATCAAAACCTTATAGGTCATTTAATGCCGAAATTTAATTTTCTTGTGAGCTTAGTTATTTCCCGGTATTCTCATTACAAAATGTATTTTCATACATTCATAATATTCTGAGTTTAGTTTTGGAGGTTCACTATTTGCTCCAAACTAGTGCCCTAATAGATGCAAACACTTCGGGTCAGGGTGGACCTGAGAACAACATCATTTAAGAGGTCGTTCCACTCTCATCAAAACCTCTCAATTCAGAGGACATGTAGCCAGGTGAAGTTTAACGTCATGCCCAATACGTGAGATGTTAGGTTCGTTTAATTTAACCTTTCGTGAATTTTAAAAATCACACTGATTTTAATGTTTCTCATAGCGTAGAATTCTAAATCATGAAGCAAAATAGGAGGAGCAGTATTGTTATTCTATAGAAGGATACTGAAATTTCCATGGTTGGAGCGATTTGGTAACAAGAAAATCTAAAAGAAAATGACAACAGAATGAACACTTCTCCTCATCATCAGGAAAAGTTTAAATTACTTGGACATATTGAAGAAGGGGGTGGGGCTTGAAAAACTTAAACTTCACAAGGCGTACTGAGGTCAAGTGAGTACAATTCTCTCAACGCAACGTTCGCTTACGGGAATATCTTTGGAGCACTTCGAAATGTCTGTCTATATTTCTGAGATGAGATATTATGTACATTATTTACATTATTCGAATTGTTGTCCTCATCTTTTTCGCCATATTTATCACAGCGTTTCGGCCGTTATACGCTCCGGCCTTCTTTAGGTGGTTGGAATGTCGAACTGAACCCTTTATTTCGCTCACTGGGGTATACTATTCTTCCACGTGCCATGTTTGATGGATGTCAGTTATCACTTATCTCCTGTTAATTTCCCTCTGAGAGTTCTCCACTGCCTTAACCGGGTATTGAACTCAAGGCCACATGGCACAGTGGATAAAGGCGTTGGTTAGATCCAGTGACAGGACCCAAAAAGTGTGAGTTCAATACCCGGTTTTTGCACTTCGAAAAGGTGGTTTCACCTTTTCCAAAACTTTTGATCTTCATTTTGAAAACTTTTACTGCTGTATGAAGGTGGGGAATTAAATTATCCACCCCCCCTTGAATGTAAATATTCTGATCATTCAGATGATATTTAACATCCCAAATGAAGAAGAGATAGTAAACCTAGGCTGCTTCTTATCTTTCTATGCGCCGTGTCTATATCCGTAGGCTGTCAGGACTCACCACAATTTCCCGTGCGTTGTGGTTCTTATTAAATTTTATCTATGTACACTTTATCCTAATCCCTTTCTTGCTAACTATTTACAAAAGGTCCTTAGGTAGGATATGAGTTGCTTTCATCTGTCAGTCTCGCTTTCATTATGTCTTGTGAATGTCAGTTTATCTAAATCAGCTCTCCTTATTATATTTCAAAGGAATTTCAGTACTCTTTCTGATGTTAAGTATAACTGCCTATTTCGTTTCTATTTTCCCTAAAACTTCATCCTCGTACAAGTGGTATCCTCAGCATCTTTCTGTAGAATCATATTTCTGTTGTTCAAGGTCTTTTCTCGATCTGAGACGAGATTGTCCAGCATTTACTGCTATATAGGAGTACCGATATTACATAAATCTTTAGTACTTTTGTTTCTAACGGAATATTTCGGTTTGTTATTACGCTGTTTAATATTTAAGGTATTCTTTGCTATCGCAATCCGCCTTCTAATGACGATGTTGCGTCTTCCGTTCTCTCTTAAAACGCTTCTTAGATTTTTGCATTTGATTTTAATATCCCCTATTTGTAATTCATATATTGGCCACTACTTTTTGTTAACTATGCATTATACCTAATTGATGTTTAATATTTTTTCTTGTTTTCCTTTGATAAATTCTATAAGGGTTTTTGTAGTTTCCTTTCTGTGTCATCTCCAGGTCTAATGTTATTAAAATTGTGACCGAAAAATCCTAGGATGATTTCTAAATCTTTCAGAATTGCCTCATTGTAAAGGATGGATAAGTCCGTTGAGAAGACACATCCGTTTTTATTCCCGATTATTTACTGAATTCATTTTCTATTCGTATACACGAACTTTACACCCAGTATAAATTCCGAATTATCTTAATATCCTCCCCATATATAACAAGCTTACCTCGCAGCTCAGACAGTTCGTTGTGTCGTTCTTTTATCAAGCACAATCTAGGTTTATCTTGTAGAAACGGAGATATTTTCTATTTCAGTAGTACAAATGTTTGGTGCAGCGTGCCTCGGAGTAAATATCTCACTTCTGTCTGCTATAAAAAGCCAGCGTATTCATCACTTCCCTCTTGAAGAAAAAGATTTGATTTTTCTATGTTTAACCTCTCTAGATTGATAATCAAATTACAACAGACATAATTGAATTTTATAACTTTTCCTGATATAGGTTACCATGCGCCGATGGGTGAATATTCCCCATCCTTAAACAATTCTTGTTGCTCCAATATTTTCCCATACATAACAGTAACTCAGACGGATATAAATTTGAAAACGGACACTCGATTTGTAAAATCATTTTGCAATTCTATATTAATACATTTTCTTATTTCGTTAAAAAAAAATTCCGCCCAGTTCCGATGTCTTCTTCAAGTGTCAGTCAAAGAATGCATAACAAATAATCCTTAACATCATCAATTCCTTGAATAAAAAGCTGGGATGGTGTCCTTTCCTCTGTAGTTAGTGAATAAACTCACACTTCCCTCAGTGTCAATTATAACTGGTCTGACAATATAGAGTAAATCAGTTACTCTTATTTTGTATCGTCATGAATAACTGTCTGGAAGACTTCTCTTGTTCTTCACATATTCTGGACTCGAGAGTAACCATACATAACTTGGTGTAGTCTTCAAATGTTAATGATTTCATGGCGCCAACAATTTCCCGGGAAATTTGAAAAAGAAATATTCGAGTTACTGCTAAATTTTCTATATTGGTTTCGTGAAATATCCTCATTCGCTGTCATGATGTGGTACTATTTTGATTACCCTAATACCGTTAAGTCTCTTCATAGTGTTGGCAGTTTTGGGGTACAGATCCAGTTTAATAGCCCAGGAGACAACTTATTACTTTTGTTCCTGAAAAGAAGATATATATATATATATATATATATATATATATATATATATATATATATATATATATATATGCACACACACGCACCCCCCATATATATATATATATATATATATATATATATATATATATATATATTAAGTTGGTGCAAAAATAATATCGTTTTTTGACGTATTTTTGAACGCCAAAAAACGATATTATTTTTGCACCAACCTAATATATATATATATATATATATATATATATATATAAAAGTGAACAGTGAAGTCAACATTCAGAGGCGACAGGCCGTTTCATGCTAGGCGCAGTCATCAGGCTGCCCTGAATTTATAAAATTAAATTTATAAAATTTGAATTCCTAAAGTTTATATTTACATACGCGCAATCTCTGATATTGAGCGCTTTATCCCATAAATATAGCACACCTTAAAACTATATTTCTTCATATATATATATATATATATATAGGATTAGGTAGCCTCTCCTACCACCCGATCAACACTCCTTCCCCTTCTCTTGGACATGAGTAGAGGCTTAAGCCTTGTTTCTTGTCTAGGAAAGGGTTCCCAGTACTATTTCTCTCTCTCTGCCCTCTGTATTAGTGCAGCTCTGTTTCTCCCGTGATGTGTGCAGTCTGTGGCATCATCTCTTCATTCTGAGGGTACACGGTTGACAGTTCTCTGGTTGTTGTTTCCGACTGGTAGTTAGGAGCCCTAACTCTTGTGTAGCGTCTTGAGCGGCCGCTCTGATCAACAGTTGTATAAACCGGGGTGTTTGTAGTGCCATGACGCGCATGGAAAGGTGTCCCTGCAGTCACCTCCAGTGGGCAGCCCTGAGGCCACATTATGATGCAGGTTGTGCCAACTCCTCTCTGACCACGTCACGGTCGAAACTGACTGTTTCTTTTACTTCGGGCCTTCTCATCTTACAAACAAAATTCCACGTGACTTACAAAAACCGAAAAAGTAATCCTAAAACAGCCACTCAAAAATCACCTAAACCCCTCAACATTTTTTTCTCCAACATCCGTGGCATTTGAACAAACTTCTGCAGCACGGTCTTGGTGTCTATGTCAAGGAACATCTCCCTCTGGCCAGAGAGTTCTCTCTAGAATCGCCAGACCAGTCATACATGTGTCTCCGACTATCTCTCCTAAATGCGGTAAGCTATCTCTTCTTCCTTTACCGCTCTCAAGACTGTGCGATACTCGATAGCATTTCTGACAGCATAGACAAGCTCTCTTCCTCCACCCGTTTTCTCACATTTTTGTGTTTAGTGACTTTAACGCCCATCACACCTTGTGGTTTAAGAATGCTACTAATGACCACGCAGGTATCCAAACGCTCAATTTTTCCATCTCGCATTCCCTCACACAGATAGTTAACATCCCCACTCGTTTTGCCTTCAACCGGGAATGAAAAACCTCTCTTCTCGACCTGTGTTTTACCTCCATCTCCGAGTCCTGCAGAGCCTCGCAACTCTGCCCTCTTGGTAACTCTGACCATGTGGTAGTATCTGTTAACATCTCCTTCAACTCCACCCCCTATAAAGAACCTCCTACTATCAACGAGCTGACTGGGACGCGTTCCGTGATTTCCTCCGCCATGTCCCCTGGGATGGAGTCTTTACGCTCCCGATCCAAGAATGTGCTTCTGAGGTCTCATCCTGGGTTAAAGCTGGAATCGACGCTATCATCCCATCAAGGAAATATAGGGTCAAGTCGCGCTCCTCCCCCTGGTTCTCCGCTGCTTGCTCAGCCGCCATCGCCCATGGGAACCACTACTTCCACCTTTTCCGTAGCGACATCTGACTGCAATAGACATTCTCTTTGCCTCCGCCCGTAACGAGTATAAGCGTGTCCTCAACAATGCCAAGTCACTATTTGCGGCTCGGATGAAGGAACGCATTGCATTTCGCAAATTTGGCTACAAAGATTATTGGCGTCTCCGCAAGAGTGTATTGAACAATTGCAAAACCTCTATACCTCCTTTATTCAACCAGTTCAAAGTCCTGACCTCCTCTACCGACAAGGCTGAATGCTTTGCTCGGAAATTTTCATTCAACTCGATGCTCGACTCTTCGGGTGTACCCATACCCGACTTCCCTCTTAGAACTGAGGCCCTTTGAGTGGGTTAAACATAACCCCAGCTTTGGTATTGGGCGTTATCTCCAATTTAGACCGTAACAAGGCTAGTGGTGGAGACGGAATACCAGCCATTGTCTTGAAGAAATGCACGCCTGAACTGGCGCCCGGCCTTTCTAAACTATACAACTACTGCCTCAAGGAATCTTGTTTTCCTGACTGCTGGAAGTCCTCTTCGATGGTTCCTGTCTTCAAGCTCTCAGACAAGCAATATGGTTTCCGCTTTGTCCGATCTACAGCTGCTGTGCTTACGGTCATCACTGAAACTGTCTACCGAGCTCTTCAAAATAACGGGGAAGCCAAACATTTGATAGGGTTTGGCATGCCGGCCTTCTTCGCAAGCTCCAGGGTTATGGCATTACGGTCGATTGTTTGACTTAATACAATCATTCCTGTCTAACCGTGAATTGAAGGTCGTTCTCAACGGATTCTCATCCAGTTCCTATTCCACGAACGCAGGTGTTCCTCAAGGCTCCATCCTAGGCCCCACTCTATTCCTTATCTACATAAATGACCTTCCTGATGCCATAAATTCCCAAGTTGGCATCTACGCGGATGACACCACAATTTATACCCGGCTCAAAAACAAATCTAGTATCACTGACAAAACTCACCTGGCCCTGCGTCACCGCAAGGAAAGTTGGCTCCCTGAGCCGTGCCAGGAAATTTTTCTCCCCGGAATCGATCCTCCGCCCTTGCATGGAGTATTGCTGTCATATATGGTCTGGTGCCCCTTCTGTCTGTCTTGGGGTTCTAGATAGGCTCCAGAGGCGGATATGCAATGTAGTTGGCCCTGCTCTGGCATCTCGTCTACAGTCACTTTCTCACAGACGCGCTGTCGCCTCCATCTGTCTGTTCTACAAATACTTTTATGGAAATTGCTCCGAGGAGCTGCATTCGCTGGTTCCCAGTCGTCATGGGTTCAACCGCCCTACGAGGCTGACATCCCGCTCTCACCCCTTCACTGTCGAAACTCCTAAATGTAGCCGTCTCTTCTACTCCAATAGCTTCATGTCTCACACCTCTCGCCTGTGGAACTCCCTTCCCTATTCCTGTTTCCCTGAGAGCTATAACCTCTAGCTATTCAAGTGTAATGTCAATCGACATCTCCAGTTGCCTTGATCTATCCACTACCCTCCTCCTCATCCTTTCTTCTATCACTCTTATCTGATCTTGCTCTAAATTTTCTGTAACCCCTTGC
Organism: Acanthosepion lycidas; assembly: GCA_963932145.1. Classification (NCBI taxonomy): domain Eukaryota; kingdom Metazoa; phylum Mollusca; class Cephalopoda; order Sepiida; family Sepiidae; genus Acanthosepion; species Acanthosepion lycidas. The sequence continues at coordinate 59,480,272 of OZ010595.1, forward strand.
GTCCTAGTGGCTTCCCGCCTTGCTTGGGGCGAAATGCTAATATATATATATATATATATATATATATATATATATATATATATATATATATATATATATATATATATATATACATATATATATATAATTGTTTGTTGGTCAAGTCGGAGTTAAAATTCAAGTGTTCGCATTCCATTTTTGTAGTTGTTCAATAAATTTCGATAAAGCCTCGTTGAAAAATATTTCGCTATGCTATAATATGGCCTCAAAAGCATTAATTGGATAACATCAAGTGACAGAAAACGATAACTTTGGCTGATTTACAAGAAGTAGAAACGAAAATATTATCGCGGAATAAAAAAAACAAAAAACGACGACCTTTTCTAGCTTCCCTGTGCCTTTTACATAGGTAGTTTCATAGTAATTGTTGTGATGAACTCACCTCTATAATAACTAGAATCTAAGAATTTAAACACTTAATAAACATCAAGGCGAAATTAATGTAATGTAGACCGAAAGATGTTTTTAAAAATATGCTGTTTAATGACAGTTATAGTATTTTGGAAGATGAGATGTCACAACGATATAGTTCTGTGACGCCCTGAAGATGACAATTTGAAATTATCGAAAGTACTCGGCCCCGGATCATTTATTCCATCAATCAACAATTCAAATATAAGGTTCGCGTTATTCAAGGAATTGATAGTAGGTTAATGTCTCAGTAGCTCTTGTTAGCGAATTGATTTTGCCATTAATCATATTAGAATTACTAATTAATACTTTGTATAATTGCATATTTATTATATAATATGTATACTACACAAATTAGTATATTACGAAAAAATATCTCGCAATTCTTGTCTATAGAACTCCCTTCCTTTTACTTGCGTCCCTGATAGCTATAATATTCAAGTATTCAAATGCAATGTCAATCGACATCTCCAGTTGCCTTGACCTATTCCCTTCCTTCGCTTCATTCTTTCCTCTATCACGAGTCTTTACTCTTGCGCCCACTCTCTGTAAACCCTTGCTTAGAGTGAAAAGCTTAATTTTGCCTTATGCCCCAATGAACATCGAAGTTAAGCAGCGTCTAGCCTGATCAGTACTTAGATGGGTGACCGCTTGGGACTACTAGGTGCTGTAAACTTGGATGTGGGGTTGGTGTATTTGATAACGACTCAGAATTGATAATTTTGGCTTTAAATAAATTGCAATGGCTATGTAAGCCGTAGAATGTCTTGACTCACTTGAGAATCGGAAAGAAAACTAGGCAAATTGTATAGAGCAACCCCAAGATTTCTTCTTCAAAATAAATTCCATCATTCTCGACAATCTTCTGCAAGCGACCAGCCAATGTCCGAAACTGCTTAGATACCAAAAAACTATAAACAATCTTCCTGCACTTCATCAAAATTGCTGAATCTGGTCGCGGAGGAAGTGTGTCATGGAGCGGAAGAGGCCACAGTCACTCGGGAGTGAATGGTGAAAGTCGAAGAATAATCTCAACATTGTTCATCTGTTTAAACTTCTTAACACTTCCGCTGCTAACTACGGAGATCTTCGTTTTTCTTATCTTTCTCCAGCCGGCTAAGTACGGAAACCTACTTTTTTTGCATACCGCTGGTATGAGTGTCCCGTTGCGCCATCTATCGTAAAATCACAAAGGACAATGCTTCAAAAGATATCATGTGTATACCCATTACTGATCTGGTAAGTCATTCCCAGGTATATCCATGAAAATGGAATGCTGTAAAACACACTGGTGCGAGTTTTCTGTGTAATAAAACATTTGTAGGTTGAAATTTGGCTGGGCAAATGTGTAGCAGTGAAAGTGTTAATCAACCTGGCGTTGATTTACCAAAGCAGTATACTTCTTCTGTAGTTTATCGTACGCGCGGTCTAGGTGCTGGCAATGCACTTTAGCGTTGATGGCGCACCGTATGGAACAGGCTCAAAATGAAGTACTTCTTGGAAATTTCACCAAACAGAGATCAAGATTTTTTTAATTTTCTATCTGATTCATAAGTGAGTCAGCACATTCTGGCCAACCAAATAAATATATAGTTTAGGATAGAAGTATAGAACTTTTTAAATGTATTTTCATGTGTATATACGGAGCACCTAATCAAAAACAACACGCCTTCAAATACACATATACAAAAATAGACAGGAATATAAAGATAGAGTGTGTGCACCGAAATCAACACTTTTATGTGATTGTCAGTTTCAAACTGCAAGCAATAATGTAACGATTATTTGATGTTTGCTTAAGGAGTGACACCGACATTGTTTATTTCAATATCCCTACTGACGCCAGTTTCTCCCGTTTCTACATAGATAGAATGGGTAAGTTCACACACACACACACACACACACACACACACATACACCTACACATATATTTAAAAAAACCTTCGAGTCAAAATTCACCTCCTAGAACAAAATTAAATAGGGCAAATAGTATTTACGAATTAAATGCCCATTGTATTCCTGATCAATCAAAATTCGTAAATAATTGTATAGGCCAGCCTACAACATATTTGACGCGCAGATTCACTCTACACCTTTCTGACCATAGTTCAATTAGATCTCATTTAAATATTCATGGATAACTACCGGACACTATTCGTAATATACTTCATGACAACAATAATATAATAGCATCATCTACACGCAAAAAAGGCTAAAAATAATGGAAGCCTTATTAATAAAACAAAAAAAAACAACAACAAATAACAATATTAATATTGAACATGGACACAATGTCTTGACCGTGTTTTGAAAAATGAAAACATTTTATAAAGCATAAATACAACGAACTATTTCTTATTCAACAGTTAAAATATTTAATCCTTGAAAATGACCGAAAGCGCTCGGATAAAAAGAACATTCGGATAGTTTTTATATAATTTATCACCCGAAAAGAAAAAAATATATATTAGATCGCATAGGAAATTGTATAAAAAACTAAAAAAATGAACCTTGTCTGTCGTATTCAATGAAATATGCATATGCGTATATATATATATATATATATATATATATATATATATATATATATATATATATATATATATATATATATATATATGTGTCTATATATATATATATATATATATATATATATATATCTGTGGAAAAGGGGACAGAAAGAAAAGCTGTGCCAAATTAAGAGTCTAGTAATTTGTCCTGATCAATGATCCATTGCTTTTGCCACAGCAGTCGATCACAGAACAAAATTATCCTTATTATCACTGACCTCTTTTTGTCTGTGGACATAAGAATTATCTGACGTGATTACAGACAATGTGATTGGCTAAACGCTGAAGTGTATGTTCCCGTTTTACATTCAAAGAGGATTTACAAGCCGAGAAACAGTGGTGTCAATAAAAGGTTCAAAATGGCGTCTGCACAGAAGCAATAAAAAAAAAAGTCGATTACTCTAATAGACTTTTAAAATTACACTATACATAGATGATGATAGGTGCGACTCAGTCAGGAGCAATGCTATTTCTTGACGAATCCTCAAATGTGGGCACTGCGGAAGTGGTCTTTAATATTGCTATGGTTGTACTTTATTTTGCAAGGATATGCCAACGCTTGAATTTATTTACATGAGTTCTGAATTCATTTACAGTAGTTCTATACATAATGTCTGGCTACTCGTTTACCAGAATACTCTATATCTCAGGCCGGCTAGCAAAGACGGCCGCTCAACCCAAAGAGACCACTGTGGTTCAAATTTCAACTATGCTGAGCGGACATTAGTTACAGTTTCTCTGAAAGTGGGCATAATCTAGCGTGTGTAATGTTTTGAACAAGTCCAGTATGCTCAAACTCTCGGTCACAATGACTTGTGATGTCGTGCTAGTATAACCTTCGACCTGTTTCCTATACTCATTTGGCATGTGTTAAACAGTGGTATGGTTTCCAAGTACTTTTGACTCCCTGAAAAATTGACTCTGGTGATATTCGAACCTGTATTTCATGACCAAGTAGCGAAAGTTCTAACGACTAAGCCATGTCGATATTGTATGTATTCTTTCATGCATACCTATTGTATGTATTCATTCATGTTTACATATATACATACATAATCTTGGATATATCCTATGAAACCATATTATAACGCAGTACTATCATAAATCCTGATACGGATATTTAGAATCCTAGCAGGTGTGATATGGTACTCAGTCTCGATTTCTGTTAATCATTGCTTCTATGCAAGAAAACAGGTAACTAATGACAGGAAGAAAATTCGGTTTAACGTAAAAGAAACAAGAAAGTGTGGCTTACTTGAAAACATCATAACATAGAGCAATTTTCAAATGATCTAGTTTTGTATTCAATAATCTTGAACAACCACAAGTATTTCTTCTATGATGAAAATTAACAGCAGAACAAGTTAAACTCGACAGAAATGAAACAAAAAAAAAAAAGATTCTAGAACATTTAGAGATGACCATGTAAATCAAGTTGAGCAGCGTCCTGGGTATGACGATAAACTACATCCGCGTCCTGGGTAAGACGATAAACTACATCCGCGTCCTGGGTATGACGATAAAATATATCCACGTCCTTGGTATGACGATAAACTACATCCGTGTCCTGGGTAAGACGATAAACTCCATCCGCGTCCTGGGTATGACGATAAGCTACAGCCGCGTCCTGGGTATGACGACAAACTCCATCCGCGTCCTGGGTATGACGATAAAATATATCCACGTCCTGGGTATGACGATAAACTACATCCGCGTCCTGGGTAAGACGACAAACTCCATCCGCGTCCTGGGTATGACCATAAAATATATCCACGTCCTGAGTATGACGATAAACTACATCCGTGTCCTGGGTAAGACGATAAACTCCATCCGCGTCCTGGGTATGAGGATAAACTATATCCACGTCCTGGGTATGACGAGAACCTACATCCGCGTCCTGGGTAAGGCGATAAACTACATCCGAGTCCTGGGTAAGACGATAAACTACAGCCGCGTCCTGGGTATGACGATAAACTACATCCGCGTCCCAGGTATGACGATAAACTAAGTCCAACAAGGCTTCAGAAAATGTTTTCAGAAAAATAATGTTGCCAGCTATACGTTTTTTGTAAAGAATAATGTTGCCAGCTATACGTTTTTTGGAAACAATAATGTTGCCAGCTATGTGTTTCTGAAACAATAATGTTGCCAGCTATATGTTTAATAGTAATGTATGTTTAATATATGTATAGGCATATGTGTATGTAGGTATGTGTGTATATGTATATATGTGTATATATATATATATATATATATATATATATATATATATATATATATATACCTTAATTTAGCATTAAATATATATATATATATATATACCTTAATTTAGCATTAAATGACCCACAGTGGTTGATATGCCATAAAACCCAACCAACCAACCAACCAAGTTGAGGATTGTTTTTGATACCAAAAATCAACAAGACATGAAAATATGAATTGCAATGGTATACTCAACACTATAAAAAGTGTATAGTTCCCTTATTAGTGTAATTTAATTGAACAGGAACATAACCATTGGCATAAAAAGGAACTCGACTATTGAGAGCAGAGCAAAATTTAAACAAATAAATATAGGTCCAATTAGTAACTTTACTGAATCGTGCAAATGCTGACAGACAAAGTTTTGTTATATCAACGAACACACGTTGCCACTTTTGTAATATCAACGAATACTCGGTGTCAATTTTGTAATGCTCGATTTAGTAGAGACTTTGTAATCGCAATTACAACTATGGTAACGCCGTTAAACAATGCTGGTGTCTGACGCCTTCGAATATCACTCGCACTAATAGCACTTGCTCGATAATACTCCTGAAAAGTAACCACGAATAGTGATCCGAATACTAATTCGTATAATGATAAGTATAGAGAAATAGTATAGTGAATAGCGATCCATATAGTAACAGAAGCTAGAATATAAAATGTTATCTTTATTATAATAGTGGATAGAATAGAAAGAGTGATCAATTAGACGCCACGCTCATTTCCGTATATGCATTTCTTTTACGATTACTTGATTTACTTTAAATGGGATTCCCTATGTTTGCTCTCTGGCGATCTATGTTCAAACTCCAGCATCGGCAGCGACCCTTTATTCCTTTATAACACAAAGTTTTTGAGAGACCAGTGAGGTTTTACAGCAATTGCTGGAGAAGTAAAAAAGAAGTTTTACATTGGCTTATAATATGGCAAGATAATTGCCGGCTATTAATCATTTCCGTTTGTCATGGAGGCGGCGAGCCAAAAGCAATTAAAGACACCTGCTCAATCTACCGAGTACACCTGTGGATTAAACGATAGATATGATTGGAAATTTCTACGATATTAGCATCTAACCAATTTCACTTTCAAATATTGGGTCAAATGTTGTATTTTCAGGAAATTTCCAAAGCTACAGCTGGCTGAGATCGAGTATGTCAGATGATAAGCCACATCTTTCTACGAAGATTTTGCGATCGTCAGACAAACTCTGATATATATATATATATATATATATATATATATATATATATATATATATATATATATATATATATATATATATGGACAAGTTTTGTCTACCTATTTTTAATAGGATCCTCTAGCAATTACTGTTCACATTCTCAATTATGGAAAATGCTTCTCGGAAATATATCTTCATTTTTTATGAAAATAAAAATCATAAAGTAAACATTATTGAGGCTATCTGTATAGAAATTGAAATCGACCCATAATAAAATTAATTATGAATATTGCACACATATGTTTAAATGTTTGCAGTGGATAGTTTTAAATACCTAGGTTTTAATTAAGAGTTTAATTTTTTTTTAAAGATTTAGGCATTTCAATGACTTAGTTACCTCCCTTTACGTTTGTCGTGTGTTTATATCATAAAATTTAAGCAACGTACAGTAAGTACATTAGCGTTTTTCATTTCTGACTTTAATAAAGATACTAAGAAATTTATCCATAATTACGAGAGGATCCTATTAAAAATACGTAGACAAAACTTGTCTAAATTATTTAATGAAACATCCCTTAATGAAAGCATCCTGCTAATATGTAGTCTAATAAAAATGCTATGTATTTTACGCCTCAAAACATTTCCTACAGACGGACTTAATCACAGATTCAACAACATATATAGAATTAATATAACCCTATAAATCATGTCCTACCGACATTTCTCACCCACACAAGACAGATATGCTTGCAGAGGTGTTGAGGTCTCACACTTATGTGCATACGCACACAAATATATACACATACACACATTCTCAAAGAACTAGATAATAACATACAGTTAACATACCCATACCATTTAGCAACCAATAAAATTGAAAATGACCAAGAAAGGAATTCTTAGTCGGGAATCTCCATTGCTCTATCTTAAAAAACAACTTGAAAGAGGCCATTTGACCAACACAAGGGCTTACCATAATTATCGAGAAAAAACAAAACAAATTAAAACTACAGATAAACCTCATTTCTTCAGTTAAAGCAATTCACTCCTGTAGTTTACTGCTACTAACGAGCACGGATTTTTTTCTCCTGAAGATGGCCATACTGACCAAAAGTAGTCGACAAGCGTAATTGAAATAAAAAAAAAATAATAATTTGCAATCCAGTGTGTCTGAAATTTTATTTTTTTTAAATATTTTTATTGTTCAAAACATATATGTTCATAAATAAAACTTGACCATATTGTTTAATATATATATATATATATATATATATATATCAATGAGTCTAGAAGAATCCTCAACAGAACGCAGAAAGGCCGCTTCGTCCTATCTGGGACTCATCAGCACACGCACTACCGAGAAATGAACCCGGACCGTTTCGATACAACGCAAACGTCATATCAACTGTACCACGGGACTCGGTGAAGAAAAAGAAGGCACAAATTAGACTCGATATAGCGCCGCTATTCACTCAGTTCCGCAGCAATACACATCCAAGTATTCAGATAACCTCGGAACAGGGTCCCAAGAACCACGGCAGCTTTTTGTCCCTTAACCGCTCTATCGCAGAGCATTAGCTGGGTCTAGCAAGGTATAAAAGTAATTAATTTGCGGGATTTAGGCTTATAGCAATGAGTCTAGAAGAATCCTCAACAGAATGCAGAAAGCACTAGACGGCCGTTTCGTATATATATATATATATATATATATATATATATATATATATATATATATATATATATGTCATCAATTTGAAGTTGAATCGCTTAGATATAACCGTAAGTTAAAAGTTCCTTTTTTTTTCTTGTGGGACATCTTTCCATCTTCTTCCTTTCCAGTCAAATTTGATCTCCAAAAATTTAAATGCAATATCAATTTGCTATTTATGTTCTTTTATTGTCCTAGCTCCTTGATTTGTTTCCTTTACTCATATTAATTTAAAGTCTGTAATTATCTATCTATCTATCTATCTATCTATCTATCTATCTATCTATCTATCTATCTATCTATCTCAGGCTGCTCTTTATCTATCTATCTGAAAAAGATAGACACTTAACCTAGCGTAAATAATATCTATTTTTAACGTCAATCTATCTATCTATCTATCTATCTATCTATCTATCTATCTATCTATCTATCTATCTATTCCAGTTTGTTCATTATCTCTGTCTGTCTGCTTACAGCCACACAACGTTGAAACACTGCTTTTCGTACGAACACCGAGGTTAAGCAACCTGGTAATCACTTAGCAATACTAGATGCTGTATCTTGGATGTGATGTTGGTGTAATGGGTTGTATACAAGTAAGTGTCAAGACCACTTCCTGTTGGATTTGTTATATTAATTTATGCACAAATACTATAGGAAAATTAGGCAACCATATCTTATCCCTCCATCTATGGGTAAATTAGTAAGACTTGTATCCCAAAACCATTATTATCTCCCAAAAAATTTTCACAATCCAGAAATATTTTCTAAATTTATGTTCGTTTATTGTTATTGATCGTAAATTCTTTTTTTTTCTTGTATTATTTTGCACCTAGAAACTTCCTACATGTTGAAGATTAGTTGCCATTCCTTGGGTGACATGTACCCGCTCTTTTTATTTATATATTTTGCCTATCTTTATTTCAAATTTATACACAATTTAAGTCCATTAGTTTTTCAGGTTCCTATATTGTAGCAAGAATTGATCTCTATTGCTATTTAATTTATATTTATTTATTTTAAAATAAGTATTACATATAACATGGAAATTGATTGACGATACTAATTTCTGCTCGCGTGGCCGCAATTCAATGGCTTTTAATCAATTTGCTTTATTTTTCCCGAACTAAAGACAGACGGTAGAAACGGACAGTCATTTCACTAAAGATATCGATAAAGCCTTTTCTTCTCTACTTCCTCTTTCACAAAAGATAATCACGCAATCCTAATGTAGTTTTTGCTCGCGTGTCTTTTGTGGGTGATACAACATAATTTCCTAAATTGTTTTCCTGTTATTTCGCGAGCAGGTTCTTCTTCATCTGAATTTCGGGCAGTGTTATTAAGTGCAAGTTTACAACAACCTGTATTTTGTTGCATTCCCCAAAGACAAAAATCTCAGCATACTTTCTGTAATGCATAGCAGAGAGAATTTTTTTTCCTTAATAAAGCTTTTATCTATCTAATTTCTGACATTATTTTAGTATCTATCTATCTATCTATCTATCTATCTATCTATCTATCTATCTATCTATGTGCTGGTTCAGAAAGAATCATATTCGACAGTTAAGCGTGGGTTAAGAGTAAAATATAGACTTATAAGAAGTGGTGTAATGGCACTTATACATATCTATCTATCTATCTATCTATCTATCTATCTATCTATCTATCTAGTGACATCTTCGATAACATCTTAGTGACATCTTCGATAACATCTTCTGTTAAGAGATTATAAAAAATATAGTTATAAGAAGTTTTGTAATAGTACTGGTTTCAAATCTATCTATCTATATATCTATCTATCTATCTATCTATCTATCTATCTATCTATCTAAGACCGCATCACGCTGAAATACAAGTTCCAGTACGAACATCGAAGTTAATCAACGTCGTAACCGGGTCAGTACCTAAAGGATGCGTGCGTACTTATTCCTAGTGCTATTGAGGTAATGGCTAATGCATAAGTGTTGGATTCGTTTTATTCACTTACCACCAAATACCTTTGTAAAAGGAATACATCAGCATCTTTCAACCTCCTCAGCTATAATTTAATTAGTAAGACTTGTATATGTAAACCATTATTCTCAACAAAATCATTTTCATATATATATATATTAGGTTGTTTAAAAAATAATGACGTAATAATGTCGTTTTTGACGTATTTTTACCGTCAAAAAAGGACATTATTACGTCATTATTTTTGCAACAACCTAATATATATATATATATATATATATATATATAATTATTTAATCGAAATTTATAATATATATATGTCATAAAATCACTACAAAAATAGCCATTTTGTTTCAACACTTCTGGTGTCTTATCAAGAGATGGTGTTGAATGTAGAATAAAGGGTTTTAAAAATGTTCAAATTAATCAAACATTCCTCGTAAGGGATATATATATATATATATATATATATATATATATATATATATATATATATATATATATATATATATGTGTGTGTGTGTGTGTGTGTGTGTGTGTGTGTGAAAATATTATAGGAAATAGGAAAGAAACTGTTTTGTAAATAATCCAAAGGTCCTTAGTATTTTTGTTATTATTTTTAAAAATACGATACGAAAGTAGAGCATAAATATAATTATTTATTTAAAAATATGATTCCAACTCGCTACATAAGACATGTTTCAAAACAAGAGCCGAAAACTTCAAAATAATATTTGAATTAACTTGAGTTAAAGTCAGAAACATCATTTGGTATACACCTCCGTTCAACGAAATGGTTAGTATTAAACTAGGACATAAGTTCTTAGCTCTAATCGATAAACACTTCCCCACCAAAAGTAGGCTTAGTAATATATTCAATAAGAACACACTAAAATTGAGTTACAGCTGCACTGAAAATCTAGAAGGTATAATAAGAAGACACAATAATATATATGTGTTTGTGCGTGTGTGTGTGTGTGTGTGTATGTGTGTGTGTGTGTGTGTGTGTGTATGAATTCATTTATATGGTGTATAATAAATACATATTGAACTCTCTTTTGTGGATCAGTTTTAATACATTATGTTATTAGGATCTACTTGAATTATTTACCCACATATTTTTGCTGATATATATATATATATATATATATATATATATATATATATATATATATATATATATATATATATTAGGTTGGTGCAAAAATAATGTCGTTTTCTCACGTATGTTACTATATGTTTTGCACTAAGCTAATATATATATATATATATATATATATATATATATATATATGTAAGTGAACATAGAAGTCAACACTTAGCGGCGACAGTCTGTTTCACGGTATATGCAATCGTCAGGCCAGTCTGTTTCAGACTATATGCAATCGTCAGGTGGCCTGACGATTGCATATAGCATGAAACAGACTGTCGCCTCTAAGTGTTGACTTCTATGTTCACTTTTATATTTACACACGCTCTATCACTGATATTGAGCACTTTATTCCATAAATATAGCACACCTTAAGACTATATTACTTTATATATATATATATATATATATATATATATATATATAATGTCGCACATATTGGAGCTCGATGTAATAAAACAGAGCTATTACGTATATATAAAATATACATTTTATCCCTCACCAGTAGTACGACCTGGAGTTACATGCAAAACGTAAACTTCAGGCGTTGATTATATATTGACCGCCACACATTTCATATTTTGTCACCGCAGTGTTAGTGCCCTCATATATTACACGGGGATTACATTTGTTTATGTTTAGAAAAAATGTAAAAACTATTCCCGTACAATATTGGACTACGCTAACATTACAGTAACCAGATATTTTTATCAAAATTTAAATTACGTAAGGCTCAGTCTATATTCAGTATCTGAAGATTATGGTGTGCATGTAACTCCGCGTCATGTTAGCGGTGAATAATAATAATAATAATAATAATAATAATAATAATAATAATAATAATAATAATAATAATGATAATATATATATTAGGTTAGTGCAAAAATAATGACGTCATAATGTCGTTTTTAACGTTAAAAAATACGTCAAAAAACGACATCATGTCGTCATTATTTTTGCACCAACCTAATATACTACTAAACAAATTTTCCCAACTCTGACTTTAGCAAAAAAACAATAAATAAATAAAATAAAAAGGATAGTAGCAATAATAATAATAATGAGTACTTGTGTACTTTGGCTTATCAATGAGCAGTTATGACGGACAAAATTATCCGCTCTTATAGGGATGTATTATACATAATTTATCAAATGTCATAGATGTCGTGGATACAGGTTTATATAGAGGTGATGGTTTAATAATTATAAAATATTGTTATGGTAGAAATGCAGAAAATGTAAGAAAACACTAGAAATATTGGACGCATTATCATTTACAATTTACATAAAATCTAATCTAAAAAATACTATATTTGTGGACATAAAAATTGATTTAAATAATATGCAAACCATATAAAAAACCAAACGGTACTCCCATATATATAAACAACTTGTATCCCATATGGAAAACATTATTTAACCTTAAGCTGCCCAACCCGGTCGCTAGGATCAAAGTGTAGTATCTGCGCTTTGCGATCTTCCGGGCTGGCTTCTGTCGAACTCTCTAATGCAGAGAGGAACTCGGACGAAGCTTTGCCGAAGGGCAAGGTTGCGTTCGGGGCGGTAGACAGGACCTGAACCCGTCTAGGCGGCTTCAAAGGTCATATTTTTGGCCGAGCCTACGGGCTCATGGGCTACCCACATTAAACCGGCCTTGTGCCACATTTAATCCTCGTGGGTGGATTAATAAATACCAAACATTATTTAGCCTTAAGCTGCCCGGCCCGGTCACTAGGATCAAAGTGTAGTATCTACGCTTTGCGATCTTCCGGGCTGACTTCTGTCGAACTCTCTAATGCAGAGAGGAACTCGGACGAAGCTTTGGCGAAGGGCAAGGTTGCGTTCGGGGAGGTAGACAGGACCTGAACTCGTCTAGGCGGCTTCAAAGGTCCTATTTTTGGCCGAGCCTACGGTCTCGCGGCTACCCACATTAAACCGGCCTTGTGCCACATTTAATCCTCGTGGGTGGATTAATAAATACCAAACATTAATTATCCTAACGTGCTGTTAACCATTCAGCCACAGAGAATTCTCCGGTTGACAAAGTTCGAATTACTTCTCAGACACTTTACCTAGCGTAAAAATAACAAACTATTAGATGAAATGGATTCATTCATGATTGTAAATGTAATTAATACTGTTTAATTAAAACTAAGCATTTATTGAAATAAGTTCTATCCATGAAAGTAGCGTATAAACAAAAAATATATTAAAATATTTGTCGGATTTAATTCATTTCATCTAATATGTTGTCATTGTTTTCGTTAACTTACGTTTCAGAGCAGAAATTATATATCGAGAAATGATCGTCAAGATCGGAACATTCTCTGTCGGTGAATGGTTAACAGCATATCAGGCCAGATGGCAATTCCCAGATGTGATAAGTTTCGATTTTGTCGGAGAACGCATATCTTCTACGATATTCCTCTGACATTCCGGCGGCTGATAAATGTAATTAATTCTGTTTAATTGAAACAGTGCGTGCATTTACTCAAATAAGTTGTAACCATAAACAGAAAATATATTAAGTTACGTGTCGGATTTAATTCATGTCATCTAATATATATATATATATATATATATATATATATATATATATATATATATATATATATATATATACACTAGCAGTAGAGCCCAGTGTTGCCCGGGGATGTAACAGTAAGAGATAGATCAAGTATCGACCATCATAAAGACTGAAAAATATAATTGACAAAGATTATTGTTTAAGGTTGATGGACACGCATGTCTTAATTAGTTTTTTTTTTGTACGATTTGGTCAATCCCAAACGAAAACATTGTTTTCAATCTTTATGAGTCTACCGATTGAATAGAATTATTATTATAAACAATTGTCTTGTAAATAGAATTTTTAAAGCATTCTGAATGTAAAAATAAAGAAAAAAGTGTGCAAGACAATAAGAAACACTACCTGCCAAAAAAAAAAGTGAAGTTTTGTTGAAATCGGTTGAAAAATGTAGAAAATCCGATCCCATATATAAACGGACAGACACACAAACAACCTGGGTTTTTAAGTATAACTCGATATGATTTGTCCCCCTTTCATACTCGCGATGCCTCTTAATCGTGTTTTTCAATTGATTTCGTGCAAAAGGAACTGTGTTTTTTTTCCAATTTTTGGCGCTGTCAGATCCACCGCAAGGTAATTTTACGTAGTCCTGTGAAGTTTTGTTGAAATCGGTTGAAGAATGTAGGAAATCCGATCCAATATATAAACGTATAGACACAGGCAGACACACAACCTGGCTTTTATAATAAGTATGGTATATATATATATATATATATATATATATATATATATATATATATATATATATATATAGAGAGAGAGAGAGAGAGAGAGAGAGAGATAGAGTGTGTCTGCGTGTTTCTTATTTTTGAGAAGCAATTATGTATTGACATGAATTTTTTGTACTTATTTTGTACATATCACACTTGAGACAATATATTCAAATTTTTAACCGAAAAATCAGAGAATTATTCTGAAATATGAAAGAAAACATTCGTTAATTGGTCTTTAAATTAGATCAAATTCCGACCTTCCGAATGAGGAGCGGGAAAACTTTTCGTGAAGCGGCAAGAATTTCGCCTTCTAATCATTCTGGACGTTAGACTCCGGGAGAGCAACATTTATGCCACGTTGGCCTCGCGTTTTCCACTGACTTGAATTGGAGCGTCTACATCGAATCAATAGCTGCATCTACAGCAAGGAAAGTTGCGTCAATTTGTCGTGCCAAAAAAAATCTTTTCTTGTGAGAATCCATCTTGAACATTTAAAAATCTACCATTCATCCGTGCATTGAATACTGTTGCCATATCTGGTCTGGTGCTCCTACACTATATCTCGAGATTATTGATAAAAGCCAAAAAAAGAGTCTGTAATGTAATCGATCCTGATCTAGCATGTCGAATCCAGTCACTTTCACGACAACGTGACGTGGCTTCTCTTTATTCTACAAATATTTTCATGGCAACTGCT
>OZ010595.1:59500547-59535547 GCA_963932145.1 Acanthosepion lycidas
ATAGTAGGGCCAGTTGGGCCCCGTCCCTGCGAAAAAGAACGCCAAGACCGAAATTGGAAACGGCACGCTGTTCTGTTAGGCATTCGCATCAGAACCTTCTATATGAACATTTCAGAGTGTTTGTTGCGGGTTTAATCTGTGGACAGTGCAGAGGATTCGGAAAGAGTTGGATGAGTCTAATGGTGATTATGAAGGTTTATGGAGTGATTACTCGTGATGTCGAAATTATACCTCTATTCATCTTCCCACATGGTCTACAACTCAACACGAAAGTTTACATCAAATGCCTTGAGAAGGTAGTGATTTGCAGCTGGAAGACTCTGCACCATGCCACACAAGCAGGAAAACACTCTGATGGCTATCAAACAATATCTGTGAGCACATCACCCCTTACATCTAGTCACCTACCTCCTTAGACTACAACCCCATTAATTAGTATGTGTAGATCGCAGTTGAGCAAGACACCAACAAAATTCCTTAGAATATCAAGGATGAACTGAAAGTAAGGATCATGGCAGCATTCACAGAATTAATGGTGATATTCCAGAAGAGCTGTAGTTGATTCCGGAGTTGTATAGAGACCGTGGTTGAAGCCAATGGCGGTTTTATTGTATAAATCTGCTCTTTACTATTTTAACATATTTTTATGTAATTTTAGTAAATATATCTGTTAAGATGAAATGTCAGTGCTATTTTCATTTGCGTAATTTATACGAAAATTTATCCATCGCATACTCTGTATTTAAGTCTATTGTACAAACCGCAGTTTTGTGGATCTGACTTCTAAGAGAATGGTTCCCAGATCACTATAATCTTGGCCAGTTGATGTTTAGGGCCAATCGTTATCTTCGCTACATGAATCGTCGTTCTTACTCTGTAAGCCTCCACCTCGCATGGCTGGACATTATTGTAAAAAAAAAGAATTTAAAAGGAAGACAAATTACTGAAAATGCAAGATAACAAAGAATGTATAAACATAGAAATGTTTTAAAAGAAAAAAAAAAAGAAAGAAAACGACATTTCAAAAAGCATATAAGTGGTACTTCCTATGTTTTTTTGTCTCAAAAGCGTTTGATTAGGTAGAACACGAAGAACTGTTTGATCTACTTCTCATTTATTTCTGGATAATATGCCGATAGGAAATGAATTCAGTAAATACAGAAAAATAAGAAAGGGGAATAAGACATGTATTTGCCGTCTGAGAGGAATTATTCAACCTTTTCTGATAGTCTATCGACAATTATATGTGTAGATGACACGGTGTTGATAGAAGACATCGAAATAAAACTACTGGAACTCCCACAGAATATAGTAAAGGGAAGCAAGAAGAACACAGTATCAATTGTAAGACATAATTTGTGGTTATCAGCAAAAAGAACAAGACTAGAAGCGAAACACGAATTGTTAACACCAAAATAAGGCAAATACGAAAATTGATTTATCAAGTAAATGTTTTAACAGGGGACGGAAAATGTGACACTGGATTTCGAAGGTACATAATAATCGAAAATGATTCTTTTCAAAAGGTAAGAAAGTGTTAAGAAACTATCATTAGAAAAGTAAAGTTTACCTAACGGATATATCGGCTCACATATATGACAGTAAATGCTTCACAGATAAAGAAG
The DNA here is from genome assembly GCA_963932145.1 of Acanthosepion lycidas. Classification (NCBI taxonomy): domain Eukaryota; kingdom Metazoa; phylum Mollusca; class Cephalopoda; order Sepiida; family Sepiidae; genus Acanthosepion; species Acanthosepion lycidas. The sequence goes on from OZ010595.1 coordinate 59,502,173, forward strand.
TCATGGGACATCAGAAATATGATTTCACAGGAGGAGACTATCTGTTGATAGCAATGCATTTGTAAGGAAAATGGAAGTAAAATCGCCACTTATACTTCAAAGAAGAAAAACAGTTAAATTTTCTTGGAAAGATGTTGAAGGAAGGAGTGCTTGGAGAATTTGATCCTCACAAGGCATACTCAAAACAAGAGGAAAGTAGAGAATAATCTGCATAACAAACTTGTGTAAATATTTGAAAGGACATAGTTCATAGTAAAAAAATCTTATTAGACCCTACAAAAGACATTAAAATGTAGAGAGCTTTCACCGCCCACGAACCGAAGAAGTCCGACACATAAGTAAATACGTTACAACCCCATTGTAGACAAACATGGACATGGTGACGCTGAGGACATGTACATAGTGAAACCGTAACTATTAACAGTGTTCCTTAGAGTAAACGAGGCTGTAGCTTTTAGAAACTTGTAACTCGTCCCACAAAGAAGAGTAAATTTCACTTTCTCAGAGAAAAATGATCGTCTCAAACGCAATCATAATATCTCCTAGTTGCAAGTCATAATCAACAAACGAATCAATTTTAATGAGAGGGGTCTAGAACATGTTTCGGTACAAAGAAGACGCTGGAAAAGCTTCACGGCACGTGTACTCCTGATTGATTTGTATTCAGTACCTCTTCAGGATGTCTGCGAACCAGCGCAAGGGAGCCTACTTTATCCTGCCATGGAACTGGTAGAAAACAGATTCATGTATTTTTACAAAAAATATTTCTATTAAAGCCGGTAGATTAAGGGTCAGATTTGGTCAGATGAGAAGTAAACTTTATGGAAAATAAGAACTAAAAAGAAAATGAAAATTGCTGAAATGATTCCTCAAAAAGAAATATTTTCCTTAATATGACAAATACTACATTTTTACAGAGTGAATTACCGTTTGTGCCTTTAGACGTTACGCTACCAGCACAGAAAAATTTACCAACCATGAAAATAAAAATATAAAGAATTCATCGTAGCGACATGTAAACTTTAAATGGAATCAAAGGCTTCATGTCAGGGACCGAGGCAAGACTTCAAGTAACGAGGACACCAACTGCTTTTCGGTGGGTTAAACGAGATATACTGGCTTAAATCAGCCTATGCATAAATGAATACACTCTTGGTTTCAATCCAATTTATATGGAAGAAAAAAAAAAACAAGTGTTCAGAGGCCCTACGACCACACACGGCCATGGGACTGATGATGATGATGACAATGATGATGACAATGATGATGACAATGATGATGACAATGGTGATTATGATGATGATGAAGATGATGATTAACTATTCCGAAATGCAACCGTCGTGTTGAATTACTTGAACCAATTCTATAGACTTTCAGAAACATTAGCATTATTGGCAACAAAAAAATGAAATAAAATAAAACTAAGTTTAAATTCAATCACAGATAAAAACGTTATTGCTGACGGCAAGAATAATAATAAAGAAACTTTTGATAATAGATAACGGCTGTTGTCACTTGAGCCTGCCATACACCACCAAATACCACTGTTATAATATTGATACCGATATAAAACGAGTCTAATGTTAACTGATGATAATGATTTGGAAAATGCAGATTTGTGGCATATAAATTGCGCGGATTATTCATTTGATTGTCGAAGATGGCGGCATTACTGACACTAGGTTCAATAAAGATTCGTTAAAATGAAATATGCCGTGCGATAAAAAGGAAAGCTTCGCATAAATTGTCTCCTTGGCTCTGCACACGTAAGTAGTTATTTCATACTGATTTGATACGAAATCAGACATTGATTTCCCATCGAAAACACATTAAAGGTAAGAACTTCGCTTAAAAGCATTTCGCAAGTCCCACGGGGATGTATGCTTAATTCTGAAATGCAAAAGTTGGCAAACAATGGATAGGAATAAATAGAGAGATCTTTAATAATAATAATAATAATAATAATAATAATAATAATAATAATAAGAAGAAGAAGAAGAAGAAGAAGAAGAAGGAGTTTGTTTCGAAGGAAGAGATGGAGAGGAATATTTTAGTGTGGATGAAGAAAAATAAATGGATAGAAAAGCTAAAGAATATAAGCAAACGGAACAGGAGAAAAAATGATCTCAAATTGGAAAAGTTCTTCGTTCCCAGCTCGACCAAAAAGAAAACAGAAAAAAATGTAATATTTGGTCAGATTTTTAGAAGTGAATTTCGTCTGTAATTTTTCAGTACGTCTTCGTGATGTGCAAGAAGAGAATGAAAAGTTGAGAACATTTATTAAAACATAATAAAAATCAAAGTAGGAAAAAAGAGAGGAAAAAAAAAGGAAAAATGTAAAAGCAAAGAAGATTAAGTCTCCCGAAAATCACAGGAAAAATACGAGAATTAGATTAAAATACGAGAAAGGGAAATGATTACGGTATAATAATAATAATAATAATAATAACAATAATAATAATAATAGTAATAATAATAATAATAATAATAATAATAATAATAAGAAGAAGAAGAAGAAGAAGAAGAAGAAGAAGAAGAAGAAGAAGAACAGAGAAAGTAGGTTAAAACAGACGAAGAAGAAAATAGATGAAAAACATAATGGAAAAAGAAAATAGGTAAAAATACATGAAAATGGGTAGAAGTAGAAGAAAAGAAAGATAAAAACACAAAACCATTATTAGAAGAAAAAGAAGAGAAAAGTAGATAAAAATATCAAAATAGAAAGAAATAGAAAAAGAAAAGAAAATATATTAAAGTACAGGAATTAAAATGAAGAAAGAAAAGAAAAGAAGAAAACACAAGTAGAAGACGGAAACGAAAAGTCAAAAGGAAGAAAAACAGATTAAAACTCCTGCAGAAGAAGAAGAAGAAGAAGAAGAAGAAGAAAAAGAAGAAGAAGAAGAAAAGGACGAAAGTTTAAAACAGGAGAAGGAACGAGAGAAAAGGACGAAACACAGATTAATCGTTAGAAGAAAAAAGTAGAAGAAAAAGAAGAAAAAAGTAGAAGAAAAAGAAGAAAAGCAGATTAAAACATATGAAAAATAAAAATAAAAACAAAAGAAAAGAAAGATGTGATAGGTAACAGAAGACAGGAATAAAAAACAAAACGAAAATGAGATGAAGAAGTAATGATAAGTCAACTAAAAATGTCGAAGACAGACGGCGGCAAGATATAAAACATTTGAACAAGTACAAAAAATAACGAATCAATATACTATTGTGATATGCTTACATATGATGCCATCCTTCCCAAAATCTGATATGAATTTCAATTCCAGTATTAATAGCCGTAAAAGAGGATTGTAGTTGTTCAAAAGAAAACAGGAAAAAATAACAACAGTGTACGTATTTTTACAGATGAAAACTGGGGACAGTTTTGTTATCTCTCGCATTTTGAAGTAGGGAAAACAATATCGACATGACTGACAATAATATCTGGAAGAAGTAGTCTTTTTTTTTTGTCCAGGCTTATCGAGTATAAGTTACTAGTGATGAAAATTGGAATAAAAGTACTCTCTATTACAGAACATTTAAAATGAAAAAAAAGAGATTAGAAAATAAATGAAATAATAAAATATGTTATGTGTTATACGGCAGACTTATGTAGAATTAGAAGAAAGTAGCTTATATTGCCAAGTGGTTAAATTAGTTGCATACAAGACGAAACAATAGAATTGTGTTTGTATGACATTAGGCCATTTTCGTGTTTAATGAAAAGTTATCAGGTAATAGGGGGTGGGGTAATTAAAACTAAAGGACATGGCATAAAGTGAACTGTATGTATTTGGACTTCAGTGACTCCACTAGAGAGGATCTTCTGAGCCAGTTATTTGAGGGGAGCATCAGCAAAGAATTAAGATACAAGACTATTTCATTATAAAAAGAAAACTGTTGAACTACAATGAGTTCTTCTGCGATAAATCTTGGACAATCTCTGAACAGAATAAAAGAAACTAGAGGTACCAGAGATATCGTTCTACCAGAAGATGTTGAGAATACGACGGTCTTAAAAGGTAAGCAATAATGAATACTTAAGAAAATAGGAATAACAAAATGCATTTGAATTTAGAAGGGGAAAACTGAAATTTCTGGGTTAGATAGTAAGGAAAGATTCATGGGCAATTTGTAACTCACAAGATATATTGAACGCATGAAGAAGAATAACATACTTAATGTATTTCTGTGAATGGGAATATTTGTCAGAAGAATGCGAATGTGGAGTGATTTATGGTCAAGGTTAGATTCCGCAGAAAAAGACAGAAAACTGCAACTTGTCAAGATCGTCCATATTTTTTTATATAAATAGCTTGGCCTTTTGATGAATGCGAGGCTTACGGCCACACCACGTTGAAACAACTTTTCTCGTACAATCACCGAAGTTAAGCAACGTCGTACCTAGATGGGTGACTGCTTGGGAATACTATGTGATAAAAGCATGGGTGTGCGGTTGGCGTAGTGGATAATGGCTCAGAATTGGAAATCGGACCACCAAGTTCCAATTCCAGATTCGTCATATTCACTTTTTTTTTAAGCATTTCACTCCAAGCAAAGTAGGAGTGCTACTATTATTCCAGTGTGGGGAGAGGGGTTAGAGAAAGTGAAAATAAGAGAAAAGACTGGGTATAGAAGGAGCTGAGGAAATGAACGAGAACGAGAAATGAACGAGAAATGAACGAGAACGAGAATCAAGACATCAGAAGAGAGCGATTGACATTACATTTAAATTTTTGAAGATTGTAATTATCATGGAAGCAAGTAAGAGGTAAGGAGTTCCACTGTCGGGAAGTTCAAGAGAAGAAACAGTTGAAGTAGAAGTGGTGATAACATTTAACTGTTTCTACAGTGCGCAAATACATTTGAGAGAGGTATATATCTATCACTTCCCCTCTCAGCTACAGCTTACTTAGTAGGATTTGTATCAGTAAATCATTTATATCTCCTAAGAATTATTGCATTCAAAAAATATTTTGTCTGGCTTTAAATAACCTGCACACGATTGATAAACCTTAAAATCAATCAATTGTTGAATATGAAGTCATTGACCGTTGAAAGCCAGTAATTAAAGACCGAAATTAGTAGGATTTATATCAGTAAATCATTTATATCTCCCCAAAATTATTGAATTAAAAAAAAAATATGTTTCTGGCTTTAAATAACCTGCGAAAGATTAATAACTCTTAAAATCAATCAATTGAGGAATATGAAGTCATTGACCGCTGAAAGTCAGTCATTAAAGACTGAAATTGAAGGGTTTGTATAGATTTTCATATAAAACGAATTAATACAACAATATATATATATATATATATATATATATATATATATATATATATATATATGACCGCGTTGCTGAGTAATTTGAATATTCGGTTTACAAACATGAGAACGGAATTTGAATCTCACAAGAGCATATCTTTCAGGGAACTGACATTTTATTTTTATCTATCTGGAGAAGAGATCTTAGCATGCGGCACTAGTGGAAAATGACTGAAAAATATAACAACCTGTCGACATAACTCTTGTTAGTGAAATTAGATAGACGGAACTATTCCGAAGGGGTCGGTGGTAGTACTAGCAGGAAGATATTGTGACCAAGGTTTTGAGCCTACTGGACTTTTGAACACGACAGATGATGTGACATCTCACAGAAACTGTAATTATGGCCCGTTTATTATAGTTACAGTTTAAAGCACAGGTGGTCTCTGTGAGATGTGAGGAAACAATAATGTACCTGAGAAGAAGCCTGCAACTGGGAATGGCTAGCTGACCTAGCAAATCGGGGCTCGCAGAAAAAAGCAACCGGCCGTTATCGTTCGTATTAATTAGAAGTTGAGGCATTTTGAAAATAAAATGAAAATCTACACGAGAATAAACCGAAAACGGAACGAGAATAATCCAAAAAATGGAAATAGAATAAAACAGGAATGGCACGAGAATAAACTGAGAAATGAGCGAGAATACACCCAAAACTGAACGAGAATAAAACGAGAATGGAACGAGAATAAAACGGAACGAGAATAAACCGATAACAGAACAAGAATGAACCGTAGACGGAGTGAGAATAAACCGAGAATGGAAACGAGAATAAAAGGGAAAGAGAATAAACTGAAAACGGAACTAGAATGGACTGGAATAGAATGAGAATAATCCGAAAACGGAACGAGAATAAACCGATAACAGAACAAGAATGAACCGTAGACGGAATGAGAATAAACCGAGAATGGAACGTGAATAAAACGGAAAGAGAATAAACTGAAAACAGAACTAGAATGGACCGGAATAGAATGACAATAATCCGAAAACGGAACGAGAATAAACCGATAACAGAACAAGAATGAACCGTAGACGGAGTGAGAATAAACCGAGAATGGAACATGAATAACCCTTGATTAAAACGAGAACAACCGAAGACGGAACTAGAATTAAATGAGAACGGAACGAGAATAAATCGCTAACGGAACGAAAATAAACCAAGAAAGGAATGAGATTATATGTTCTTTTTTTTTACTGCTATTAAACACATTAATATTGCAAAACTGTAGGAGATACATTTTTTTTATTGTTAGAATTTTTAATAGCAAACCTAGACCGTGAAATGAAAATTATCCTGATCGGTCAATTGTCTACACCTGTTTGTAACAGAACTCCATTCTTGATCCTACTTTGTTTTTAATTTCTATTAATCAACTTCCCGATTGCATCAGATTTCAACTTGGTATCACCCTGATGACAAAATCATTTAATCCTGTCACGATTGTCTGATTAATTCGATGAATTCAAAATTGCAGCCGATGTCCAAAAACAACCTCAAGTCCGTTGTTAACTAGAACAAATATGGCTTGTTACTTTTAATGCCTCCAAAACTAAACTTCTCACAATTAATCATCTGAGAGACCCCTCTGTGCCTTCATCGCCATGGCTGATGCGTACCACCCGGAAACTGATGCGTTGCCTAACGGCCTTCTCAGCCTAACAATCTCGGCTGACATGAAGTGGAAAAATATATTGAATCCATTGCTAGTTCAGCTGCTAAGAATGTTGATGCCCTGTGCGAGATAATTTATCTCTCCAGAATCTATTATACATATCAATAAATCTACCTTTCGTATATGCTTATACTATTGCTGCCATATATTGTCGTGTGATTCTGCTATTTACCTTGAGCGCTTTGATAAAATCCAAATAAGAATCCGCAATATTAACAGTCCTTATCTAACAACTCGACTTCAGTCACTACCAACCCCCCACCCCGACATAAGGTTGCCTTTTCATAGTGATTGTTTGGATGAGCTCTTTGTACCTAGATGTATTGAACTTAAGCACGGCACTAGACTGGCGTCGGGGTCTCATCAATTTACAGCTGAGGTGGTTAGTTGTAACCGTAAATTCTATGCTAACAGTTTCTTCTTTCGAAATTCTCGTTTGTGGAACTCCCTGTCATCTCCATGCTTCCCAGTAAACTTTAATCTCCAAAAAATTTAAATGCAATGTCAATCGCTATCTACAGTCCTCCTGGTCACTGTTTTCTCTTTCCGCACATTAGTAACGTTTCTATCCCTAATTCTTCCACACCCAGTAACCCCATGTGCTTTAATGCCTTGCTTAGGGTGATACTGAAAAAAATAACAATATAAGAAATGATAGTTATTACAGAAAAACAAAATAAAGGATTTGACGGTTTCCATTTATCGACTTTGAAGAGTCACTTTTTCGGTTACTGACCTAGATTCACACTCAGAAGAGAAATGGTAATTCCAGTTCCATTTGACTGAATTACCTATATTCTGTTCCATCAATCTACTACAGAGTATCATCAAAATGTTTCTGCAACGTTATTAAATCAATCAGAGTCAGCTCTGGATTAGCTATTAGCAATTATCTTTAATTCTTGCCACTTATCGTTAGAATTAAATCGAATACTTAGCATTTCCGGTAATGGCCGACTTCACTAATGGCAATGAAGATGACAAATGGATTCTGCGAGTTTCTAAATGTATATTAAGGAACCTGAAGCATATGAAAATGATACATAAAATAAGATGCGTGTATAGCCATATATTATTAAACAGATCGAAAGGAAAGGTTCGCAGTATAGTCGAAAGAACGTATTTATACTTTTACCGTATATACTCGTGTTTAAGTTTATTTCATGTACAATGCGACTTTGTTTAACTCTTATTTTTTCTTATAGCTTATCTATAATGCGATCCTAGCTTCTATATATGTATATGAGGGAGATATTATAGTTGTTCTAACGTTAGAAAAGTGATATTTTAAAGAGAAAACAGAAGGCGCAAATTTTTTTTGGTTAGAATGTGGATTTTGGAAAAAATATATATTATGCTTTATTTTCCATCTTATTACCTTCTCGTGTTTCGCATCTTGTGATCTGCATCAATCGAAGAATAGTTATTTTCACATATTATTTAAAGGAATTATTTTTCCTCATGTTTTCTTATGTTTAACAATTATCTTTTTGTTAGGCTGGTAAGGAAAATGTTCCTTTGTTTAAGGGGTAATAAATCAATTAGGTTTGGTTAGAGAAAGGGCGAAAGAAGGAGATCTTTGTTCTTAACTTTTTATGATCTCTGTATCTTTTTGTGTGTGTGTCTGTGTTTTTGCTAGTATGTGTAAAGATATTCATTCTCCATACATATATGTAGTTTTATTTCAAGGAAATAGCATATATATATATTCCTGTGCCGCGCCAGGAACATTTTCTCCCCGGAATCGATCCTCCAGATCTACAAATCAACAATTCGCCCTTGCATGGAGTATTGCTGCCATATACGGTCTGGATCCCCTTCTCTTTGCCACGGGATCCTTGATAAGCTCCAAAGGCGGATATGCAATATAATTGCCCTGTTCTGGAATCTCGTCTACAGTTGCTCTCTCACAGACCCACCGTCGCCTCTCTCTGTCTTTTTTACAAATACTTTCATGGCAACTGCTCCCAGACTCTATGAGTTCAAGCGCCCAACGAGGCTGGCATTCCGCTCTCACCCTTTCCCTGTCGAAACTACTAAATGTAGCCGTCTCTTCTACTCCAACAGCTTCATATCTCGCACCTCTCGCCTGTGGAACTCCCTTCCCTATTCCAGTTTACCTGAGAGCTATAATCTCCAGCTATTCAAATATAATGTCAATCGACATCTTCATTTGCCTTGATCTATCTACTATCCTTCTCCTCATCCTTTTCTCTATCACTCCTATCTGATCTTGCCCTAAATCTTCTGTAAGCCCTTGCGTCCTAGTGGCTTCTCGCCTTGCTTGGGGTGAAACGCTTATATATATATATATATATATATATATATATATATATATATATATATATATATATATAGATAGATAGATAGATAGATAGATACACTTTATAAGGTGGTAGGGTTCGTGTGTGTATGCGTACGTGTGGTCCGTGTAATGTGTTTTTTTTTTTTCTTGAATGTGTGTAAGTAGTTGTTCTCCATATATTTGTGTGTGTATGTATGTGTGATGAGTCTCTGTTTTGGGGCAGAGCGCACTCAGGGGCTTCCCTGTCAAAGGACAGAGGGGCAACTGAGAAAATTATACTGAAGAGTTGCCCAACCCTGTGGAACATCTGCCCGATGCCGCGCCATCCCATTGGGAGTGATCGGTGCTCGCACCGAGGCCAGAGCAACCGACGGTTTTTTGTCCATTGTCCGAGTGTACGTGCTCGAGTCCCCCACTTTAAAACGACCTTGTGTTTATGTTTGTGGGTTTATGATTTGATTAGTGTTGTTTTAAATTTGTCTGTGATGTTTTTTTTGGGTTTTTTTGTATTTGTAGGTAACAATAATCGTCATTTTGTATAATGACATAATTTTAAATATAGCTTCGTTACATTTGCAGATGTGTAGTGGCACTGAGAGTTTCCTATCGTCTGGTAATTTAATGTTACCTTTGTGAACGTACATTCTGTTGTTTAGTACTTGGGCGTTACCTATATGGTACATGTAGAATTTTGTGCACTTGAGTGCATAAATCTCATTTTTGAAGTTGCAAGTTAAGTATTACTTTATTGCGAATCTTGTGGGTTTTCAAACGTGTAGGAGTTTCTTTCTATAATGCCAAAAACTCTACATCTTTTTGGTTGCATTTTGTTACTCTCTGTATTCTTTCTTTTGGTGGTGGGGCGGAGGTAACATAATTTATCTAAAATTTACACGTGTTTCTTTTTTTTGTGGGGCGGGGGTAACTTATTTTATCTAAAATTTACACGTGTTTTTTTTGTTTTTTTTTTTAACTAGTATTTAACATGTAAATAGTTTGATTAATTTATTTTTAAGCGATTTTTATTAAATATTTTTCTCTTAGTTTTTAAAGTTGTAGATAGTCTGTCATTTTAATCAAAAGAAAATAAGAATAAGAATAAAAAAGAAAAAAGAAAAAGACCAAACAAATAAGTTATTTAATAGAAGTTAAAAGGCGAGGTTTTCTTCTATTCTCCCCACCACAAAAAAAAAACACCCTATCTTGACCCCATGTAGGAAGATCACTACAACCTATTACCTAATTTATAACGTTGAATAGCCCAATTGAAGTCTTGATTGGTTGTTGTTTACAGGGTAACTTATATAAGGCACGTCCTAAAGCTAGTGGCAAATTTTGTTCTAGGTGCGGGCCGAATATTGGTCATATTCGGTCGGGTCGCCCATCGAAGAAGTCTGTTGTTTATTTAGACCCGAAACTTTTAGTGACATGGGTGCACAAACACTGACGACGCATCTCGATTTGGCATTTAAAGGTGTATTTTAATAATGTATTGGGTAAATTTGGATGTTGTTTTGGGTTTTTGATTGTCGTTTGTTTTTAATTATCTTGGTTGTTTTTAGTATATTATTCCTTTTATCATGCTTAAGTAAGTCTAGATTTCTTGTAATTTCTAGAAAATAGTTCTGGATAATTAATGTTGAGTTTCGTAGTTGGTTTAAAAGTATTTTTCTGCGAGTTCCAAACATTTACTTATGCTTTTGGGGTGGTGGATCTTGAAATTAAGATATTGTTGCGTGTCTGTAGGTTTGTGGTAGATATCTACTGATCATAAAAAGAAATAACCATATTATCACATCAATTCCTTTAAATAATATGTGGTAATAACAATTGTATGCCTGATGAATATCACAAGATCCGAAACACGTGTGAGCAAAAAGTATGGAAAATAAAAGTATAATACATATTTGAAAAAGAATCCACATTATAACCAAAAATCTTTGCTGGTTCTTGTTTCTCATTAATATATATATATATATATATATATATATATATATATATATATATATATATATATATATATATATATATATCTGTGTGTGTGCGGGCGTGTGTGTGCGCATGTATGTGTGTATTAAGTATATATATTGTATATAAATAATCTATTTCATTAAACTCATTTTTGGCCCTTGAAAAATTCCAGATTGTTCGAAAATAAAACTACTGTTTTCATATTGTCTTTTTCCTTAATAAATATTGACTTCTTCTACAGGTTAATAATGAAAAGTTTATTCTAAAAAGTTTTTACACACAAACACATACAATCCCACACACACACACACACACACACACACACACACACACATATATATATATATATATATATATATATATATATATATATATTTATATGTATAAATACACACACACATATATATATATATATATATATATATATATATATATATATATATATAGAGAGAGAGAGAGAGAGATAAAAGTGAACATAGAAGTCAACAGTTAGAGGCGACAGTCTGTTTCATGGTATATGCAATCGTCAGGCCACGTGTTCATGTTCACTTTTATATTTACACACGCTCTATCACTGATATTGAGCACTTTATTCCATAAATATAGCAAACCTTAAGACTATATTTCTTTATATATATATATATATATATATATATATATATATACACACAGATACATATATAAATACACACACATACATACATATATATATATATATATATATATATATATATATATATATATATATATATAAAGAAATATAGTCTTAAGGTGTGCTATATTTATGGAATAAAGTGCTCAATATCAGAGATAGAGCGTGTGTAAATATAAAAGTGAACATAGAAGTCAACACTTAGAGGCGACAGTCTGTTTCATGCTATATGGCTTGACGATTGCATATAGCATGAAACAGACTGTCGCCTCTAAGTGTTGACTTCTATGTTCACTTTTATATATATATATATATATATATATATATATATATATATATATATATATATATACACCTCATCAGACAAAATAGGTGCCGTTGGAAAAGCAATACCTCAGCGATGTAAACTCATGCGAACTGGAGAAATATATTATTAATTCTTCATTTATATCACTTTTTTTGTAGCCATTACCCAGCACACATAGTAAATGGCGTTTTGCTGTTCATGCAGCAGGAGAAAGAAACGAATAGTTTCGGCACCCCAGCTCAATAAGAAGTAATTACACCAAGCAAGGTATTAAACTTACGATTAATTAAATCCATAGTTTGATACCATAATGTTGGCTTATACATATACGTATGCAAAATTTCAGAATTAAATAATATGTATATCTGTAAAGACAATATAAATTAAAGACAATATGAAACCTTTTTTTTTCCGAACCAGGCAAGCTTTAAGATTATTTTAGAGCGTTCCCAGAATCTAACACTTGAAATCTTATTCAGGCGACGCACAAGGTTCTATCCTTCGGCCCTCGTTGATACTTATTTTCATAAACAACCTTCCCGATTCTAATTAGATATTTATGCCGACGATACAACTATTTACTCCTGTCTTAATATTAAGTTGGTGCAAAAATAATGACGTAATAATGTCGTTTTTTTACGTTAAAAATACGTCAAAAAACGACATTATTACGTCATTATTTTTGCACCAGCCTAATAACATGTGAGAAAACGACATTATTTTTGCACCAACGTAATAGTAAGTCTGACAGGTTCAGTAAAGTAAACCTGGAGGTTGTTCTCGAAAATGACCTTTCATTAGTTATCAGATGTGCCAACAAATAGCTTGTAAATTTTAACGGCTCCCAAACAAAACTGCGACCTTTTAATCATCGCAGTGAAACATTTTTGCATTTCATCTGCATGTCTGATGATTACCTGCAGATAATCTTTCTCGCCAAAATCTATCTTGCATATTTATAAATCTACCATTCGTCCAGGGATCAAATATTGGTGCCATATCTGCTCTGGTATTCCTGCTATATATCTTGAGGTAATGTTATCTGTCTTGAACTGATAATTCGAATTTATTCACATTCTCACTACCGTGACGTGACTTCTCTGTGTCTTTTCTACAATTATGCTCATGGCAATTGTACAGATGAGATATCCTCCTTGGTACATCAGACGCATGAATTCGACTGTACTACTGGATTGGCAAGTAGGTCTCATCGTTTTACTGTTGAAATAGCTAGCTATTAGGCTGGTGCAAAAAATAATGTCGGTTTTTGACGTTAAAAATACGTCAAAAACCGACATTATTTTTGAGCCAACCTAATAGAAACGTAAATTCTATTCTAATACATTTTTCTCTGCTGGTTTCTTTGTCCTCTGCCACTTATGACAATCAAAATTGAAATCAACATTAATCGCCATCTTCTTTCTTCCTGAAACCTGTTCTTGTATTGATTATTCTCCTCACTTACGTTTTAATTCTTTTATTCATTTACAGTAACCGCTTGTGCTTTAGTTACGAAATAAAATCTCTACATTTACCCTGATAAAGTTCTTCAAGAAAAGAAACGCGTCGATAAAGCAAGCAATGTTTTCCTTTCACCATCAAATATATATATATATATATATATATATATATATATATATATATATATATATATATATACTCTACCTTGTCTCTTTAACTACCCCTCTCATCTATCCCTGTTAAATTACAAAAACTACACTACCCATCAATTTTCAATATCATTTTTCCTTTCATTTCGTTGTTGGAAGTGTTACCTGATGATCCGGAGTCCTTTAAAAGGATTTTGGTGAAATAAATTATTGTAATGGTACCTTAAAGTGGTCTGTTTTTCATTAAATATATATATAAGGGATACAAATTAGGAGGATTTGAGATAATTATAATTAAGTGTTCCATCGAGTCTGAAAGAAACCTTAACAGAATGCAGAAAGCACTGGGCGGCCGTTTCGTCCTATATTTGGGACACATCAGCAGTGCACATCCACTACCTAGTATTAAATCCTGAATAGTTACGGTATCAGGCAAACGCCATACCAACTGTCTCAACCGGCCTCGGTGACGATGAGATATAATTATTTACCCGCTGCCCCACGCAGCAAGATGCGGCACAAGTCCGAGTTTAAAGTGGGGTATCCCGTAGTCTAGGGCAAAAATTCCCTATAGACCACGTAAAAAACGGAATGAATTTTTCGAGACGAGACTCCGCCCATCGGCAGAGCCTCGTCTGGGGAATATTCTCTGACATAAGCCAAATAAGTATTCCACCACGGAATATGTGATCAAGCGGCGCTATATCGAACCTGATTCGCTACCTCATCGTCTATGAAACGGCCGTCCAGTGCTTTCCGCATTCTATTGAGGTTTCTTCTAGACTCGATGAATTACTTATATATATATATATATATATATATATATATATATATATATATATATATATATGGGAAACCGACAGAATGAAAGGAGAAGGAAATGACAGAACACTCCCTTTAGCACTACCAATATCAAAAGATGAAAAATCATTATCTTACTCTGCAACGCCCTATCTAAAGAAATTCGAAAATAAATTAGTTATTCCCAGCACTAGGGCCTTTACCTACACCTCCAAGACTATCCGAGATATAGTCAGGTTGAAAAATAGATCTAACACCACTTTAGATGCCGGCATTTATTAGATAAATATCCCACAATGTAAAAATAGCTACATCGGGGAGACGTCACGGAATCAAAAAACAAGCATCTATGATCACAAGAGAGACGTTTGAATAACCCTTTAAACTCGTTCTTCATACACAGGTAAATAAAGTGGTAATAACTTTGATTTTATACATGCCACATAACATATTTTTTGCGTCGGAAATAATTGAAGGATTCTGATAAATCTTTTACCATCTATAAACAAACGCCTTAAAACTATATTCAATCACCAAATTTATAAAATTCATACCTAAAGAATCTACTACTACCACCAGTTCAAACGATGTTACGTAAAAACGTTCCCGAATCAACAGAGGGACAACTACAGTGAATAAATAAAACCTCCTACTACACACACACACACACAAAACACTCACAATATCGCAGACACATTAACACACATATTCACTATGATCTGAAGCTTATTTGAACAAATTTGAATTATCATGCAGACATAAATTTACACATGAAAGATACTTGAGAAAACAAAATGCTAGTGAAGTCTGTTTAACTAATGAAAAATAAACAACAGAATTTTTAAAAAAGCTACCAGAATTATTCTATTTCTTCTTTCCGCATCTCATTCCTGATGAAGCTTTAATTTAGACGAAACATGGTAGATTTATAATTGTTTCCTAATTATTGTTTACCCAAAACACACACATCCATATATAAATACACACACGTACATATATATATATATATATATATATATATATATATATATATATATATATATATGCGCACGTACTAACAGAGTAAAAAAAGAACGCAAATATAGGAAATAGCAAACATTCATAGAGAGAATATTTTAACCCTTGAAAAGTTGGCATGAACCATGAAACTTCGTAATCGGGAAAGGAATAAAAATAAGTAAAAAATGGATATTAAGGTACAGTAAGTTAATTTTTTCAATTTTAAAAATTATACACATACAGACATATATATATATATATATATATATATATATATATATATATATATATATATATATATATATATATGTGTGTGTGTGTGTGTGTGTGTGTGCCAAAACATCTAGATACCGCTGGGGTTGCCAAACCATATCATTTAGCTATTACTTTTGTACAATCAATACCAATTAATCTCCTGTCTTCTCCCTGGGAGAACATAATTGACAAAAAGCTGAAAACGATATACAAATATTAAGAAAAAAAAGCTAAAACAGATATAAACTAAGTTCATGTTTCGAACCAAATAGTGACACTGATTGGTAAACCTCTGAGACTCTGGGAATTATTGCAGTTCGATGCCACAAATTAGCTGACAATAAATCAATCAGTACACAGATCAATAGCAAAGTAATTAAATAAGGGAACAATATAAAAAAAAAACAACCGGTTTCATACGATCGTTCACCTGATAAGGTTGGCCACACCTGTAATTAGTTTCCCCATATATCGGGGGACCTGGGTGATATATTAGTCGGCCATCTTGAAATGAGCCACGCAAGAAAGTAACAAAAATAGAGAAAAGGCGCGAACAGTCATCATTGGCGATGGCGCTTTGCACTCGATTAAACATAACGTCACGTAATGCTGAACATGGACAGTTTCATGACCCAACGTTTCCCAAAAGGCTTGAAACAATTTTTACATCGTCAGACAGAATAAAAGATCATCAGACCGTATTTTACGACTAAAATTAGAAAAATTGTCCTTTGCACGACAAAGAAAATATTATCATCATTTTTCAACTTGTGTCAGACTATCCTATAACTGATATCAAGTGGCATGGGATTTGAAATACTTACGTATTTACTATTTGGCTTCGATGTTTTCCTTTCGTTTTGCGAACATTTTTTGGATAAAGGATAATTCTTCTTTATTTTTCCGTTGAAATAAAATGCGGAAACCATTACTAGCTGAAATTATCTGGATGAGAAATGAATGAGCGGGTGTAGAAAGAGAAACATTTTTTGGATAAATAAGACAGATGATTATTGGCTCTTGACTAGAAGTGGTTAATGGTATAGTATTCAGGAGAACAACAAACTCGGAGTTTGTTCACAAAAAGTACTTCTTCCGAATAAGCTGTTTGTGTAGAAGTTTCTTCTTACTTTTGGACCATAAGGCAAATGATGGTGTTTCAACTGCGTTGAAGTATCATGTCGGCATCAGGCAGTAACGATCTAAACAGGTTGAATTAAAGAATGGAACACATCATTTACCAGGGAAATAGTGATAAATTAGCGCCAGATTTGCACCTTCGCGCCTGTAGGAAAGAAGTTGCAGAATGGTTTAGTTTGGTTTGTTTTGTCTGTCTATATTTCTTTATATTTCGGCCGTTGTACGCGCTGGCCTTCTTCATGTGGTTGGAATGTCGAACTGAACCCTTTATTTCGTTCACTGGGGTAGACTGTTCTTGTTCCACGTAACATGTTTAATGGATGTCAGTTATCAGTTATCTCCAGCTAATTCCCCTCTCCAAGTTCACCAATGCCTCAACGTTGTAATAAATATGGCGACAAAGATTAGGACAGTAGTCCGAATAATGTAAATAGTGTACATAATATCTCATCTCAGAAATATAGAGAGATCCAACCACCTGAAGAAGGCCGGAGCGTACAACGTTCAAAACGTTCTCCTTTTAATTTCCCTCTGAAAGTTCTCCACTGCTTTAACCGGGTATTGAACTCACACTATTTGGGTCCTCAAGGACATATGGCACAGGGGATAAAGGCGTTGGTTAGATCCTGTAACAGGACGCAAAGAGTGTGAGTTCAATACCTGGCTAAGGCAGTGGAGAACATCAAACAACAAACAGTCTACCCCTGTGAGCGAAATAAAGTGTTCAGTTCGACATTGCAACCGCCTGAAAAAGGCTGGAGCGTACAACGGCTGAAACGTTGTAATAAATATGGCGACAAAGATGAGGACAATAGTCCGAATAATGTAAATAATTGGTTTGTTTTGTTTTGTCTATTTCTGGTAATAATTTTTTCCTTCAACAAATTATTGCAGGTAATAATTTTTTTCAAAAACATATTGTTGATAATATTTTTTTCAAAAATATATTGTTGGTAATAGTTTTTTTTTTCAAAAATATATTGCTGATAATAATATTTTGCAAAGTATTTCTGGTCTTAAAAGCTATTCTTACACTTCCATAGTATTTTTACCCCAGTTTTGGGGTTTACTATATGCCCATAGCTGGGGCCCTAACAGGTGCTCCCACCCCCGGTCAGGGGGAACATGGGAACACCAGCAATTAAGAGGTGGTTTCACGCTCCTCAAAACCTTCTGACCAGAGGCCTTGGTGCTGGACGTAGTTTATCGTCTTACCCAGGACGCGGATGTAGTTTATCGTCATACCCAGGACGGAGCTGCAGAGTAGCGAATAATTTTTTCCCTCGCCCTAAAGAGAGTGTCAACGGTTTTGAACTCTATCAACTCTTAAAATTGAGGAGTTTAATCCTCCAATTCAGATATGCCAGCAATACTCCATATTTGTTTTAACCTGACTCTTGTAAAAAATAAAGCGTAGCATAAGGTGTCAGATACTTTAAAGAGATAGAATGAGTCAAACATTTTCCCATCATCTTTAGCAATGGTTATATACAGGAGTTCAACTTGAGCTCTGGATTGATCTAGAGAACTCATAAACGTTTAAGTAATGAAACCTCTTTGATAGTCTAAGGTCTCAGCGTGAATTGGAAAATCTTATATGTTGAACAATGACAATGAACCGATGCCATTTTGGTTTTTGAGGTATTAAATGTTACAAGTCAGTTTTTCCCTATTGACCTTTTTCACATCGCTCATCTAAATTGTCGAAAATTTATGATAAAACCGTAAAGATAAGATAAATAAATCGATGAAATCTTATATGAGAATTGAGTGAAAGAATTGAAATTAAGTTTTGATAAATAACCTCTTTTATCAAATGTCAACACTTTTTTTCTTTCAATAAATTAATAACTCAACCGGCTAGAACGTTTTAAATTACTAGAATGACTTTTTGCAATACGCTGACGCGTGTTAACATCCTGACACTATTTAGTATTGTTGAAATTATTGATAACCATTTTTTGTCGTGTATTACAAACTCTACGTTTCATTCGATTTTGCAAACCAATCGATGAAATTTGAAGAAGCTGATCTCTTCGGAAATATTCTTTGACAAAAAACCTAACTCACGGTTCAGTAATTCCTTTAATTTAATTTAATCTGATGTTATAAACATTCATGGTAAACAATATATTTTAAGTTTTTCTTCCTTTTTAACAGCAAAGAATAAATTGTTAGTATTTCATACTCCTGAGCATACAACATACAACTGGCCATACGTAAATATTTCCTTTTGGAGACAACTTCCAACTTTTTTTTTCAACTTCTTCAACGGTTAGGAATTGGGATTTGTTTATAAAAACTGATTTCTTGTATATATATATATATATATATATATATATATATATATATATATATATATATATATATATATATATATATATATATATACTTGAACAAAACAATATGCAAAAAGCAATATTGCATTATTATTAAATATATATTTGTTATTTTAATCATTAAATTGTTTTTTTAAAATAATTGGATTATTTTCTATATTAAATACTAAAATTTTAATCTTTCCAAAGATGTAATGACAATTTATTGTACTAAGCTACGCACCCTAATAAAACCAACTGTTTTTGTATCTCTTTACCTGTTTGCACTTTTCGCCAAAATTTGGTTCCGATCTTTGGTGGAAAGTATGCCGAGAATCTGTGAAGCGGTGATAGCGGCCAAAGGGGTTCATTTTGAAGAATCCAAATTTTAAGAATTGCTTTGTGTGTTTTTGGTTTAATTTTTATTTAATGTGGCGCTGAAAGACATACAAAATCAGTTTCACAAACCGATCGATGAAATTTGAATAAGCTGATTTATTTGAAAAATACTTTAACAAATTTCTTTGGTAATTTCTTTAATTTAATTTAATTTTATAAGACCTTATTTTAATAAAAATTAATTTTATACATTTTTAACAGGGAAAAATAAATTCTTCGGATTACAAGATAATTCTTAGGATTTTTCTTGAGCATTCAACATACAACTGGCCATGCGTAAATATTTTTTTCTGGTGCTAAATTCGAAATCTTTCAATCGTTTGGCGTTGTGATTTGTTTATAGTTCTTGCAAACCAAGGGAGAACTGCGAACTGGATTATTGTATAAATATAAAAAAAAACTTAAAGAAAAGATATGCAAGAAACAATATTATATTTTTATTAAATATGTATTTGTCATTTTAATCCTTAAATTGTTTTTAATATATTGGTAATATTTTGTATGTTTCCAAAGAAATAAATGGGAATTTATTGTACTAAACTACTTGTTATTGTCCAGTTTAGGACCAAGGAAGAACAAAAACAAGAGTAGAAATAACGAAGGTATATTACACGAAATAATAATACAAGATGTGGAAGGTGTTAGTATGACTGTCAGTCTGGTTTCGAGTGAACTACTGTCGGCGCGATTCGATTTGTCCTCTCTTGAGAGGCGTAGTATACATAGTGTTAGGAAGAGTTCATTCTGTAGTTATAGGTAAGGACCCATGACACTGCTCAACCTAGTAAAACCAACTGTACTTTTACCCCTTAACTATTCGAACTTCTCCCCAAAATTTGGTTTCGATCAATCAATCTAAGACAATTTTAGATGGTATAAAGGACGGACGGATGGACAGACTAACAGAAGTCACAGAATTTTATATGTAGATAAACATGTACATTCATTTTCTTAAATATTATTAATTTTCATGCAATATGTGTGAAATCTTACATGCATTAATTTCAAGTTTTCTTATTTAAACGGCATTTTTTACTTCCTGGTAAGCTGACATCTGACTGCTCAGAGAAAACCTCAAATGTAACTACTAGTGGCTTCTCTTGAAAACAAAATTTGACATAGTGTCTTATCAAGTGGCTGCAGGAAAAGGTTTTAGCCCCCAATGACATTTATGCTAACATGGCTGTTATATTAGGGATGACATTCCGGCTTTACCAATATTGCAAAATTGGGACGCTGAATTCAGGAGGGGTAGAGAGATGACCGAAACTCTGGACGTCCTGGAGCTGCTAATCCACAGAGGAGGAGATTGTATTCACCACGCGGAGGTGCATGACAGGCGACTGACTTTCAATGAAGTAGCCAATGTTATTAGAATATCCAGTGAGAGATTTGAGAATATTCTGTACGATTAAATTGTCATGGCGAAGGATTATGCTCGGTTGATTCTGACACGTGATCAAAAGCGCCCGAGGCTGAGAACGTCACGGGAAAATATGACATTGTTTGAGGTTGATCCAGCTGGTTTATTAAAACTTTTCCGAGCCCAGCATGATTTCTCAGACAAAGATACAATGCATGCAAGGAAAACACCACACTTCACCTGCTATAAAGTAAGCCAGGGTCGTTTTTTTTCATCGCGGGAGATTGACCCCATGTTAGGGTATCCAAAAGGAATTGTGTTTATTGACTATCAACAAAAGGGCCACACTATCAATGGAGAGTTCTATGCAAACGTGACGAGGCAGTTACGAAAAGCTATCAAGACAGAAAAAAAAAATGACGAAAGCCGCTGTTTCACAAGGACAATTCTCCAGCACATGTTCTTTATTTTAATGACTACTATGAGTGATTGGCTTTGGATTTGTTGATCATCATCACTATTTTCATGATTTAGATTGATGTGACTATCATCTTTTCGATACATATTTGGGAATCAGTTACACTATTAATTATTGCTTTGACCAAAAGTATGACAAATTCTTCACTAATGTGATCATATCGCTGCAACATCGCTGAAAAAAGTGTGTGTCCGCAAGGCGAACTATGTTGAAAAATATAACCTCATTCAACCATATTACAAGATAGTATGTTTGTAAGACTATAAGACTTATACTCACCCTCTTATACAGGGTGATTGAATAGTAACTCTCATTTTTGAAATAAATATAATTTATTAATTAACTATAATTCTTACAAGAAATGTATATGACAGGAAAGCTTTTAAGGCTAGCGTTTATGTAAAATTCGTTATGGCCTCTAGATTTTAATGTCAGCTTCTCCAGTTACCTAGAAATCATCATCTGATTTAAACAGGAACTCTTGTGGTATGGAAGACATAACTTCTACTCAACCTTCTAGTTCTTCAAATACCTTGCTTCTTTAACCCCCCCCCCAAAAAAAAATGTCACAGTGTGTTATGTCAGAAAACCTTGTCTGGGTACTCATACATAAAATAGGGACTTCCTTTTCAATCGCCCTGTATTAAGAGAAACTCTCGATATCTAGAGGTACTTTGGAACTGAGTCGCAAAATCTGTACCTGTTGTTGGACGAGAAACTGAAGCGATAACACATCTAGACGTGCGATATATAGCAGTAATTATAAGAGTTTAAATGACGAAAATGCGTTATCTTGTGTTTTTTCCATAAAAGATTTACTTCATTATGTATTTGTATATTTTAATATTAAAGTCTGCATAAAAATTATTTCAAAAAAGATCACAAAAATGTATTTTTTAAATCCAATATCCTAAATCATTTAATTAGATTGCACTTTAATTCAAAATATTTCGTTTATCTTCTTCAAAGGCAGATGAACAATAAACAATGAAAATTTTATCACGACTTTTTAAAAATTTTTATACGCGTGCTAATGTGTTTATACAACGTCTATAAAAGTGAAAGCTTTATCACGAAATGATGACTTTCCTAAAGGCAGATTGTCTGCAAAAGTAAGAACAATTGCTGTTGTATAGAATAAGAGAGATACGAGTATAAACTTGCGGATTTGAGGATAATCTAAATAAATGTCACAATGAGACAATTTGTAACCTGTAGCTTTTCCTAATTGCTCATGAGTTTTTGTGCTTTTGATATTAGAAACGTTATCGCCCATAATTTGCTAAGTGTTAAACAGACCAAAAGAGAAAGAAAGTTATAGAAGATGTGAAGATGTGATATGGGAAATTATTTAATAGTGCTTTATATGAAATGAAAGATAATTTTGAGTAAGAACTTGTTCTGTTACAATAACCATTTCCCTTGTAACAATACAATTTTCCACACGTCTTTAGAAGAAAAGTAGATTTTTTTTTCTTTTAAGTCAACGTAGCTATCTGATTTTTTAAATATGTATCCATTTGTGTGTGATAATGTTCGGTCTGATAAGTTAGAACCGAAATATCTAATGAAATAAAAGTCTTCGTTTTCATAATAATAATTATTTGATCTGTTTTTACATTGAGCTCTCTCTCTCTCTCTCTCTCTCTCTCTCTCTCTCTCTCTGGATCGATATACTCTTTATAATTATACATACGGATTACAAAATAATATATTCACACACAGTCACACACAAACACACACACACACATATATGTGTAAATATAAAAGTGAACATAGAATTCAACACATAAAGGCGACAGTATGTTTCATGCTAGATGCAATCGTCAGGCCACGAGTGCTGTTATTTTTCTCGGCTATTTATATATACGGGTCAGTGGTGCATTGTGGGTAGTCCATTTTGTCGGTTATTTTGCCGGAAGTCATTTATTGGTTTATTTATCTGGCTTAAATTATGTTGCCTGACATTATTTATTTTTATTTCTTATCTTATTTATTTTTTATTCTTATTTTAATCGGTGTTTTTATTAACGTAGTAAAAATTTGATTATATAGCTTATTTAATGGTTTTGTTTTGATTTAGGAAGATAATTAAAGCTATTTATTCAATTTGGGGTTGATTGGTGTAGTTAAGTCTAGGTACCTCCACTATTTCGGCATACATTTTCTATATTGAAGTTTAAAATGAATTTTTAACAACGAAAAAACATTCTTGAAGATTTCATTTTAGCTTTAATTGAAAGTTTAATAATTAAATTTACGATTTCTATTAAATAAAGAATTCTGGTGTATTTCAGATAGAAACTATATACATTTGATTGTCAAATTTAATTTTAAATTTTCTTAAAAACGGCCATTTTCTTAATTTTAAGAAATTTGTAAACAAACACAAATTTATCGATTTTTAAAATATTTAAAAAAATTTCTGACACGCTATTTTAGTAAAATTAAAAAATTTAAAGTTAAAGTAATCTGATTTGAAAGAAATCTTTCTTACTTATAGCGTAACAAAATAATATACAACCAATTATTAACGATCGATCCTGTTAATCTGACCCACCTATTGATGGATTGTTGGATGACGAGGCGATGACAGCTACTACGGATTACCATCAATGACATAATTTTTAAAAGTCTGAGTTTAAAAAAAAAAAAATTATTCTATTTGAGTATGACCCACACTAATGGAAATACAATACATAAAATAAAGTTATTTAGTGAAATAGTAAATGAAAAAAAGAAAAATTACTTTAAAATTTAAATTTACACTTTTAAAGTTGAATGGAAAATAAAAAATGTTATGAAAAGGCCGCGTAAAGGGACAAAACCCTTAAATCACGTGACCTTGTAATACTACTGGCAATTTCAGTATATCATACACGGAAATAAGGAATGTATTAAGTAAAAAAATACAACATAAAAAATTATTTTTAAAAAAGTAGCTCAACTAAATTTATTAAACTTAGCAATTTTGGATTCGTAAAGTTTTTTTCTACTTAATTACTACATAATATCGAGGAGCCCTCCTAATACAGAGCTTTACACGATGTTAAACTATTATAAATTATTATAATTAAAATTTTTTAAAAAACGAAAAAATTCTTGTAAAAATTAATTATTCATTAGAAAAAAATTATTTCTTCAGACAATAATGTCCTTAATATTACTTATTTACAAAAGCAATTAAAAACTTTTCTAATTAAGTAATATCATTGTTTTATTGGATTCATTATTTTTCAATTCAGACAAGATTTTCAGTGAAATAGCTCAAATTTGAAAAAAAAGGTAGGTTATTTATCATCTCCAAAGACTCCTCCTTTTAACAAAAAAAAATAATTGAGGAGCCAAAAAGGTTTTGGGCGAAATTTCATGAAATTAAATAAGTGAGGGGTAACATATTTAAAAAAAAATATTTTTTACCAAAAATTTCTAAAAACAAAATATTTCAAAAATAATTTCATTTATTTGTGAATAAGTCCTGAAAATTTAATTAAAATTGGACAATTACTTTAATTTTACAAGAATTTCCAAATCAATGTGTTTTCAACGGGAAAAAAGCGCAAAAAAAAACTATGTTATTTTAACGTTCCCGCGATGACGTAAACAAAAGATTTTAACCAAAATTTCGAACGTGTTAGAAAATATTAAAAAATTTCAAAAAATAATTAAAAAATACTTTTTTCTTTCATCGTAATAATAACATAAGCATTTTGACGATAATACTTTATTTTCTTTAAGTTTGTGGCATTTTTCATTTACGCTACGCTGTTTTTCCGCGAAAACAGTGGACATGCCTAGTTTAGTCTAACTATTATTTTGGCGGGAACAGATTTTAATTTGTTTATTATTTCGTGTATTTATTTGGATTGATTATCTTTATTTGGTTTTTAGGATTTTTTTTTCTTTTTCTTTTTTTCTAACGGTTAATTTAATAATTTGTTAGTTTGTTTATTTATTTGGATGTATTTAGATTAATTTATTTTACTAGTTATTTATTATACTGTATATTTTTATTTACTCTTTTCGGTTTTTAAGTAACGTAGTATTTTTTTGTCGTTATATAACAATAATAGCTATCTTTTTCCTCCGATTTTTGGTTTGATTTTTATAATCTTACTAATGTTTAGGTCATAAGTGTTTGTTAATTTGTTTATTATTTACTTTATTTATTTGGTTTCATGGATTTTGCTTTTATTATTTATTTATTTATTCTATTTCTTCTATTCTAACGTGTGTGATTTTGTAATTTGTTTGGGTTGATCTATTTTATTTATTTTATTGTCATTTTGTTTGTTTATTTATTTATTTATTTTGTCTCAGTTTTCGGTTAGTAAAAATTTGTTTTCATGTCTGCATTTTGAGATGAACTCGAATCTTTTATTTAATACTTTATTTTGGTTTGGGAAGTTAATAATAGCTATTCTTATCTCCAAGCAAAGTTTGCAAGTTTTTGATTGGTTATAGTAGGCTGATGATCTTTTCCTTATTTTCCAGGATATTTTTGGTGCGATATGCGTTTTGTTTTTAATTTCCCAGATGTACTTAGAAAGCATTGTACTGTTCGCATATTTACTATTTGTGAAATATGTTTTGTGGGCATAATTTCTTTGTTTCCAGGTGCATTCAGTTACTCCTATGTATAACTTTTCTTCATTATCTGGTGATTTTATCGTGGCTTGGCATATTACGTTGTTTTGTAAACAATTACAGTTTAAGGGACATTCGTTCTTTATTCCACAGTTAAACGTGGGTTTAATTTGTTCGTGTTGTTTGTTGATAATTTTCCTGTTGTGCTTTTTCATTATTTGTGACATGTTCTCGGTGCAACTGTAGCTGATTTTTACAGTGTTTTGTTAAATATTTTGTCTAGGGTGCTTGATTCCGGGAAGTGTTTGCGTAACAGTTTGAAGAATATTTTTTTTACGTTTGCTTTTACGTTTTGCTGTACGGTGGGTTGAACCATATCATATTTCTTTTCCTGTTGGCCTTTTTGTGTTCTGTGGTGAGTATGTGAGTGTTGCTCGGAATCCACTATCTTTTAGGGCTGTTTCGTAGTCTTTCTTAGCTTTGTTAAATATGGATTCATTGGAGGAATGCCGGAAAGCCTGCGGTTAATAGATGTTGGTATCTTTTAGATTATAGAAGGCGGGATGTTGGAAGATGTCTGTATATAGAATGGTTTATCATTGGGTTTTCTGTATGGTTTATATGTACCTTTTCTTAGGTTGAGGGTTACATCTAGAAAATCTACTTCGTTTAGGTTAGTTTTTATATCTATGTCGAATCCGTTATTTTTGATAATCTTTATTATTGCTTTTCTTGTTTTGTCTGTGTTTTGTTTATTACAGATTCTTAAGATTATGAGACCGTCGTCCCTGTAGAGTCCTGTATCATTTCTATCTATTATTTTGCTTTGTTCTTGTAGTAAGTATTTTCCTATGATTTCTATGCACCGTCAAAGCTTCCCATTATAGTGTCAAATATCCCATCTTTCT
The DNA here is from genome assembly GCA_963932145.1 of Acanthosepion lycidas. Lineage (NCBI taxonomy): Eukaryota > Metazoa > Mollusca > Cephalopoda > Sepiida > Sepiidae > Acanthosepion > Acanthosepion lycidas. The sequence continues at coordinate 59,529,252 of OZ010595.1, forward strand.
TGATCCATGCTTCTTCATTGTAAAAAATAGATATTCTCTGTTAAAATAAAAAAAAACATCGAGCTTTCTGTGGATCAGTTATAATAATTAATATGACTAGGATTCACCCGGATTATATACCAAGGGATCGAAACTTAGAATTTTCCAATTTATTTGAGGATTCAGACACTTTGTCTTCAATTTCCAATTTTTTTCTTTTTGGAAAGGGCTGTTTAGTGTTTTAATTTTGGATTGGTGAATGAATGTCTATGTGTATTGATTCTATTTTTAAATTCTCCTGCAGAAATGTAGATGGAAATATTACGGCTTTTCATACTTTTTTTAAGGTAATCATCTATAACAGAGCGAGAAATAGGGGTAGTTGCAATAAAAGCTTAGAAGATGTGGAGAAAACTTATTTTCAAAGTATGAAAAGATATTGGCTTCGTCCAGGTGACCGATTCAGGTTTGTATTTGTCTAAGTTGGTGTTTTGTTGGTTGTACAAAACCTAAAGTCTGTACTCTGACTTTCGAGTGACTTCGCCATTTTCATATTTAGTACGTCACAATATTTGAACTTTAATTTAATCAAAGGAGGTGCAAAATTATAGTAAAAATCACAGATATCAAGAAGAGATCTTCGATAAGAATCTCATACTTGTAAAAGTTACGATCCCCTCTTCATTCTGAGTTTCTATATTCCTCCTTTAATTGGTTCAACTCGATTATAAAATTCAATCCTTATGAAAGAATTATGCTGCTATTTGCGAACGGAAAAGCTTGAATTTTACGAAGCTTCCTCTATCTCTGTGTTTCGCATATATTTTTTTCCATCAGCCTGTAAATTATTCAATTATTCATCATCCTAAATGAATTAACTGAATTACATTATTCAATTATCATTTGTGCGTCAAAGATTTTTTTTTAATTTCTTACGCTGAAACGGCGCATATTCATAATTTTTCATTTCTCACTATAAAATTCCATGGAGTTGTTTTTTTTTTGTTTGTACTTGTGACTAATTTATAGGAACGTATGTATATTGTTTACAGACACACGCAAACACACACACATATGTATATACACACACACACACACACACACACATATATATATATATATATTCATATATATATATATATATATGGTGGGCGTGTTGAAAATATAGATTTAATATATACTATACTTATGGCTAATAGTGCGCAAAAACAGGGATGTGTGTGTATGCGTGCGTGTGTGTCTATGTGTATGTATGTATATATCTATGTATGTATACCGGGTCTAACAAAAAAATTGTTCAATTTTTATATTAAGCTCTGCACTGTTGTGTCTTAGAAATGATTAAAGTTATCTTACTGGAATTCTCCGAGGTTTTATAATACTATTGGACTCAGAACACTAAGAATTCATAATTAACACTTCGCGCTTAACAAAAGAACCGTGATGATATAAATCATAAAGGAAATGACATGTTCATCATTAATTAATTATCGTTAAGAATCGAAAGCTCATAAAGGACTGATATACAATTAATATATATATATATATATATATATATATATATATATATATATATATATATATATATATATATATATATATATATATTACTCTATGAGGATTTTCCAACTTTTTCAAGAAGAGCTTCGCCCTCTAATCTTCTATCTAAACTTCTGCCGTGGAGTTTCAAGGAGCTTCAGATATTTAACATACTATTTCATTTTCAAATCTTTTTTTAATTGCTCTTTGGACAGACAGAGGAGAAACTCTTTTATCACGGGCCAAACATCTTATGGATTGAGTTGGATCTTTTCTAGTTCATCTCTTTAGCTCTAATTTGAAATGATGATCTCTCTTCCTTGTATGACCTTCTAATTCATTTCTCGGCCCTACTGTTGCCTTTTTAAAACATATTCACCGTTTTTTTAATGCTTCTATAATGGACTTTGAAGATGAAAACCACAGTATGAATGTTGGTACCATTTCGGAAGGCCTGAATGAGTTTTTCCTCTTACCATTGCTCAGTTGAGAAGAGAGTAGGGCTGTCAAAAAATGATGTTAACCTGTTCTATTTCTAGCTGAATGACTCAAATGTTTTTTTCAGTGATTCTTACGACAAATGTTGTGAAGATGACTAAAAGTCTTACACGGAAACCTAAAAACAAAAGAAACACAATTATTGTAGTGGTTTTCAGATATTAAACATGTTGTATGTTGTTACACATTTTGGAAAATTTTACGATTACACCTGATATATATATATATATATATATATATATATATATATATATATATATATATATATATATATATATATAAACAGCTTTTGGTTGCCCACGAGGCATAGATCTAGATTCATAGCTTATGCCCAAAATTGCAGCCACTGGAGCTAACGTATTTGTTCGGTGTTTCCTAAATCTAGACAGATACTCTCTGGATGTGTTCAGTCGTGTGCGATATACTTGGACATTCCAGTGTGTTTTCTTCCTTTGAATTTGCTCTCCGCGATTTAAAGTGTTCTCTCTACGTATACAACTTCTGGTATTATGTACACTATTTACATTATTCGGACTATTGTCCTCATCTTTGTCGCCATATTTATTACAGCGTTTCGAACGTTGTACGCTCTGGCCTTCTTCAGGTGGTTGGATCTCTCTATATTTCTGCGATAAGATATTATGTACACTATTTACATTATTCGGACTATTGTCCTTATCTTTGTCGCCATATTTATTACAACGTTTCGAACGTTGTACACTCCGGCCTTCTTCAGGTGGTTGGATCTCTCTATATTTCTGAGATGAGATATTATGTACACTATTTACATTATTCGGACTATTGTCCTCATCTTTGTCGCCATATTTATTACAGCGTTTCGAACGTTGTACGCTCCGGCCTTCTTCAGGTGCTTGGATCTCTCTATATTTCTGAGATGAGATATTATCTACACTATTTACATTATTCGTACTACTGTCCCCATCTTTGTCGCCATATTTATTACAGCGTTTCGAACGTTGTACGCTCTGGCCTTCTTCAGGTGGTTGGATCTCTCTATATTTCTGAGATGATATATTATGTACACTATTTACATTATTCGGACTATTGTCCTAATCTTTGTCGCCATATTTATTACAGCGTTGAGGCAGTGGTGAACTTGGAGAGGGGAATTAGCTGGAGATAACTTATAACTGACATCCATTAAACATGTCACGTGGAACAAGAACAGTCTACCCCAGTGAGCGAAATAAAGGGTTCAGTTTGACATTGCAAAGCCCTGAAGAAGGCTGGGGCGTACAATGGCCGAAACTGATACTGAGCCCAAATTTTCCACTCACATCTTCCATGCATCATGCTGCGCCCAAATTCGGCATAAGATTTCTTAAGTTTTGACTCCCAATACTCACAGAAATCGCACTACGATGCATTTTCTTTGATGGATACAATCACCGAGTAGAGCATTCATACATCTGGCCTTGTTGCTATTTGTCACTCGTGTTATCGCTAGAATGCATCATCCGATACCCACATATGGTGTTGGGCGTTACCGTCTCCCTCTTGCTGGTACAGCTGCACTTTGAATTTGTCTTTACTTTTACATTTACCGTAATGTGTGTGTGCATATATATATATATATATATATATATATATATATATATATATATATATATATATATATATATATATATATATATATATATATATGTATATATATGTATGTATATATACATTGAATAAAAACAGCCCACTTTAAGGTTCCATGTAATAAATTTTCATCACAGCCTTTACCCTTTAAAAATCATTATTGATGATAAAATTATTTAAATCTTCGTAGATTTTTAGACATTTAGGTTTATACCAAACTTTAACCTCCAAATATACCTTTTAAAGTAAGGCGAAATAACAGTCTAAGAATTTGAATATATATATATATATATATATATATATATATATATATATATATATATATATATATATATATATATATATATAATCGCGTATCATGGAACTCTTTAAAACCTAGATTTGAAGCTATTTTTAAGGGGAGGATCAGACACTATATATAATATTAGCATCTGTTTGTACTGCTGGCCCTGGCTACGTATTTCCCTCTACTATGTATCCATTTACACAAAATTACAGCTGCATATCAAATAAATATCATTTTGATAAACTGATGTTTTGCTTAACTGTATCCCATAATAATGCATGTGATATTCATATATTAGTATCGTATTCTAAAATACAAACCGTATCGAATCGGCATCTTTTCAATTGTTTACGTTTATAAGATATTCAGCTGATCGAGACCAGCGTCTTTTGCTTTCCAAATGAGGAAGACTATCGAAGAGACAATTATTACTTGGAGTATTATTTTTATTTTAGCACAAAATGGTAAAGAAACAATAATTGAAGTAGAAACACCTGCATAAAATTATGCAGACACTAAAATTCTTCATAGTCGCTTTCCGTGTCAATATCATTCTTTGAATTCTTCAGCAGTAAGTCTGTCGTCATACTAATCATATTCCATGTTATTTTACGGCATCTTCGTATGAGGAATCGACTTGACTTCCGTTCAAAGCTTTTGCTATTTAACATTTTTTTTTTTTATGCTTTAGCTAGAAAATTTGTATCTGTCTCAGTCCATGATTCTTTCACAGCAGACGCAAATCGTAAATGTTTTCTCCCCTTCCAACATCCATTCGTTCCATTTCTCTCCGATGATGTCTTAAAATGGCTTATTGATGGATGCATCGAAAAGTTGAAGAACGCTGGTCAAACCACCCGGAGTAACCGCTATATTAGATTTTGTTTCTCGAACAGCTTTTAAAACAGTGTCCACTATATGTGGCCTTAACATATTTTAGACAAATATTTTTTTCTTGTCGAAAGGCACCTGGCCTTGATGTACAAAATTCTCTTGCAGCCATCATTCTTCAGCCATGCTTTTTCGTGAATTTGGACAATGATACTATCGGGGAATTTTTGTTTAGTCATCGATTTCCTTTTAAAGATAACCACGGGAAAAAATTATTTGATTTTTGCTCGAATTACAAAATCAATGTGTTTCATCTTTGACGCACAAGACTTTTAACCAAAATTTCCAAAGAGATAGGAAGGATTAAAAAATGAAAAAAAAAAAAATAAATAAAATAAAGAAACACTATTTTGGCCTTACCGCTTAATAATATTAGGTTGGTGCAAAAATAATAACGTAATAATGTCGTTTTTTGACGTTAAAATACGTCAAAAAACGACATTATTACGTCATTATTTTTGCACCAACCTAAAAACATTTTGATGAAAAAAGCATTGTTTTTATTAAGTTTTCACCATCCTATGTTATTTTAGCGAAAAAGTGTAAGTAACTAATGTAAAAATATATCAGTCCTATTCTACTTATCGCCATTTGCAACATGACTACCGTTATTGTTTGCTATCGTACGATGAATGAATTGCAAGCAAAACAGCTGCTGTTTTCCGATTCGGTTGTTCATAGAAAAACGTTTCTCGTTTGGTTGTTTATGGCTGTACGCGTTTACGCAACGACTATAGCTTTACTGACGATACTTTTATCATTCTCTTTTACGTTTTAACATATTTAACTAGAAGATGGGATAAGAAGATGGAAGAAAAGAGGTTAATCTATTGTAATTTGGTCTTTAAAAAACGACCATACGAGATTGCGCGTTACACGTGTATATAAAGAATAGACAGGATGCGATAGATAAATTGTCGACTAAATTACGCAAAAATGAAAAAAAAAAGACTGATATCTCATTTTAAAAGATATATTTACCAAAATTGCACAAAAACATCTTGAAATGTAAAACAGTAAATTTATTCAAGAAAATTGCCAATCGCTTCAACCACGGCCTCCAGACGACTTTAGAATCTCCTGCATCTCTTCTCGACGGTCTGCATGTTTAAGTTGGTGAACACTGCCATAATCATAGCTTTCAGTCATCTTTGATGTTATAAGTTTTGTTGGACTTTTGCTCATCTACACACTACATATAATAAAAAAGGGGTTGCAGTCTGGGGTGTTAGGTGGCCAGATGTAAGGTGTGATGTAGTCGCAGAAATACTCTGATAGCCATGATGTGTTCTCCTGCTTGTGTGTCATGGTGCAGTGTATCATTGCCAGACATTCGATTTTCCAGCAGAGAGCTCCTTTGCCTCACAACCTCCTCAAGACAATTGTTGTAGTCCTCCGTGTTGAGTCTTAGGTCTTGTGGAAATATGAATAGTGCATAACATCGACATCACTAATCATCACACTAAATCCTTCGTAATAATCATTAGACTCATCCAAC
>OZ010595.1:59540547-59550547 GCA_963932145.1 Acanthosepion lycidas
ACTGACATCCATTAAAAACATGGCACGTGGAACTAGAACAGTCTACCCCAGGGATCGAAATAAAGGGTTCATTTCGACATTGCAACCACCTGAAGAAGGCCGGAGAATACAACGGCCGAAACGTTGTAATAAATATGGCGACAATGATGAGGGCTATAGTCCGAATAATGTAAAAAGTGTACATAATACATAATCTCAGAAATATAGACAGATACTGAAAGGATAAAAAAAAAGAATGGGGATCAAGTCATCAGAAGATGACGATAGACATTACATTTAAATTTTTGAAGATATTACTTATTGGGGAAGTAAATAAAAGGGAGTACCATTGTTGAGAAGTTCGTAAGAAGCTGTTGGAGTAGAAGAAGGGGTTACATTTAACTGTTTCAACAATAAAAGTTTGGGACCCAGATGCCAGTCTAGTAGCACGCTTAAATTCCTGCAGTCGGTCTCCACTGAAAATATCTTGTCAGAGAAGATGAAATAAAAAGACAGAGAGAAGCCACATCACGTTTGTGAGAAATTGACTTGAGTCGAGTTTCCACGTCAGAAGCGACCACATTGCATTTCCATCTTTGGATTTTGAACAGATGAACAGCAGGGGAACCAGACAATATATGGCATTAATATTTCATGCATGTATGAATGGTAGATTTGTAAATGTGTAGGAAGAACACAGAGGAGAAAAAAAACCTTTTGGCACGACACAGAGAACCAAATAATAAGTGAATGATTCCAGCATAGAGGTACATTTCGTTAAAATCGTAAGTAAACTTTCCGACATTATGTGGTTTTTCGTGGTTAAGATTGATGATAAAGGTGTTTTATTCAATCTCCCTGTGGTGCAAATTCGATCCCAGACAAATGGTACCATTTCTTTACTAAAGATTTACGGGCATGCGCGTTGATATCGATTGCAGTAAACGTAAACAATGGAAAAGTTGTATTTTATAATGCGATACTAATATGTGAATATTAGTATCGCATTATTATTGGATACGGTAAAGTAAAATATCAGTTTTATCAAAATCATGTTTATTATAAATGCAGCTGTACTTCTGGACTACAGTAAATGAATATACAGTTTGGTGAACGTGGTAGACAGCGCCAGTGGTACATACGCTAATTTTATATCTCGTGTGTAGTGCAACTCCCTTAAAATTAGCTTCAAATTTGCATCATAAGCGAATATATATAGAATATAGAGAATATAGTGATTTACTAATTGTTACTTAGATGTTATACAAAGTCGAAATTGTGTCGTATCCAGTCAGGACATAAGTCACTACGCGATAATAAATGGGCTAGAAAGACAAGCTTGTTTCCTATTACGCCACGTCAGTATGTTCAACGAGGACATAATATATAGTTATCAATAAAAGAAACAGTTAAAATTGGAAATCACACATTGGAGATATCAAAATTAAATACCCTAATTCACCATGTATAATACACATTCATCCATAATACGCAACCCTAAAATTATGCTGAAAGTGTGAAAATATGAATCAATTCACGCATAATACGCACACCTTGTTTGGTAATCAAACCTTATAAATTGTACCTCTCCAATTTCATTACTGTCTGCGTTTCCTACTCTTATTGAGTTATGTGCTCCATCCCTTTTTCATATAAGTGGACTCTACCAAGACTGCTGCCGTTACAGTCAGTGAGAGTAGTCGGGTAGTCAGATAGAGAGTGGATATACGGAGAGTGAGAGAATATACGAATGGAGATAGTGTGAGGTAACCTCTTGTAGAAGTCAGTTACAAGCACTTAGACTCTAATGAAGTCCTACTTAGAGACTATATATATATATATATATATATATATATATATATATATATATATATATATATATATATATATATATATATATATATATATATATATATATATATATATATATATATATATATATATATATATATATATATATATATATATATATTTGCTACTAACCACGTTCCTGGACTTACTAAAAGTATTACTCTTTGTATGATTGTGTAAATACATTTTATTTCTTATATTTAATTATTGCGTTTGTTATTCCTTGGAGACCAAATTCATCTCGGAATCCACAACATATTGAAAAAATGTTTTTAAACATAGAATAATATTATTCTAATTTAGTTTTATTATAATTATTATTTTGGTTTATATTTGTAAGTATTATTTGATACATATGATTGTATTTGACAACCTTATAGGGTTGCAATCGCCGAATGTTAGTATCAAATTGTCGTATGTTTGTGGTCATTTCGCAAATGAAATCGACCTATGAAACAGCTATTTTTTAGCTGTGCATAATATGCAAACCCAGATTTTGTTTATTATTTTTTTTAGAAAAAATGTGTATTATACATAGGGAATTACGGTTAAGTATAACAAATTTAAATATCTAGGAATTTCTTAAACATTGGACGGAAAATGCGACACCGAAATCCGTATGCATAATAAGTACTTATAAGGTAACTGCTGACTTTAACGTTATATAACATGCCGACCAAAACAGTTTAAAAATGTTATCAATGTAAGATATCTATGTGTATGCATTCTGTCACTTTCAAAGTATAATCACATGTATCAGCGAGAAAATAAAGTTAGATTTAAGACCAAATGTGTGCCGCTTTAAAATCTACGATGTCCACGAAGTCAAAATAAATCATAGGTCTTGTGAGATCTTAGAAAGAAACGTTTTAATTATTATTACTAACTCTATCAATATTGGCAATATGTTTATCTCGACTTAGCAGCCGAAAGGCAAACATCTCTAAGTGGCCGTCAAGACCACGGCTAAACAATTGACCAAGCGATGACCAACGAAGCATTCACACTCAACGTTAACTAAATATGGAACAGTTTGTAGCCTTTAGATAAGTCGAGCCTAGTTGGCCCGTGTGCTTCTGAATCTTTAGAACAAGAGAGGTCAAAGGATATGTGACTATCGGAAGTTAGGTGGCCACTTATGTCTTCATTTCAGGGTTTTGCTGGAATGACTCCTGCGGCTACTCATCTGGAGTAGATGGACAGAATTTGAAACGTGGGCGAGCGATAGATACTGTCCCATAAATAAATGGCCATTTCTGAGAGATTTTACTTGAGGGGATTGTGCTGACTAAGTGGATCGACTATGGAGGTAAAGATTTCACACATTTTTCGCCGTTTGCATCGACTGGGGTTGACGATCAAAAGATTTAATATGTTTAAATTATCGGTAAAATAGCTAAATGGAAATAGGAAGATTGTATAGCACGGTTTTCTTCGAATTAGGAAATTTGTTAATATTCTTGTTAGGCGACATGTTGCTTGTAGTTAACTACAGGATGTTCCAAAGATTGAATTGAATTGAGATTGATATCCTTGTAAATTTTATACTTACTTGCCAAATAGAATAATGTTTCTATATGTGACAATATATTATTAAGAAATTTTGTTGGTCGAAATATGGAAGATGACGTCATGCAAATTTTTCCTGCTTTTTATATTATAAGTGAATGTTTTCTGCCAATTGTCGGGTGACTTTTGGAACATGATGTACGTTAATCAAATTTAATTCGCACTAGTTTTACCCTGTACAAGGCCACTCTAACGAGGCGGTTACGTTAGGGGGTAGTTTATATCGATAGGTGGGGGAGATAAGGGTTAACTCTAGACTTGGACAGGTTAAGATCGTAGTGATCCGGGAAACATCCTCTTGGGAGTCTTTTCCATAGGAAAGTGGTTCGGAGGAAAAAGTAGTTTGGGTAGAACTTACTTCGCACCGATGGAATACGGGGGCAATGTGGATGGTTTGATACTGTGTAAGTGGCATGGTGGGTGTTAGCCGTAAAAATCAGAACTGGCGGAACCAGAAGATTCAGTTCGTCCGGGCACTTTCCATGGTAGTAGCGACAGAAAAGTGTGAGGCTCGACACATACCGCCTGTGACAGAGAGGTCAGAGTGTGGCAAATAATTTTTCGTCAACAAAGACACGGAGACGTTTTTGAAGTCTATCAATACATGAATTACATACATTAGAATTTCTCCAAGGTATGATGTTTGTCAAAATTGCTGGATAGTCTCCTCGGAAATGAAGAAGAGACTTAATATGTGGTTCTAGAGAAAGATAATCAAGATATCATGAACCGAACATGTAAACAACGACGAGCATTTCGAGAATATGGAAACAAAAAAGAATTATACTTAACATCTAAATGAAGCAGTTGAAATTTCTGAGGCACTTAATAAGGTAGGAGCCCTTAGAAAATCTGATAGTCACAGGACAAATTGAGGAGAAAGATGAATAAAGGAAACTAAAACGTAACATACTGGGTGAGATTGAGAAAATAGTGAGGGAGTAAAACCTTAATCCGCTTCAGGGGATGCTGATATCCTCTTTTAAGAACTACCGATTGAGCAACTTCCACGTGAGATCACAACAAATTTTGTTGATGAGCGGATGACAATTCCATGAAATTCAGAGTAAATAGGGAATAGACATTGGCCTCTTTATTTTCAAAGACTACTTACTTAAATGAGTTGTCTTCGTGAATTACCGTGGCTGACCGTATTTTTGGCAAAATAAATACTTTATTATTTTTCTGATGTATTGGTGAATAGTGAATATCTGTATATTAAAACAATGTTATGCAACGCAAGGATAAAATAGAAATATTCTGTGCATTGCATTTCCTGTTCTAGACTAAATGTTTTTCTTGATGGATTTTGATAGGAACAGAAGTGAAAAGGAGACGCAATCTTCGGTTGTAATTATTTAACAAGAGGAAAATCTGAACTGAAACATTTTAAGTTTTAGTTTTCTTTAATATCAAACGTTTCTGAAAAGAGTGCTGAACTGTTATGTGATACATGTCCTCCTATATCTCAGTGAATGCTGGATAATCTCCTCGAAAATGAAGAAGAGACTTAATATGTGGTTCTAGAGAAAGATAATCAAGATATCATGAACCGAACATGTAAACAACGACGAGCATTTCGAGAACATGGAAACAAAATAGAAACTTATACTTAACATCTAAATGAATCTGTTGAAATTTCTGAGGCACTTAATAAGGTAGGAGCCCTTAGAAAATCTGATAGTCACAGGACAAATTGAGGGGAAAGATGAATAAAGGAAAGTAACGGGTAACATACTGGGTGTGATTGAACAAATGGGGGGAGTAAAACCTTAACCCGCTTCAGGGGATGCAGATATCCTATTTTAAGGACTACCGATTGAGCAACTTCCATATGAGATCTTAAAACAATAAATTTTAAACTACATTCAAAATGTTGAAATATACCAATACTAATACCAATAGAACCATTATGGTTAAGAATATTTTTGATATTCACTGAACATTTGGCAGGGGTTTGATTAATCGCATTTGTCTTGATAATGGGATGAACTTTTATATAGCAAGGCGTTTTATAATATAATCCGTTTTTCATATTTTCACGTTTAGCATTTCATGAAAAGATTCACCACATGGAAACATGTGCGACTCTGTGTCCAAGACAGTTAACAATGTCTTTTCTATCATACAAATCAAATCTATTGAAGGTGATTTCTGAAATATATTACTTACTCAAAAATGCCTTAATTGTAAATGATATACCTCGGTATAATTGTAATGAATTGGTGTTTGAATTGAAAAGAAAAATCCCTAGCTTTATATATTAGTGATTTTATACAAATATTGCATAATGCATTTTTTGTGTGATATTGTTTGTTGTTATTTAAAGTGTAAACAACATTAATTAAATAAAACCTGAGATCTAAAAGTAAAGAAGAAAAATATTCATAGGGGAAATATTAAAATATATCATTTAATTACATATTATTTAGCTTCTATATATATATATATATATATATATATATATATATATATATATATATATATATATATATATATATATATAAATTTAAGTTATACGGAACTTGGTAAACCGAATTGGTAAATCCAAAGAGGATGAAATCCTGAGAGCTCAATGTGAGGACAGAGCTAATATGTAATGAAAAACAAACCACTTTAAGGTACCATTACGATAATTTATTTCACCTAAATCCTTTTTTTAAGGATTCAGGATCATCAGGTAAAACTTCCAACAACGAATTGAGACGAAAAATGGGATTAGAAATTGGTGGGTAGTGTAATTTTTGTAATTTTCTATCTCTCTTAAGTATATATATATATATATATATATATATATATATATATATATATATTGCAAAGGGTTGTCTTGATAATGGGATGAACTTTTATATAGCAAGTCGTTTTATATTATAATCTCCTTTTGATATTTTCAAGTTTAGCATTTCATGAAAAGATTCATCAACGGGAAACCTGTGCGACTCCGTGTCCAAGAGAGTTGACAATATCTTTTTTATGATATAAAACAAGCTCATTGAAAGTGATTTCTAAAATATATTATTTACTCAAAAAATACCTTATTGAAAAATTGAAATATATTAACTTATTGTTTTAAAATGAGATCCTATTTCTGATATAAACACAGTATCCAGTCATTACCTGGTTTATAAAAGAGTGACCTCTGCTTTGATTCGATTTACAAAGGTAAAGATTAAAAATGTGATCAGCCCAATGATAACTCTGTACAAATGGTGGAAAAGGACACTTTTCAGAATTTGTAATAGTAAGGGCGGACTGAGGTCGTTCCACTAAGCATGTCGACAGATATCTCGTCTAGTTCTAGGTTGGTGCATAATAATCAGGCGTTATTAAACACTATTTATTATGAAAAAAGAAGCATAACAATTCAACAATAACATTTTTAAATGATTATTCCAGAGCGTAAGATTACCGACACAGATTTTTATAACCTGAAAATAAAATAATATTTTTATTAAAAAAGTAAATGAACCAGAAATTTTCATTAGCAAATAACTCGCCGACAAAAAAAAATCCCCCCCAAAAACAACTAAAAACGCTTGATAATTATGTACCAATCCAATATATTGTACCGCTTAGTTACTGCTTCTTCTTTTATGTGCCGTGCACCTTCAGGACGTGGGCGATCATAGCACTCCACATGTTCCTGTCACTTGTAGTCCTTAATAAGTCTTGTCTTTTTGTTATTTCTCCCAAAGCTCTACCCTCCATTTACTAAAGATCTGTTTCGCGCTGTTTTCCTCTGTTACTCATTCCCTCAATCGGCCCTGTGAGTATCAGATTTTCTAAGCCGGCCTTCCTCATTACGTGGTTTAGAAATTTCAAATGAGTCTTCCTACTGTTAATTAGATTTCCTTTTCATTTCGATTTTCTCCAAAATCTTGTCGTTGCTCACATGTTTGATCCATGGTACCCTCGGAATCTTTGAGTAAAAACATTTCCGTTGCTTCAAGTCTCTTCTTCATCTTTGAAGAGATTGTTCAGCATTCGCTGCTATAAAGGAGGACGGATATCACCTACATATTCTTTGTTGCTAAAGAAATTTTCCTGTCTCTTAATATTTTGCTAAGCTCTTGTTATGCATCTTTGGCTATCCCAATACATCTTTGGATCTCGGGGTCGCATTCTATAGTTATTGTTACATAACCAAATGTACGAACTAACGATTTAATCCATTATTTATCAACTGAGAATTACACTAGTAAAATAATAGCAGCACAGTTTTGGACTTACTGGAAATAGGGCAATGGATGACTGTGATGTACTAAATACGTGTAGGGTCAGCGGAACGAGAAAAACCTAACGTGTAGATTGAATAAAGTGTTCTGCTTGAAGTTCTCTAAATGTTACATGGATGAACAAAAAAACTGAGGCTGGAGGACACAAACAACGGCTAAAGCATTGTAAAAAAAAAACAAATAAAAAAGATGAGGACAATAGTTCGCATGTAAATAAATTTGCAAATTAATAAAAAAAATTCGAAGTCCATGATTTGACCATGATCAGATCTTTCTACAGTTTCATCCTTATTAACAGTTTCTTTGTTTTTTTCTACCTCATACGAGTGATGTTGGTGATACATGGCTGTCCTGCGTTAGCCTGGAACGCAGCATTCTTGGTTTCAAATCACAAGTACTCCCATTGGGTTAGTCTGGTGATTTATATTTTTTCTGCCAATGACTCCCTGAATATATAGGCAGAACTAGTCATATGTGAAAAGTGAGAATTCATCAGTAGGTACCAGCGAGAATTCCTAGAGGAAAAGCTGGGTATTTTTGTACGCTTGTCAATGCATTCGGGTCTGCAATTGCAAAATATCTTTTAAGTTATCATATTTATGACTTGTCGTTCCTAATTTTTTCTTGTTCCTCAGTAGAGCATATCCAAATTATCAACTGAAAGTACTTAAAATTATATATATATATATATATATATATATATATATATATATAAGCAGCCTCTCTTCTGTAATCAGGTGTGGCAGTTAGGTCTCAGTGTTATCTGTTTTTGCGATGTATTTTTTGTCATGTATTTTTCTATATCTCTGAGATGATGTATTATGATTACTTATATTGTTTACATTATTTGGACTGTTATCTCCATATTCGTTGCCATATTCACCACATTTAGTCCATTGTACAGGCGATTTCGGTCTTCTTCAGGGGATTGGAATTTCGAACAACGAACTTGCCTTCCTGGATATACTAATATCTCAAACAGTGCATGGGTTCAAGACATCCATATACCACAAGCCTACATTTCGCTGCTTACAACATCGAGCAAAAGTCATAGGTGGCGACCCCGTGACATATGAACAAGAGAACAGTATAAATATAAGCAGAATCCTACAACGTATCATGTACCCTGGATACAAGACAGCAGCTCCGACAAACTGGGATAGAAGGGTACAAGAAGATAGCAACCCTCAGAAAACAGCTTCAGTCTACCTACTCTATGTGAAGGTATTTTCGGAGAAAATACAAAAAGATATGTGGTCCATATAACATCAGGACAACTTTTAAAAGTTGTTCAACATTTCGCAAGACACTTCTTCCGAGTTATACCACCCTATAGAAGACACCATGACTAAGAACTGTGTGTACACCGACCCGTGCAGCTGTGATGAGAAATATGAAGGTGAAACAGGCCGGCCCCTTAATGTAAGACAGCAAGAACATCGTAAAGCGGTAACACGAGGGGAAATAGAAAAGTTAGGCGTAGCTGGCCACATATGGAGGGAAAAGGGAGATCACCGCCCCCTGTTAGATGAGCTTGAATTAATATAAAGAGAACATCATAGGGAAATACGAAAATTTAAAGAATCAGCACATATACTAGGCCACAAATATCTCCTGAGCCAACCAAGCATAGAAATAAATACAATATTGGAACCAGTAATAAACAGTGCTAGAGAAAAACAATGAATAACAGAAAAATATAAGCTCTGGTAAAAAAATAAATAATAGAAAGAGACAAATTGCAAAAATGGTAAAAATGGTTGCTAAAGAATTACATTTATAAGTCCCAAAGACACATGGGCCAGTGGATAAAGGCATTGGTTAGATTCAGTGATTAAACCCAAAGAATTAACGAGGAATAACTGAGATATTCTGAAAAGACATTTCACGTGGAACTAGAACAATCTACCCCGGTGGGCAAAATCCAATCACCTGAAGAATGCCGGAAAGTACAACAGTCGAAACATTGTGAATATGGCAATGAACATGAGGATAGCATTCGGAATAATGTAAGTAATGTATTGTTATCTTTGGTAATTTGACCACAATTTTTTGTCTTAATCTCTGTGAACACATTTATAATCGTTTTGTCCCCTTTGATAACTGATTATTTTCACTTGTTACTTTCTTTTATAAATTTTCAATTTACAATTGAGAAAAAATGTTTGCCGTGTTTTTCCTTTGTTAATATAGTTTATGCAATAAATCTTGTTTAAAATTTCCATTTTAACGCTATACTAAAATTGCCTTTAACATCTGTTTCCAAAAATAAATCTTAACCCTACGCAAATAAATAAATAAATAAATGTTCCTAATGAACTTTTCAAGTTTCATTAATTAGCTTGGATTCACTGTTATCACTGACA
>OZ010595.1:59555547-59570547 GCA_963932145.1 Acanthosepion lycidas
TGAGCAAATATCTGCAATAATAATAGTAGACGGGTATCCTCGAATATATATATATATATAATGGAATATGCATGCATATATATATATATAATATTCGATGTTCTTTATATATATATATTCAATGTTCTTTATATATATACATATATATGTATATATATAATATTCAATTTGCTTTATATATATATATAATATTCAATGTCCCTTATATAATTATATATATAATATTCAATGTTATATATATATATAATATTCAATGTTCTTTATATTTATATAAATATATAATATTCGATGTTATATATATATATAATATTCAATGTTCTTTATATATATATAAATATATAATATTCAATGTTATATATATATATAATATTCAATGTTCTTTATATATATATATATATATATATATATATATATATAATATTCAATGTTTTATATATATATTTATATATATATAATATTCAATGTTCTTTATATATATATATATATATATATATATATATATATATATATATATATATATATATATATATATATATATATATAACTCTCGTGTATAGTAGAATGTTTTGAATTCTCGGAAAAGATAAAAACATACAAACAACGACATGAAAACTGAAGAAAGCCGGAGGATAAAACTAGTGGAACATTTGAGATTTTAAAACGCAAGATAATTGAATAAATTAGTGTATAATATTGGTAATTTTTTCTCACTAAAACTCAGAGATTATTTTTTTCTTTTCAATGAATTAATTTGGTGTCCATGTGTTAAGTCTCTCCCGCTAGTATGGTTTCTTTTATACTGAAGCGTAATTTTAGACGATTTATAACGGCCGCTAAATTCCGAAGTAAAAGAAGGTTTCGCAGTCACCTGTGAAAAGAAAATCACTTCAATTAAACGGCTGTTAATCAAGATAATTGGTTATTGTTTATAATAAAATTTAAGCTAAAAATAAATGATAATTATTCGCGACACATTACAAAACGAAGCCTAATTAAGTTTACACGCTACATATGTTATGGAAAATAAATACTTAATTGCTTTCCAGACGCCATAAAAATTATAGGAAATCATGGACCAGGAAATAATAAAAAAGATTTAAACAGCATTTATTTAACAAAAAATATATATATATATATATATATCCGAAAACATTTTTATTATCAATCTTCTTTTTATGTGTCAAGTTCTTTCAGGTCAAAGGTGATCATTGCTCTCCCCTATTTTCTTTTATTTATTTATTTTTCGTCTAACTAATATGTAACATTCATCTACGTCTCGCTATCTTTAATCAGGTTATTTGGTGTTTACCCAGCATCTCACGGCTTAAATATGTCTTGCGTGCGTTGAATTCGCCAGGCCTCTTTCCTCACCTGTTCCTCGGTTCTCGTACGATTACCTAAGTTAACCGACACCGATCCTGGTTAGTATCTAGATCACTGAACGCTTGGTAATACCAGGCGCTGTAAGCCTGGACGTGCGGGTGGAATCATAGAGCCGAACTCCTTTTACATTCGGGTTATGCGGAAATACCCTCATGGATTCAACTCTTCTCACGCCAGTTTGGGGTTAATTAGTATGGCATCAGTAAATCTGTAGTTCAGTGCTCTGTTTTACTTGATTAGATTTTCGTATCGATAACATTTCTGAATGTGTTAAGCACTATGATTTTATACATTTCTTACGGTATAATTTCTAAGTTTTTTTTTTTTTTTGTCGTTTTAGATGCGGTTCTGAAATCTTGGAGTGGCTTGGTTTGCATTTACTAGTGTTTTTGATAAATATGACGCCACTTGTTTAAAGTCCTGAGGTGCGTTTAGTTTTATCACAAAGAGGGATACGAAAGGTAAACAGTTCACTCGGTACGGCACACGATGAAGATTTCGGAAAACTTTACAAAGTAGAACGTTACTTCCTGCAGTAGCGACTTTGACATGCCAAATACACAGAAGTTCCCTCAGTAAATGGAATGTGGGCTTGGAGCAGATTCAGCATTTACTATTTGGATATTCGTATTCATTCCTTTCCTTGGCGGCAGGGTTCAACCTAGTATTCTGGAATAATGATAACGGATTGGGAATGTAGAACACAGGCTCAGCAATTCGTAAAGCTCATTAAGCATGATGAAATATTTATAAAATTACACAAATTTACTTAACCATCGTAAAAGAAGTGATGTTCTTACGATGAGAAATATTCTCCTGGTTATAAATTTGAACCAACGCCGGTGCAATAGTCCCCTGCCCACCTCCAGCTTATGTTAGAAGGACGCCACACTCTACTACATCTCAACTTTCATGAGGTACTATTCACATAAAATACTATTTTTATCGTAATATATTTATATACACCAATAGATCAGGTGCAATATAGGTGAACAATTCAACTAGAAAAAGTGAAAATAAATACAATGTATCTAAATACAGATTAGAGATATGTCATAATAGTTCATGACATCTTAAATAAATCAATAATTTTTGCAGCAGTTTTTAATATCGACAATTTTAATACGTTCTTAGTTGTGGATAAAAATAGTGAATTTCATATAGTTTATTTTTTTTCGACGCAAAAAAAAAAAAAATACGGATTTGGACAAGAAAGAAATATCCCAGAATAAAGTCAAAATCTGCAAAAAAAGATATCATCCTTTTAGAATCAGTTGTGTTTAGATTAATTTGTAATACATATAAATTTAGGTATTACAAAGCAAATGTTGAGAGCGAGGGGGACATATCAATGTCCGTGGCTCCCATTCGGCTCCATTGCCGGTAGAGTGTCCAGGGGTAGTACGCAACAGACCAACTTTGAACTCTATTTCCATATCAATCTCTGTCTCTCTCATTTTACACCCCCAATATATATATATATATATATATATATATATATATATATATATATATATATATATATATATATATATATATATATATATATATATATATATATATATATATATATATATATATATATATATAATATATATATATATATAATATATATATATATATATATATAATATATATAATATATATATATATATATATATATAATATATATATATATATATATATATATATATATATGTGTGTGTGTGTGTGTGTGTGTGTGTGTGTTAGGTAAATAATCCAAAGTTCTTTAATATTTTTGTTATTATTTTTTATAAAATAGTGCTCCATACAAAAATAGAGCATAAATATAATTATTTATTAAATATTTTTAAATAAATAATCATATATATATATATATATATATATATATATATATATATATTATATATATAGTTTTAAATAAATAATCATATATATATATATATATATATATATATATATATATATGATTATTTATTTAAAACTATTTAATAAATAATTATATTTATGCTCTACTTTTGTAGATAATTAATTATGTTCCCTGTCCTTAAGAGATAAATATAAATATAAATATATATATATATATATATATATATATATATATATATATATATATATATATATATATATATATATAATATCTTAAGGACAGAGATCATAATTAATTTCGGCCCCCTTTCTTCAGGAATGTAATCGTCGGCAGAATAAAACAAAATAGGTGATCAGAATTTTATTTTGTTTTACCAACAACTGATTATAAGATATAAATTACCAAACAAGAGGATGGAAAAGTAATAACAATTTTCTTCCCAGTTAGGCGACTGATTCCCTGAATAGGGTCAATTCATGTTTTAATTCCCGTTGTCTGCAGAGGGTTGGACGTTGCCTATTAATAATAACCGACTCCAATATGTCTAAATTGAGTCTGGTCCATGCCCTGTGCAAGACAGAAAAGAACTCAGGAGAATAGTTCGTCCTGCAAGCAACAGAATTTAATAAATGATCAATGATAGCTGAATCATGAGTCTGGATGCCACAGGCTCGAGTTTACGCACCTGATCCGGGACAAGCGGGACGATACTAATCTCTGACCTCTAGAGAGTCTTGCCAACATAGTCGATCTCATATCGACATTTATATTGTTATATAAGTGGACTTTGTTGATATGCAGATAAGACATTCTTATGGCATGGACTGAAACTTCATTGGGCTTATTTTTTTTTTTGCTCAGTGGTAGATGTAACAACACATTCGGGGTAATCGTTCATTAAAAATAGCCGTTTAATATTCTTTAACTCAGCGTCATGTCTACACTCAGAACGCAACATCAAACGATGAGTAGGGGTACTGATAAGATTAATTTTCCTGCTTCTGGGAGCAAATGTGTCTCAATTTAGGTAAAGCTCAGAAAATAGTGGATTTACGATAGACTGTTAAGAAAGCTCAAAGGTGTTCTTTCATCCAGGAAAGAAAGCTGATTATTTTCTTGTACCTATATACTTGTATATTTTAAAGATGGATGGAGATTATTAACGCATAAAAAAACATTCTTCCGCATTCTTACGACGTAAAGGTATCATAAACTTAGGGGAAGTAACAGTAAGGCTTATTAATTTTATCAAAAATCTCTTTCTCATAAAAGCCAACAAAAATGTGTGCCATCAGAGGAACTATTGGCGTAGCAAACTCCATTAATCCAACAAAAAAAACAATCTCTAGGAAAGGTGGAGGCTTTGTGGGTTCGTGATACTAAAAGTCAGCACACATTTCTCTTGTTTCATCAAGTGGAACATTTATAGACAAACTAGTTCTATCAAACGACACAAAAATCTAAGTGTTAGAATTAGGTTTCAATTTTCGCATATAATCAGCGAATTGAAACGAGTCAGACACACGATATTCCGAATAGAATAATAAAATCGGATCCAGAACCTCATTAAGCCACTTGATCAAATTGTGCTGGACAGAGACCAGCATAGACAAAATGTATCTAAGTAAACTTTCTCTTATGAAGTTCTAACAATCTCTTGTGTAGTCGGACTTCAGTTCATATATATATATATATATATATTTATATATATATATATATATTTATATCCGGGTTCACTTTTACAAATATTGGGGGGGATGCTCACAACAAAACAAGGACAAACGTCCATATAAGCATTTGTCTGCAAATCCTCCGTCTTTTACATATTAAGTTTCAAATTTACGATAGACATCTATAATCCAAGATACAATTCCTAAATACTTTCACAAATTTTGGTGAGGCATTCATTACACCAAAATAAGGTAAAATGTACATAAAAATCATGTCCAAAAATCCATCATTCAACGAAAATACAGTAATTCATGACAAATCTTTAAATTGTTCTCCGTTTGCTTCTATTAGGTTGGTGCAAAAATAATGACGTAATAATGTCGTTTTTGACGTCAAAAATTACTTCAAAAACGACATTATTACGTCATTGTTTTTGCACCAACCTAATACACACGCATGCACCCGTCGGATCCTTGACTGGGAGTGGGGGGTCTTTCAAATACTCCCACAAAATATCAAAAGGATTCGCAGGACCCCATGAGACGTTGATGACGCTTCTCTGCGTTACTGATGCTTGCTGGATAAATATATATATATATATATATATATATATATATATATATATATATATATATATATATATATATATATATACTAGGTTGGTGCAAAAATAATGAAGTAATAATGTCGTTTATTGACGTTAAAAAAATACGTCAAAAGACGACATTATTACATCATTATTTTTGCACCAACCTTATATATATATATATATATATATATATATATATATATATATATATATATTGAAATTACCCGTCGCAAGCAACTCAATTCCCATAAACAGAAAGCCAGACTTCTGCACATATGATTTAATTATAGTGGTGAAACCAAAAACACTTTAAAAAGAGCCGAATATAATGAATTGATGCACCGTTCGCCATAATGTCCCCAAACAACCCTCCGCATGAATTTGAATTCAAAGTTGTCCGACTTCTAGAAGGATCCAAATAGTAGCATGCATTCGAATTACAGTCTCTCTCTCATATATATATATATATATATATATATATATATATATATATATATATATATATATATATATATATATATATATATATATCCATATATATATATATATATATATATATATATATATATATATATATATCCACATACAAGCCTGTTTCGCTCTATCACAGTTCATCAGTGTGGATATACATCCGATACCATATATATAACCATATATATATATAGCCTTCACACCTCTTCAACGTTTCCCCTCGGTGCATAATTTCAACTGACGTTTACTTTTATATCTCCTCTCACACACTCATTCCATCAATAAGAATATTAGTTTAGTCCGATGACGTCTTTTTAGAGGATGATCCTCGTTATACTGATTATTTTTAATTTGTCAATCAATTATAGATAGATAGTGAAAGGAAGAAGAAAACAAAGAAAGAGAGGAAGCAAGAGGAAGTCATAGAAAAAAATAAAGAGAGAACGCGGACAGTAAAAAAGAGGAAAGAAAGAAAGAAAAGCTAAAAGAGAAATAAAAGAATGGAAATAGCATTCTTGAGAAAAGCAAACAAATTTAATTACATTAGAAAAAAAGAATGAAATATAGAAAAAAAAATAAAATGATAAAAGTGCTTAAAAAAAGGAAAGGAAGAGGAAAAGGAAAGAATGGAAAGCTAAAAGGGAAATAAAAGGCAAAAATATTATTGAGAAAAGCAAACAAATATGGTTGCATGAGAAAGAAAAAAAAATAGAATGAAAGAAGGAAAGATCAACAAAGAAATAAAGAAAGATAGGCAAAAAAAAGAAAGAAAAAATGGGGAAGAAACAACATGAAAGAAAGAAAGAAAGAAAGAAAGAAAGAAAGAAAGAAAGAAAGAATGAAAGAAAGGCAGAAAATCGAAAAGAAAAAAAAGAGAAACGGACGGGGCAACAAAAAGAAAGGAAACATATTAATAGAAAGAAAGAAAGAAAGAAAGAATTAAAGAAAGAAAGAAAGAAAGAAACAGGAAACATCATTTGGCATAGAAAAAAGACAGATCGAATGAATTAAGAAGAAAATGGAAGAAAGAGAAAAGCATAGATTGAAATAAAAATCTAATGAAAGGTGAAAAAAAAAGGAATGCAACAAAATTCTTGTGAAAAGCAAAAAAAAAGTTACATAAGAAAGAAAGAAAGAAAGAAGGAAAGAAAGGAAATCTAAAGGTAAAAAGAAAAAAAAAAGAGAAACGGACGGGGCAACAAAAAGAAAGGAAACATATTAATAGAAAGAAAGAAAGAAAGAAAGAAAGAAAGAAAGAAAGAAAGAAAGAAAGGCAGAAAATCGAAAAGAAAAAAAAGAGAAACGGACGGGGCAACAAAAAGAAAGGAAACATATTAATAGAAAGAAAGAAAGAAAGAAAGAAAGAATTAAAGAAAGAAAGAAAGAAAGAAACAGGAAACATCATTTGGCATAGAAAAAAGACAGATCGAATGAATTAAGAAGAAAATGGAAGAAAGAGAAAAGCATAGATTGAAATAAAAATCTAATGAAAGGTGAAAAAAAAAGGAATGCAACAAAATTCTTGTGAAAAGCAAAAAAAAAGTTACATAAGAAAGAAAGAAAGAAAGAAGGAAAGAAAGGAAATCTAAAGGTAAAAAGAAAAAAAAAAGAGAAACGGACGGGGCAACAAAAAGAAAGGAAACATATTAATAGAAAGAAAGAAAGAAAGAAAGAAAGAAAGAAAGAAAGAAAGAAAGGCAGAAAATCGAAAAGAAAAAAAAGAGAAACGGACGGGGCAACAAAAAGAAAGGAAACATATTAATAGAAAGAAAGAAAGAAAGAAAGAAAGAATTAAAGAAAGAAAGAAAGAAAGAAACAGGAAACATCATTTGGCATAGAAAAAAGACAGATCGAAGGAATTAAGAAGAAAATGGAAGAAAGAGAAAAGCATAGATTGAAATAAAAATCTAATGAAAGGTGAAAAAAAAAGGAATGCAACAAAATTCTTGTGAAAAGCAAAAAAAAAAAGTTACATAAGAAAGAAAGAAAGAAAGAAGGAAAGAGAGGAAATCTAAAGGTAAAAAGAAAAAAAAAGAGAAACGGACGGGGCAACAAAAAGAAAGGAAACATATTAATAGAAAGAAAGAAAGAAAGAAAGAATGAAAGAAAGAAAGAAAGAAAGAAAGAAAGAAAGAAAGAAAGAAAGAAAGAAAAATCGCGGAAGAAAAATGTAAAGAAAGATCCTAAAATAAAGAAAGAAGAAAGAAACAAAAGAGGGAAGGCCATAAATATAGGGGGTGGCGAGAGAGAACTTAAAAAGAAAATACAAGAAGAATAATCCCGAAAACAAGTGATTGATTCCAAAGAATATCAAGTTCTTCATTTGTTGTTACTTCGATAGTGTTTTGTATTGAGTGATGTCAAATACATAATGCGATTTTGAAGAGTAAACATCTCCGAGGCGACAAACAAGTTTGAATCAATGGACCGAATAATGCGTGATGCCGATTGGCCAATATGTGACTTTATAAATGTGAATAAAAATATGAAAGAAATGTAAACACATGATTAAAAGGAAGACAGGGAAGGAAAAAAATGTAAGAAACACTCAAATAAACAAAAAAATAATGTATTATTTAAAAATAATTATTAAGTACCTTGGCCGGAATATCAGAAAATCAAAACAACTAGACTTCTTATTTAAGTGCCGAGTCCCCTCAGGACGTAGGCGGTCATGCCTCTCCACAAGTTCCTGTCCTTTGTAGCTCTTAACAATTTTTGCCTTCTTGATATTTCACGTAAAACCAGTTCTATCATTCATTTATGCAAGCACACTAAGTATATTATGAGTTGTTTTCCTTTGTCTCTCTTGCTTTCAATCTGTCCTGTTCGTATCAGATTTTCCAAGCCCTTTTTCCTCATTATGTGCGCCAGAAATTTCAACTGTCCTTTCCTGATGTTAAGCATAAGTTTCCTGTTCGTTTCCATTTTCTCTAAAACTTCCACGTTGCTCACGTATTCGGCCCATGCTATTCTCAGCATCTCTCTGTAGAACCACATTTCTGTTGCTTCAAGTCTCTTTTTTATCTGTGCCGAATGTGTAAATCACTCCCTCGAGTGGTTTGTAACACCCTATTTATCATCTTTCAGTTGCGTCTCAATCCTTGGGCAGAGTGCACTCAGGGGCGACTCCGTCAAAGAGTCGAAAACTGAGGAAAATTATACTGGGAGGTGTACAGCCCTGGGGAACAGCTGCCTAAGGCTGCGCCCTCTCATTGCATCAAAGAAGGGGATCGGTGCTCGCGCCGAGGCCATAACAAACGACAGTTGCGGAGGCTGCGGGCAATTTTTGCTTCTAGCCCGCGTGTACGCGCTCAGATCCCCACCTTCAAAACTGATCTTGTATCACAACTCTTCTTAGTGGGGAGACAGAATAGATACATTATCTGTGCAGAGATTTTCCAGGATTCATTGCCATATAAGAGGGAAGACAACGCGTAAAATTTCAGTATTGTTTTCTTTGTTTCTAATGAAGTTTTTTTTTCTGTCTCGTAATACGCAGCTTCGCTTTTGGGAGGAATCTTTGGCTATCCCAATTCATCTTAGGATTTCAGTGTGGCAGTTTCTGTTAATAAATTTCTCAAAATCGTTTGGAACTTTTTCGTTTTGGTATCTTCGTAATTTACAATTTTGAGCTCATCCTTTTGTTGACAACAGTAGATTCTGTTTTCTTGCAATTAATGTTTAGTCTTTTCTTCTCTCTTTCCTTCACCACATTGTGTAAGAGTATTTGCAGTTTTTTTCTTTTTTCATGTCTGCTATCAACATCGTGTCATCTGCATATTTTATACTGTTAAGATTGTGGCCGCCAATAATAAATCCTGGTAGGACTTCTAATTCTCTCTTAATCGGCTTTCTGTATAGGTTGAATAACACCTGTGAGAAGACACTGCCTTGTCTTACACCCCTTTCTATTTTTATATATTTGCTAAGATCATTTTCTACACAGATGAAGGCCGTTTACTCCCGGCTTAGGTTTTCATTATTCTAATAACTTTCCCAAATATTTAGTGAAACAAAACTCTGGAAGTTTTGAAGATATATGTTATATAAAACGAGAAACGGAGTGAGAGAGAGAGTAAGAGAGAGAGAGAGAGAGAGAGAGAGAGAGAGAGAAGTAAAATCAATGTCATATACCGTACCTATGAACACCAATGGGTATATCCCAATTCCCATAAAGACGTTTGGACACTATTGTAAGTGGGGGTAATAATGCTGTATAGGTAATTTACCACGAGCAGTGGTTTAACTACTTAACAACGCTGGCGAGTATTGTATTTTGTTGATGCTATAAAGAAAACCATTGCATTTGCAACCTCCATTTTCGTTATTCCTAATTCTGTAACCGGTCCTAGGTTACAACAATACAATAACTGGGTGTTTAGGAGAATAGAATATGCAGGCGTATTTTGATGTTTTCATGATTCGTTTAAATAACGAACACTTAAAAGTAAAAAAAAAAAATAAATGGTTAATATAAAATAATATCCTTTCTTTCACTATTTAACCCAACGATTGTCCATTAATTAAATTTTTCAAACATTAATGAGTCACAAAACAAAACTTATCCGAATAGTAAAAGAATACAGCGATTTTGTTAACCACACTATAACAAACAATGGCGTATTTGTACTCGGTATGATATGAGAATGATTAATACATATGCAGAAGGAAGTATTCCTGTATTTTATAGATTATCAAATGAGTTTGAAAAATTATCTCACAAAGAACTATTTTAATTACTACGAAAACTTGGTTTATTTAGTAACAAAAAAAGATATTAGAATTATCCAGAAGAGGCAAACCAAATGAATATGCATAGAAAATGAATTCAATTAATATTTATTTAAAAACAAAAAAAAAAGATATTAAAATAATCCAGAAGGAGTAAACCAAGTGAATATGAATAGAAAATGAATTTAATTAATATTTATTAAAAAAAAAAAAATGATTATTAAAATAATCCGGAAGGGGTAAACCAAATGAATATGGATAAAAAATGAATTCAATAAATATTCAAATATATATAGCGTTCAGGACAAGTATATATCTTCTCACAAAACTTATTCAACTTGAGAGAATTAGATGTCCTACCAAATTCATTAATGGCGGCCATAATCATAAGAACACGAGGTATCATTAATTTATAATTAAGTTAAGTTGCCTAGGTTGAACTGAAAGATCTATATTAACAGTTTCTTTTTCCTCACTCCCTTCCGGATCAATGATTTCCAGCCAACTTTAATATAAACAAAAATAAATGCAATATCAATCGCTGTCTAGTGTCCTCCCAATTACATGTCTTTTGCTCTCGCGCCTTTATAATGTTTCTCTTTACTAATTCATCCACGCCCAGTAACCCCTTGTATCAAGTAGACCGATAACGATTGACATTGATAATAGATTTTTGAAGATCAAGTTGATTGGGAACCGAGAAGCTCGGAGAGAGTTCCATGAGCTAGGAGTGCGATAGAAGAAATTCTTAGCATAGAACTTACGGTTCCATCTAGCCAAAACAATCGCAATATGATGTGATCTTGTTGTCAATCTAGCACTGCGCTTAAATTTATAAAGTTGAAGTACCATAGTGCAAAGTTCGTCAGAGCAGTTACCACGAAATTATTTCTAGGAAGGGCACAAGAAGCTGCATTAGAGCGGTGGGAAAGAAACTGAAGCCGAGATGCCATGTGAGGATCAATATCATTGCAAATTCTTCAAGAAGTTATAAAAATATTTCTTATTAAATGTAGTCTATTTCTGAATTTCTCTTTCTCTTTGGTTTTTCATTTAAATATTTTATTTTAAAATACGCACTATTTAATATAAGGTACTGTGAGATCGGAACTACCTACACAATAGACTGTTCTAGGTCTATATTAAGTATGCGACACAACACTCTACAGTCAGAGACAGAGATAGTCAGTCACTCAACTGTTGAACGACAGATCGGTTGAACTCTCTGCCTTCGGGCTGGAGGAACCCGAAGGAGGCTACGCCGATGAGGAGACTCACTTTCGGACAGGTAAACCGACCCTGAACCCGTTTATACGGGTTCAATGGGCATATTTATGGCCGAGCCCACGGGCTCGGAGAGCCCACGTTAAAAAGGCCTTGTGCCACATGACACCCTCGTGGAGGGGTGACTGAATATCATCAGAAACAGAGAGACAGTGAGAGCCGTGTACGACTACAAGTATTGGACACTAGCATATAGTAAGCTCCGCTTGCATTATCTCTGTAACCTGTTGTTAATATATATCTTTCTTACATCTAATCCGTGCTCCGTGTTTTACTTCTGTGGTCCCGACTTTGGCCCCACATCAATAAGGTATTGATTATCCAAAATCATATACTGTTCGGGATCGTGCGGATTTTTTTTTTAACACAGATATTTTGAAGCAAATGATAATAAAACGAAACAAGGCAAACAGAAACATAAAAAAAGTAAAACAATTGAAAAAAAACGATAAAAAAAAAAAAGAAATCGAATAAATGTTAAAAAATTATAAAAATTGATTAAAATATAAACATAAGAGAGCTTCAAATAAGTAGAAAACATAAACAGGAAGAGGATAAAAAGAAACGAAGGAAGAGAAGAAGAAAATAAATGAAAAAAATTACCGTATAGACTCGAGTATAGGACGAGTTTCTATGATTTTTACGCGAAAATCATGCATTTTGTGTTATTGATTTATTTTTTACGGTTTATCAACTTTTTCAGGTTATTTATAAATGGAAAATATTTTTAAATTTTCTTTTTTGGAGGTAATAATAATTTGCTGACACAAGTTGATGTAATAAATATGCATACACCTGGGTTCCCCCTCACATTAATATGATTGGTTGGTATCAGCCATAAATACAGACTAATTGCGGACGCCTATGGACGACGCCTATTGACTACGCCTATTGCCTAAGCCTATTGGCTACCACTACGACGAGGGCCAGTCCATTACGGTTATCTGCTAGATTGTCCTACTCGGTTACAGTAGTCCAAAACCACTTTGCTACTTCGAACAAATATATCCCTTTCCGGGACATATCGCAAGAACTAATAGTTAACCTATAGCTCGGGGGAGAAGATCTGTATTCATAGTATTCATATTCTAGCGTGTAGATGAATATAACGACCGTCCGATTTCCAATTCTATGCCCTTATCTACTACACCACCGGCGCATCCAAGCTTACAGCAGCTGGTATTCCCATGCGGTCACTCATCTAGTCTGAACGCCATGTCCAACGTCGCTTAAATCCGATTATCGTCTGAGAATCTGTGTTTCAACGTGACACGACCGTAAGCTTAATTATGCATTTTCGGGGACCGGTTACCTTAGACTCATTTTTTTTATTTTTTTATTCTGAAGGGTTTAAAATTCGTTAAAAATATTCAGAAGTCGCACTACACATGAAGCCGGCTACATCAGCGAGTATATACGGTAAATAACACGTCGAAACGAAGAAACAGCGTCCAACGGTGTGAAAGAAGGGAAGAAGAGAAAAAAAAAATGGAAAAATTGAAAAAAAATAATGAAACTTCACTTAACTTGAGGAAATAAAAAATAAGAAAAAAGTAAAAAAAAAAGAGAAATTTTAAATGTGTTTAGTAAAAAAAAAAAAAAAAGAAAAAAAAAAAAAGAAAGGAAATAAAAATGTTGCGGCGACGAAAATGACAAATGAGAATTTAACTTTGACCAGATGGTATTTATTTCAATTTGGGTTAAAGAATACTATCAATCACTTTTTGTATTCCTGTAGAGTCGAAAAGAATCTAACAATACCAATTTCACGTCATATTTAAAGCAATTAAATGTCCCTACTAATATGTCTACTACTTGATATTGGTTAAGATTTACTTAGTAAGACACAAGGCGAATAATGCAACATTCAAAATACTAGCATTTCATTTAATCTCGAGCACCGACCAATAGAATCTGTGAATTTCGGATATAAATGCGCTTACATTTGATAGATACTAAGCGTAGCCAAGTACGGCACAAAGCCATGAATTTGGTAGATATCCTAAGGGTTGAACTCACTGCAGTAATCCATTTTGTTAAGTATTGTTCCAAAGTTAGAGTTTAAACATTTTCCTAGAAGTTTATTCTGGCGCAAGGTTTAAATGGAAACGAATCTGATAAAGTATTTCATAAATAATTAACAACTTCACAGTATCAGAAAATTCGCATTTGAATCCTTTTTTTACCTTTAAACTGCACACAGTTTATTGCACTTGTGAGAAATACACTAATTATTTGTCTATAAAACGCACTTATATCCAGGTTTTTAAAGTTAAAAATTAGGGGCGTGTATTATAGACAAGAACTAAATATTAGGTTGGTGCAAAAATAAATCTCGTGTATTTTTCGGCCACATGTTTCACAATATTTGAAACAGTGTAAGAAAAAGTAAATAATAATTATTGTGCAAATAATCTATCTGATAATGGTAATAACGAGCTTAATGACGAGAAAGGGTTACCTGGTGCGGAAGAATTATAAAACAGACACATTAATAATGAGCTGAAAGAGAAAAGAGCAATAAGAAGAACAGTAGATAGCGATTGACATTGTATTTAGATTTTTGGAGATTAAAGTTGGCCGGAAAACATGGAGCCCGGAGAGAGTTCCACAAGCGAGAAGTACGGGAAAAGAAAATGGTATAATAGAATTTACGGCAACATTTAGCCAGCTCAACTGTAAATTGATGAGATCTTGACGCCAGTCTCTTACTGCGCTTGAATTTTATTTTTTTAAGTGTAGGTACCATCGTCAAGTGCTCATCCTAACAATAAGGGTGAATGGATCTAAAGACAGAGAGGCAACCTTACGGTCGAGGGAAAGGGACTCAAGATGAGGTCCCAGATCATATTGCCTATTCTTCTTTGGATTTTTCTAGTTTCATTTGGAAATTTTTTGCCATCAAAGCGTTTTTCTGCGATCGGAAAATGTATTAATGTTAGAGTGGAACACACCTATTCTATTGTTAATAGACTCTCTCGCCTGTAATAAGTAGGAGTAGTAGAAGACGCTCAGT
>OZ010595.1:59575547-59715547 GCA_963932145.1 Acanthosepion lycidas
AAAAATATATACAAGTACAGCATTTTTTTTTTATAAAAACAAATCATTTATTCTCATTAGAGCAAAACGTAATGAAAATTGAAAAAAAAATAGTCCGCATTTTAATTGTAAAGCTGCAACGCAATAAAACTGCTACGGGTAGCCATGTTGCTTTTTGAAAATATTCATTTGTAGCAAATCATGTCAGCACCTGAAAAAACTTCCGGATTTGGAGGTTTTTTGATTTGGGAATTTCGGAAAAAATGATTCTCATCCAGTATTAATTATTTAGTGATATCAATTGACTCATAGCTGAGAGGAGAAGATATGAATTCATACCTTTCACAAGAGTATTTGCGCGTAAGTGAATATAACGTACCCAACAGTAATTAGAACTCAGCTCTCCGATTAACAATTCCGAGCCATTACTCTTTAAACAGATAACCGGTTACAGATATGCGGCACATGATTTCAAATCTTTCTGGATACCATTCCTTTTGTTCAGATCTTTATGTTTGATTTAGAGATTGTCTCAGAGTGTTGTAATTACGCTCAACAATGAACACTGAACGCAAATAGTAATAAAAAAATCATAGGAATTCATATTTTTTATTGGCTTGTGTGTACATGTGTGTGATTGGCTATTAATTTATTAGGTTGGTACAAAAATAATGTCGTTTTCTCACATATTTTACTATGTGAGAAAACGACATTATTTTTGCACCAACCTAATAGAACTAAGCAATATCTTTGCTCTTGTTTGCAAAGAGTAATGCTGTTGGAAGCTTGTTAAGCGAATCATATTTCATAAAAAAAATTAATTTTATAACCGACTGACTTCACTAAAACGGTTTGGAATATCTAAACATATAAAAATTAATGAACACTTTTTTTTTATCAAAACATCATGCATTGAATCAAATATCCAAAGAAAAAGAATCGCCGACAGCATGCGAATATTAAGCGACAACCGTATAGTTATTTCCTAAGCTTATCATAGTCTGGCATAAGGATATAGAAATTGAGAACACTGTGAGATTAAAGAGCGAACTGTGCATCGAGATGATCTAGTTGATTTTTTTTTTAATTCGACCCACAGCACGAACCACATTTTGCATTCCGACACGCTATACATACGTGTAATAATAAAGACAAACTTTGTCGACTATGTTCATTTATTTAGCATCGACAATTTATATGTATAATCCTTATGATTAGCACGTTTTGGAAATGCGTTTATCTGTATTATCTATGTGTATTCATATAAACATATTACATTTCGAAATACAAATTTAATGAAAATCCCGACAAATCTTTGTCGCCATATTTATCACAACGTTTCGGCCGTTGTACGCTCCGGCCTTCTTCAGGTGGTTGGAATGTCGAACTGAACCCATTATTTCGCTCACTGTGGTAGACTGTTCTATTTCCACGTGCCATGTTTTAATGGATGCCATTTATCAGTTATTAAGTTGGTGCAAAAATAATGACGTGTTTTTTAAAGTTAAAAAACGACATTATTTTTGCACCAACCTAATATCTCATGTTAATTTTTTCCCTCAACTCAATATATATATATATATATATATATATATATAGTAACCTATAACCACAGACCCCTTTTACATCTAATCTAAGTATAAAGAAGGCATATGTTTTTGCGATAGACTCACTTAGAAACAGCCCATATGAATAGTTGCATGCCAATGTATAAAGCAGTCAATAATTACCTATGTATTCAAGTGTAAACCCAACCAATATATAACATTAGTTTCAACCGATATTTGCCTGTAGAGTCAACTATAAACACGATTAATGTTTACCTATAGATTCAAGTTAAACCTTGACAATATTTATATATAGATACGAATATAAATTCTAATGTTTATCTATAAACTCATGAACAGCCGCGACTGATAATTGACTTCTCAACTTGGGTGTAAACAAGACGTATCTTCTCCTATAGATCTAAGTATAAGCTAGACTAATGTTTATTTCTGAAACCAAGCGAAAACACTAACAGTATTTAACTCAAGAATCAAGTTGAAACCGGGAAAAATAAAAACGCTATATTCATATATGAATATACCATTTGTATTTTTACCCCCTTTTTTTGTGTGTATGTCTTGCTAGTGTTATGTACAGAGAACCAGAGAAAATGTTTACTTTTATTGCTTTAAGGCTAGATCTGACAATAATGTTGAAAATTAATTAACAAAAAGAAATAAAAAGAAATAACAGACACAGTATAGGCAAGACAATAATGCATTGTGAGAAACTTGTAAAAAGGACAGATTATACTAGTCTACAACTTTTCAAAAGCGGATTTCTTCAGAAATTAAATATGCTAATTGTTATATATCATGTGATATTAAATTAGTAAATAACCGTCAAATGAGATTATTGACTCTAGATTAAGAGATATTTAATCAGTTATGTCATACATGTAAGTACAATAGATATCTCTAAGAAAAACAATGTTCCTTTGTAAATTCCGCTTTGAGGTTCTGTTCTAAGTAGCCAAATACTGCAAATACAAAAACACATCAGAATGGGAATATATGTGTTTATTTAATTAAATTACAAACAAAAATACCCCCCAGAATTATACACATCCGACGCTATTCAGCTACCACACGTCGCTTCTTAGTTTTTGGTAAACTGCAAAATGATCATCTCTGGTCAGAGTCCAACAATAATAATCCATCTGTGATGAACTCTACCTACCATGATATCTTTTCAACATGTTACTCGCTTTTCAAAGGGTATTAGGACATAAATCAAAGTAAGTCAAATCCATTACATTCACTTACGTGCACCCTTTGGGAAAGGTGTGAATCCTCTTCTTCTCCCTCCAGCTATGGATAAATAGCAGGACAGACTGGGTTCTATAGCCTTGGATGGCAAGTGGTCGACTGTGGAAAGTAATGACAACATACCGCGGGAAAAATCTGCCTCGTCAGTCATGTATCGAAAGATACATGACCGCCTAAGCGTATATCACGCATGGCAAATATCTGTCTGACTGATCAAGATGCGAGTCTAAGAAGTAGATCAGCAACGATATGTTATAGCCAAGATGTTTATATGCCTTCAGCAGGTCTTCTACTACTTTTTTATGTAATTCTCTGCTCTTTCATTACCTAGAAAATTGGTTTCCACTGGCTTGAATGCTTTTCCTATATTTTTCTGTTCCCGTAGTATTCTGTTAAAATTTTCAACCCAAACAAATTGAATCTTTGGATCTTTGTATATCTTTGCTTCATCTAGCGAGGAAAATTTATTCTGGACATATTTGAATGCTACCTTTGTTTTATCCATCATCTGAAGAGGTGGCAATATCATTTTCTTTTAATCAACTAGTGAAGGATAATGAATTTTTCCACCCTGGTTTTATGCGACTGTCCTCGTAGCCAGGTTCTCTTCATGGTAATGAGAACTTCTGATTCGGCTGTGCTATTGACAAAGTAACCAGCAATACATGGCATATCCCCTTGGCAGTCCTAGCAAGAGAGCTGCAACCTTCAAATGGTAGTTATCTGGATCATAGTTGATACATCAGAGTCGTTTAATTTTCATATTGTCATACAGCTCTTTCATGCGGATTGTAAAATCGACTGGGAATAAAAGTAAATCATTACTATCGCGTGACAAGACAGTTTTTAAATGTGTCTTCGCGGAATCACTGAACAAAATCCATTCATCTGGATTGTAACTGATATTAAGTAATTTCATAAGACCACTGATACCTTCAATGAAGAAGAATGGGTATGGTTTGATTTGTTTTACGCCATATCAACCTCAACGGGTTATTTAATGCCGACATTTTTTTTTATTGCTGGTAAATAAACTATAGTTGGTAATATCTTTTTTTTTTAAATGTATTTTTGGCAATAATTTTTTACAAATAATTTTTTGTATATATTAAGACATTTTTTTACACTTTCATAATGTTTTGACCCCATTTTGGGTGTCAACTATTTGCCCATAGCTGGGACCCTAACAGGTACTACCACCCTTGGTCAGGGTCGACCTGGGAATATCAGCAATTAAGAGGTGGCTCGACGCTCCACAAAACCTCCTGATCAGATGCCTTGCTGTTGGACGTAGTTTATCGCCATACCCAGGACGCGGATGTATTAGGTTGGTTCAACAATAATGTCGTTTTCTCACATGGTAACATATGTGAGAAAACGACATTATTTTTGCACCAACCTAATAGTTTCCTTCATACCCAGGATGGCAACAAGAATAGGACTAGGTCCTGATGACGATCACGTAAATGGGGAATGCGTACATCAGCAAATAGATTCCACTGACGTAACCTGGAACCTAAAAGTTCTGATTTACTCTTAAAAAGTTCCAAATTCAAAAGACCTTTAGGCGACTTAGACTTATAAGCTGTGATTCAGAGACGGATGCTGAACAGTAACCATCATTATATACTGTTGATTGGTCAGGAACTGAAATTTTATGGCTTAATTTCATACCATTCCATTTCTTCTGGGACTGGTATGTTTTCGTTGTGGTGGACAGGACGTAAAGGTGATGGAAGGTATGAATATTTCACTGTTTATTATTCTTTCTTTGACAATCCCTTAGCAGTTGATGGCACCATGCATTAGTAGCAGTCAGAAGCATGATCGCTTGGTTCTCTCCAAATCCTAGGCTCTGCAAAAGGCCTATATGTTTCGTCTTTGTTAGCCATTAACTGAGATCTGTTGCCCAGATATTACACATATATGAGGTGCATACTTCTTGTGTTTTTTTATTTTTTTTAAGCATTTCACCCCTAGCAAGGCACGAAGCTACTAGCACGCAAGGGGTTATGGAAGGATTTGGATCGAGAGCAGATAGGAATGATAGAGGAAAGGATGGGGAGAAGGATAGTGGATAGATCAAGGCAACTGGAGATGTCGGTTGACATTACATTTGAAAAGTTATAGCTATCAGGGAAACAGGAATAAGGAAGAGAGTTCAAAAGGCGAGAGGTGCGAGATATGAAGCTATTGGAGTAGAAGAGCCGGCTATATTCAACAGTTTCAACAGTGAAAGGGTGAGAGCGGGATGCAAGCCTCGTAGGACGATTGTATTCGCCAAGTCTGGGAACCAGCGAAAGCAGCTCATCGGAGCAATTACCATAAAAGTATTTGAAAAAAAGACAGGGAGAGGCAACGGCGCGTCTGTGAGAGAGCGACTGCAGACGATATGCCAGATCGGGGCCAATTATATTGCATATCCGTTTTTGGATCTTGTCAGGAACACCGAGGCAAACAGTAGGGGCTCCAAACCATATATGGCAGCAATACTCCATGCTTCCAAAACATATTTGGTAATTTTTTCTCACAACAGTTATATTTCGCCTTTGAGAAGCAAAGTCAATTCGTCACACGCATAGTAGAAGTTATCGGCTTTTATCAGATATTTACAGGGCATTTTCACAGGTCAGTTAAATGTGAGAAGACCTGAGTGGAAAAAAAAAACCCCAATAATTCTTATTTTATTAGGAGAATAATTATATGTAACATAATAAGGCTATTAGGCAATAATAACAAATCTGGCAAGGGCATCAATTTTGATTCATCTAATATTAGTATGATATCTTGAAATCTTGAGCCACCTAACAACACTGCATATCATTTTCATATGTAGTACTCTGAAATTTTCTAGGATTGGATATTTTTGACTTTGAAGCTTTCATGTTGTCGATCAGTGTTATAAAAATATCTTATATGATATAGAAATGGACGAAAGCGTTTCATATGAGAACAATAGAAAAATAGTAATTGTCATTTTAAAGGTTATGAATCTGAGATTGTTTTTGTGTTCAGATAAAGGGAGACAAGTCATATCTCGAATTAAGAGCGTCATATAACTGAAAAGTTAAAACAAGCCATGTTCACCAAGAAATTGTTGATTAGTTCAATTAAATATAGATGCTTTAAGGATAGTGTATATTCTTTGGCGAGAAGAGTGAACATATGTTCGTATTAATATGTGTAAAAGGAAGAAGCAGAGAGAAATAGAGTAAAACAATGAATGAATATATATATATATATATATATATATATATATATATATATGTATGTATGTATGTATGTATGTATGTATAGCAAAAAGATGTGTTCTTAGTGTATGCATTTGTGAGTCTTTAAAAATGTTTCCCAAGCTGGCGGTGCTAGAAACTAAACAGATAAAGAAATTGAGTGACTTTAAAAAAATCGTTGTACATATTATATTCTCCGACTTAAGTGTCCGAGTTTATTGATGGAAAATCCTTCAGAATGGATAGAAAATAGATTTACAGACCCAAATTTATTACATACTGTCGGCATGGAGTAAGCATGTATAAAGGACAATTCTTTCAGACGCACTTCACTTTGGAACTACGAGAATGGAACTTGTGCCATTCAAAGGAAGTCTTGTCCATAAAATAGCAATAGTTAACACTGTTCAGTTTTAAAACCTTCATTGATTGCTAGTGGTTTAATAATAGTTTGATTGAAATTCTATCTCATATCATCAGGCTGATCCTATTTACTACCTTCTTTTAATAACAGGCACATGTGCATCGGATAAAATCCATTCTTTGGCCCATCCCTCATGACTGTAAAACTAACTTTAGAAAAACTGAGTTTCATATATTCTCGGCCAAAACTTTGAAATTATAAAATATTTACATTCTATGAGAGGTGTACGTCTATGATATATCTTGATAAATGCGAATTTACGGACTATTCTACACATTTTATTTTTCTTCAATTACTCGTTCAGAGATCTGAGCAGTGGCTTAGTTTTTTGTTTTGTTTTACGGCATATCAACCCCAATGGGATAATTAATGCCGAGAAAATTTTTATTACTGGTATTTTTTTTTCAAAAATGAATTGCTTGTAAACTTTTTTTTTTTTCAAAAATGTTTTACTGGTAATTTTTTTCTTTCAAAAATCTATTGCTGATAACATTTTTGTTTCAAAAATTATTGCTTGTAATATTTTCTCTTTACAAATGTATTTCTGTTAATTTATTTTTCGAAAATTTATTGCTAGTAATATTGTTTTTAAAAAAAAAAAAATTGCGTGTATTTTTTTTTTTCAAAAATGTATAGCTTGTAAATTATTTTTTCAAAACTGTATTTTTTCTTTTTACAAAAATGTATTG
This sequence comes from Acanthosepion lycidas, assembly GCA_963932145.1. Taxonomy (NCBI): domain Eukaryota; kingdom Metazoa; phylum Mollusca; class Cephalopoda; order Sepiida; family Sepiidae; genus Acanthosepion; species Acanthosepion lycidas. Next base: position 59,582,686 of record OZ010595.1, read on the forward strand.
TTGGTAAAATTTTTCCCCAACAAAATTATTGTTGATATTAAAACATATTTCATCCCATCTTCTGTGTGTGTGGGGGAGGTGGCTATACGCCCATAGCTGAGACCCTAACAGGCGCTACCACACGGGGAACTCCAGAAATTATGTGTTGGGTTTACTCTCGTCAAACCTTCTTGATCAGAGGCCTTGAGGCTGGATGTAGTTTATCGTCATAATCAGGATGCACTGAGCGCTGGTCAAAAGTTCTTGTTTTTATATAAGTCGATTTAGTTTACATTACTCTCGAGGAGAATGTCCTGGACGCCTCTTTATAGTTCGATGATCTCTGCAAATCAACTTTGATATCGCCAATATGGATATTTCCTCACTCAATAACGATGTTACTTTCTGCGTTCATAATTTTTTTAGATCGTTCCCTTATACATGATTCAACATATATCATGGAAAAAAAAATCATTAGATTTCAGAGGGACTTAAACTAATATTACTTTAACCGACACAGTAAATTCAAACTGCAAGTTTTATAATAAATCTAATAACTTTAATAAAACATGTTTAAAATATTTAAAAATGTTAAATCATACTTTGTTTTGACGTCTAAAATCATTTAAAATTTGATAACAAATTTTCCAAAGCAATTTCGTGTTATTGAGGTTTATGTGATTTTTGTAATAAGTTCAGACCGTCAGTATATGCGTATATATATATATATATATATATATATATATATATATATATATATATATAGTCTTAAGATGTGCTATATTTATGGGATAAAGTGCTCAATATCAGAGATAGAGCGTGTGTAAATATAAAAGTGAACATAGAAGTCAACACTTAGAGGCGACAGTCTGTTTCATGTTATATGCAATCGTCAGGCCACCTATATATATATATATATATATATATATATATATATATATATATATGTGTTGGTGCAAAAATGATGTCGGTTTTGACGTTCAACTTTATGTGAGAAAACGACATTAATTTTGTACAACCTACTATATATATATATATATATATATATATATATATATATATATATATATATATATATATATATATAGTATATTCAAGTATACGTCTATTCTAAAATTTATGACAGAGAGTCTATCCCTCTCTTTCGGTCTCTCACTCTAGATACACACACACATACTCACACACACATGCATACATAAACCCCCACACGCACGCATACATACACCCCACACACACTCATATACCCGCGCGTGCACACGCACACACACACACACACACTCATATACCCCCGCGTGCACACGCACACACACACACACATATATATATATATATATATATATATATATATATATATATATATATACCAGTCCTACACATTCCAACCTGAAGAAGGCCGAAGTGTACAACGGCCGAAATCTGTCTACATTTCTGAGATGAGGTATTATGTACAGTATTTACATTATGCGGACTATTGTCCTCATCTTTGTCACCATATTTATCACAACGTTTCGGCCGTTGTACGCTCCGGCCTTCTTCAGGTGGTTGGAATTTCGAAATGAACCCTTTATTTCGATCACTGGGGTAGACTGTTCTAATTCCACCTGCCATGTTTGATGGATGTCAGTTATCAGTTATCTCCTGCTCATTTTCCCTCTGAAAATTATCCACTGCCTTAACCGGGTATTGAAATCACAGTCTTTGGGTCTGTCACTGGATCTAACCAACGCCTTTATCCACTGTGCCATGTGTCCTCATGTGTCTACCCCAATGATCGAAATAAAGGGTTCAGTTCGAAATTCCAACCCCTCTAGAAGGCCGGAGCGTACAACGGCCGAAACATTGTGATAAATATGGCGACAAAGATGAGGACAATAGTCAGCATAATGTAAATATTAAACGGACGAAATGTGATAAATATGGTGACAAAGATGATGACCATAGTCCGAATAAAGTAAATAAAGTATACACTCATACAATAAAACGAGTGTAACCAGCATTACGTTTACGCTTTAGTATATATTGTGCCATGTACAATGTGCCATGTGTCATATATATATATATATATATATATATATATATATATATATATGCCAGTCCTACACATTTTATGTGTAATATTTATAGCCGTATTTGCCCCTCTCCCACTGGCCTTAGCAGTCATACACGTAGCCATATATTAAGAGTTCCAACTGACTAAATGCAACTAATTTCTCTAGATTTTGTCTACTTTGTAATAAATTATCTAGTCACCAATAACACAAGCCTAATTTCAAAAAAAAATATGATGAAATAAATAAGGTTAATTTTGACAGTACGCAAAAGAACAATAGTAATAAATGTATGCTGAATTTTTTTTGCGTATTAATATAGTCCTATGTTTTCGACATTTAATTAGCACAAATATGCTAAAGGATCAACCTGAGTAACAAATATTAACAAGATGTTTAGAAATTTAATGCGAATGTTTATATTGAGCTGAAAACAACATTTGCTCGAATTATGTAAAACCTTAAGAATCTACTGTATATTTTCTGTCAGTACTGTAATAGACAGAAACTCATTACCTAGTCGCATGAGACAGAGAGGTCATTACTTATACAGTGAATTTCAGAGATTAGACGTCACTCATACATTTAGATCTGCGCAGACATCTAATTTCTCCCTCAGACGTTTGAATGCTAACAAACCGATACTAAAAGTATATCTAGAATGCACTTTATTAAACACTATGTCTGTTCATATTTGATTCCATTTGCAACATTTTTAAGTATTTACTTATACAATAAAAAGAATGTAACCAGCGTTACGTTTACGTTTTAGTATATATTGTGCCACTGTGTCATGTGCCTTGAGGACACATGTCACAGTGGATAAAGGCGTTGTTTAGATCCAGTGACAGAACCCCAAAAAGGTCCAATACCTGGTTAATGCAGTGGAGAACTTTCAGAGGGAAATTAACAGGAGATAACTGATAACTGACATCCATCAAACATGGCTCGTAGAACTAGAACAGTCTACCGCAGTGATCGAAATAAAGGGTTCAGTTTCACATTCCAGCCTGAAGAAGGCCGGAGCGTACAACGGCTGAAATGTTGTGATAAATATAGATTGCACCTGTAGAATGGGAAGCTAATATATTTAACATGGCACGGGTAGGATAGCGGATCGGATTGAGGTATCGGAGAGCCGAGTTCGAACTCCTGTCGAATTCATTACGTTTACTTATGTGCTAATAAACTTGCAAAGATTCTTCTTGCAAAATCTTCTTCTTTCCAGCATGTTCTATAGACTTGAATGGCAACTGGTCTAACTCAAAAATAAATGACAACCTACTGCAGGGAAAAAAATCTGCCTTAGGTGATCATGTATCGAAAGATACATGATCAGCTAAGCGTGTATCACGCATAGCATATAACTAACTGGTGAGGAGAGCTGATATATTTAACATATGGCAGGGAGAGTTAATACATTGAACATGTGGCGGGAGAGATAATATGTAAAATGTAAAGAGGGAGCTAGTATATTGAAAGTGTGGCGGGGAGCGCTAATATAATGAAAATTTTGCGGGTAGAGTTCTTATATGAAATATGCGGAGAGGGGAGCTGATATATTGAACATTTGTTGTGTAGTACTAATACATGCGGAGTGTAGAACTAATATATTGATCATGTAGAGAGTAGAGCTAATATAGGGAATATGTAGCGGGGTGAGCTAATATATTGAACCTGTGAGGGGAGAGCTAATATACTGAAGGTGTAGAGGGGGAGCTCACCGAAAAAATGAGTTTCTGTTGGAAAGATCACAAAGAAAGAAAATATATTTAAGGAGACTCGCTCTCCATATTAATTTTGGTAGCAACAATAATGCTTTTGTGAATCGGGGCTACAAGATTTTCATAAATGAGGCTTTTGTTGTTCATCCATTTCTAGCTGGGGGAGTTGCTAGTTAAGAATGGAGTGGAAAACATTTGGAGTAAATTGATTGAATATTTTCAAAATAAATTTATTCCGTCACGTAGTTGTGTTTAAGAATGTATTATTTCTTATGAAGTAAAATATAATTCAAGAAGAGAAAAGAAGAGATATACTTGCATATACACATACGGTTGAATCAGGAAGAAAAACAATCTTCAGCTTTGATTTTTGAAAATAGCTATTACGTTACCGGCCTTGATTTGAAATTCAGGAGTGGTTTTCATTCTAAATATTGAAAAGCATGCTAGTTTGCGTCAATTCTTTCAGCAAGCTAGTGTCCTTGTGGACAAGGTAGGGTAATCCCTACGATGCCAATCAGTTGGATTTTCCAGAAATATAGAAACGGGTTATGTACTGACTTTCGGGGAAAATGAATCGGCAGTCCGAATTCGAAATCCGGATCAGACTATTGCCTCCAAGAGCCGGCAGCAAACCGACCTCCGCACAATATTCCAGTGTTGGGCAAAACTTCCCCTGGAACAATGTATCCTGGGAAAAGGCGTGGATTCCTCTCTTCATTCACCAGCTATGGGTAAAAGAGTGGAGAATAAATAAGTTTAGATAAATCAAAACTGAATTCAAAATGGTGATGAAGACAACTGAATGTCATTTCATTATCACTAACAAGGATTTATGGTAAATAGCAGATATTAAAAAAGAACAAGAAACTAAATGCTTATGTCCTGATAGAAGAAGAATATATCAGTCAAAATGAACCATTTGATTTAAGTCGAGATCCTGATATAAAGTGTTAAAAAGAAAAGCCTACGCGGTCATATAAAAAAGCTTACACGGTCATATAAAAAAGCCTACGCTGTCATATAAAAAGCCTACACGGTCATATAAAAAAAAGCCTACGCGGTTATAAATAGCAGTCATATGAATGCAGATGTTTCGCCAAGAATCTAAATTAATATTCTACGTCTCATCAACCTTGTACAGTTTACTTAAAGCCAAATATGTTTGGTTAATAAGAATTGTTTTTGAGATAATAATGGTTTACTGATGCAAATATTACCGATTAACACAGTTGGAAGAGAAAGAAATGGATTCATACCTTTCCCAAGGCTATGAGAGCGTAAGCGAATATAATAAATCCACCGGGAATTGGAGCTCGGATCCTCTTTACACCATTATTCCACGCACATATCTGAGTTAAAACATCTGATATTTCCAAACAGTCACGCATCTAGGTACTTAGCAACTTCTATAATCGTACGGGAATCCGTGTTTCCATGTGATGTGACCGGAAGTCCAGAATTTTGGATGAGAATCAGAAATCGATAAAAATGCAGAGTGATGCACAAAATGAAAGCAACAATTAACAGAAATTATTCAAAAAAGTAATGTTATCCGTTTACCTACAAGGAAACATTTGACTTTCATTGACCGAGTAGCAAGTACGGTTTTTGTTTTAAATTTATGAATAGTTTCTCTTAAAAAAATTCTAGGAAAACAGTTTTCTTAAATCCAGTAGCTGTTATGGCTCTTTCCAGTACTAATGGTGGTTACTTTCCTGAAATGTTATTTAATGTAGTTTTGAATATGAACATCTTCATTACGTTATTAGTATCTCTTCGAATTAGATGTGCTATCGATTTTAGTTTTTTGCTGTTGTTGGTAGTCTTCAAGTGATGGCGTTTCTCTTATTTGTTACAGTTTTTTTTTGGTTTGTGAATCTGTACCGCCAGACCTAATCTTCAAAGAATGACGACCTTTGCCAAGAATCTCGAGCTCTACTTACACACATATCTTAGCAATCGCTTGTGTGCAGATGACAATTCATATATTTCCGAATGGGTTTAGCATCATGCATGACAACCATATGAAAATTTCGTTCTGACGAGACTATTTCAGGCTGATGTCTTGCTTCCGTAACAATTTCCGGTGTTGGGCGAAACATTCCCTGTTCTAGGTTCAAATTCTTTTACTCCTATACTAGATTTGTTTTAATGTATCAATACGCCGAGTGTTTAGCATTTATTAATTCTACATCCTGCACTTTTATGATGGATTCTGGGTAGATGTCAGCACTGCTTTCATTTCAATTCCAGTTAATAGTTTCTGTTTTGAAAAGGTTACGTTTAGTATAGTGATATTTAGACAATAAAGATAACATTAGCATAAATAATAATTCGTATGATGCTTATCAAATCCACCCGGTGATTCTCACAGTAAAATATATTATATGATTACCAGAATATAATACAAGTAACATAATCTCTCTGTATAAAATAGAAGATGCCTTTGTGTGTCTTTCTGTCTGTGTGATACCTTTTCACTCGAGGTCCATCCAACAGATTTTGACCAAACTTGGCATATACATTGCATAATGTAAGAGATAGGCTCTTAGCGTAAAAAATCGATAATTTTTTTTAAAAAAATCAATAATCGGCAAAGCCGATCAAAAATCGATAAATTCAACATTTCTCCTCTGATTTCGTGTAAACTCGATATGTAGGTTACTTATATCATGACAAGCTCAAACATAACTCATTTATATTTCTAAACCCCTGCGTTTAGCGAAAGACCGAGAAAAAGAAAAAAAATCGATTTCAACACAAATCGATTTCAACACAAATCGATTTCAACACAAATTGTAAACTAAAAGCTCCCTCAATTTTCAAGCAATCTAATGCAAACTTCACTCAATTTTAGCTAACAATAATTTGATTGTTTAACAGTCAGTTAACTTGATAATTGAGTTTACCCATACAGTGACAATCCGTGTAAATAGCGAAAAATAGCGATTTTTACTGGCTTCTTTTTATTTTTCGTTGATCTTTCAAAAAATTTTCATCAAAATTAGCAATTGCTTTATAATTGTAACCTCTTTTACATCCCTGGTAGCACAGTAAAAATTGAATTTCAAAAACCCTAAAATAATTGTAGTCTGTAGTGGGTCTTCATGTGCTTTGTTTTACCCATTCATGTACCTGGCTAAAATTTATTGAATAAATACAGACAATTTTTTTTTATATCAGTAACTGCATTAATTCAAAATTTTTTTAATGAAATACTTTAAAATAATTGAAGATAATCTATATTACATCTAAACATGATGCTGTTTTTGCTCCATTCTAATTGAACGCTTTTTCCGAACGACCAGCTGGGTATGGCTGCTAGTATAATATATTACAGATAATGTTGATTATAGTGAAGTTAAGACAATAAAGATAATAATATCTTAAATATTGGTTTTATGATGCTCATCCAAATCAACCGGATCCTTCTCTTTGCATTTAAATTTATCGTTTCTATATTGCAGCTGCCTGTAGAAATGAAACGCTTGTCAATGTATTGGATATATAGAATCCTTCACCGCAGACCCGTTGGCCACAATAAGTAGTTAAATTCCTTTATTTCTCTTCTAGTTACTCATTTATCAATTCGGCGGGGCGTTAAAAAAAAAAGGAAAAAGTCATTGGTAAATTCACGGTATATATCAAGCGGGCGTGAGCATAAGGCGAAAAAAATATGAATTCGTGAAAATTTGAAAAGGCGTAAAATTTCCATAGCGAAAACCGTATTTTTTTTAATTATTTCTTAATATTTTGTCAGATATCAAACGATAAGACCAAAAGATATTTTAAAACGCTTAAACCAAAACTCAAATTTAACAGACATTTTTCTTCCTATAATATTCTAGATAAACCTAGTGTATTGAAATTATAAAGTTGATTGAAAGTCACTCGATCTGAAGTAAGCGATCTATAGAATGTCCTGAATTACTCTACATTCAGATTTGATTGAAGATTTCATATTTCATTATCTGCTAGGTATCATTACCATTCTTGTCTAAAGTCTTATTCTTCACCCCTCATGTATAACCAATAAATAAATCTGACAAACATTAATCAGTCGATATTAACTGTAATCCTCGTAATTTGCATATAAATAATTATTTTTAATCAATGGAGAATTTTCCTTTATCTCTTATATACAGTGTAGATACATAAATTTGAAAATCTTTAATAAATCGTGATTTCGTATTTATCCGTCATAACTGACATATAAGTCAAAGTTTAAATATTTTATAATCAAGACTTTGTTACTAGTCCTCGTAATTTTCATATAAATAACTCTTTAAATCTCTGATCAATGGAAACTTCTTTACATCTATTTCTAGTTATTATGTTGTAAATCTAAGAGTAGACAAAAACGTTGATTAATTCACGATTTCTAAGCTAAGCTGAAAAATAATTCAATCGAGAAAATTTGAAAAGTCAGTATAGCGTAAGATAATGCAGAATGAATGTTAATTTATATTTTAATGTTTTGTAAGATATCAAAAGACATTTTAAAATGCTTAAACCAAAACTAATAATTTTCAGAAGGTGATAAGTCTAAAGATATTAATTTCTATATAAATAACTCTTAAGATCACTAAGAAAATGGTGACACTGTCTTTATGCTTCGTAATTGTTATGTAAATAATTCTTACAATCCCAGATTGTTAGACCATAATTAATAAAATCACAAATAGGTAAAAGTGTATATAACACCATAATATTGCTGAGTACAAAGTATGAAGCTAAATGTTTTAAATTTCCATTGTTTATTGAAAATCACACTAGAACTACTGCACTTTAAAATATATTACGTCGTTATTGTTCACTTTGAATCAAATAAATGTTTTATTTGATAGTACCATAAATTAGTAACAATGTGCTTGTACCATGCATTTTATCCATATAAAATTTGTAGAACTTCAGAAGATTATAAATTTTATAAGGTTATCCTATAAGGGTTAGACTGATCAACGGAGTGACATTGTAACGCTACGAGTTTGAATCTAAACACAAAAAAGTATAGATTTTAAAAGATATGATGTGGCGTAATTTGTCGTATCTGACTCCAACTTTAAAACTGGTTCCACTATTCCAAAATAGATTTGCCCTAGAAAATACTTACCCTCCACGACTTCCACTTATTTTCAACTGTTAGAACATTTCTTTTGTTGATATCCTTAATCGTCGCACTGCAAAGGACTTACACAAGTATGTTTGATACGTTATTTTCTACTTTCCTCTTTCCATCTTGTCTTCACTCCATATTGTGGGTGTTAAATTTTTAAGAACTCGTATCCTATTATGTACCCTAGAAATGATAACTGATTGTTATTTTTTTTTTGTTTTTTGTTTTTTGTTTCCATTTTTCTTAAAATGTTCTCTTTGTCCTCCTTATTTTGTCTACGGTATCCTCAAAATAATATAATCACATTTATTTTTTGGCATAAGTTTCTTTTATCCGTGAGGAGATTGTCCAACATTCGCCGCCGTATTTAAAGACCCATCAGTTGTAACCAATCATGACTCATTCATTCTTATTTGGACGGCTGTGCAGAAACGTGAATGTTCTAACCTGATATATACATATTCGGTTTCTTGCTTTAATTTGCCTTTCTTCTTTAAGTCGTAGAAAAACCGACGATCTCATTGATAAGAATCTCAATTAAAAAGAAAGACAACGTTGATTAATTGTGGGAAAGTGTGAAATGCTTTCATTCTTCAAAAGTTCAACGTGCTGTTTAAATTTGACTCCAAATTTCCAGGAAGAATTTCGTCTCTAGTTGGCTAGACGAAAGAAACTTCAAATTAATCATACCCAGTTTAAATTTACGTACATTAAGACAAATGAACATTAGCTTTTCGATAAAGTACCTGAATCTATGAATCGTCAATGAGGAAAAAGTGATATGGATATTTTTTTTCTGAATTTCTTGCATGAGCATTTATTATTTACATTATTTACATTCGAACTAATCTCCTCAAGATTATTGTAATTATCATACTGTTTCGACCGTCATACTCCCCCTTCTTCAGATGTTTGGCGGTTCGAGCAACCTTTCGAACATTGATTTAATCTCCGAAATATACATCAAGAAATGATACAGCTGTTTCCAAAGTTAACGGTGGGAAATCGAAGTAAAATAAATGAAAATGATTCAATATATTGCCACAAAGACAATGAATAATAGTTATTAAAATGACTCAATATATTGCGCAGCAAACAAAACAAATAATATTTATTAAAACTTCAGCAACGGCACCAGAGATATTTGTAAAAAAAAATTATAACAACTTGCTTTTTGTTGTTCTCAATCAAAATTTTGGGTCTGCGTTCATACCAATTTCCTGCTGAGTTCTCGTTCATGATTTGTTCAAAGATGGCAGTGAATGATCTAGGGAGTTCTATCATATCATTATTGTTGTTAATTTATTTCCTTGGATTTCTGGTGTGTACACATTTTGTTCCGGGTCTCGCCGAGAGACCTAAGGTTAGAAATGGCACTGACCAATTAAAGAAAAAAAAACCAAAAAAAAACCCAAAACCCCCCAAATATATTTTACATAGATAAAGCCCTCCATAAGGTGTGTGCTGTACTCGTGAGAATAAATTTTGTATTTCTTTTAAGCATGAGCTTCCAGGAATCCCTTCAATAATCTTTTCCATCCAACCCGAGTGCTTCAACTACGACATGTATTGTTGATGTTCCCATATGCCGCATTTTTGAAATTTCGACTTCAAGGTGGTTGTATTTTGATAGCTTTTTGAAGATCTCATATATATATATATATATATATATATATATATATATATATATATATATATATATATATATATAGTCGACTTTTCCGTCGAATTCGACGTATGAGGATCAAGCAGGATCAGATTGCCCCTTACTTTTGGACGATCCTATTTTGAAAATAAATAAATAATTGTTATAATTCTTTTTCTATCCTTTGCAAATGATTCAAATTTTAGTATGTTATCATGGATGATAACGACTATCAGTTGTCAAAATTTCAGCTTTTCAAAGTTGTTATTTCTAATAAATATTAGGTTTTAAAATTTTGTCCCTTAATTTTGGACGCTACTGTATATATTATTATTATTATTATTATTAATATTATTATTATTTGTGCATGTTATGTTTCTTGTCTTGTATCCTGTTGAGCCGGGTCCAAACTATAATCTGTAAATCGTGCGTACGTTGGTAAACGTCATTATTATTGTTTCTGTGTTGTTTCCTACTTTTTATACTATAGAGCCTGGTCTAAACTATAGTCCTTAGACCACTATTTACATTATTCGAACTATTGTCTACATCTTTGCCGCCATATTTATTACAACGTTTCGGTGGTTGGAATGTCAAACTGAACCCTTTATTTCGCTCACTGGGGTAGACTGTTCTAGCCATGTTTAATAGATGTCATTTATCAGTTATCTCCTGTTAATTCCCCTCTCCAAGTTGTCCACTGCCTTAACCGTGTATTGAACTCACACTCTTTGGGTCCTTTCACTGGATCTAACCAAAGCCTTTATCCACTCTGTCATGTATCCTTGAGGACATCTGTGTATTAATTACTAAAACGTTGTAATAAATATGGTGACAAAGATGAGGAGAATATTTGAATAATGTAAATAATGTACATAATACATCATCTCAGAGACATAGACGGAGTCCTTAGACCCTATGGGACATTTAATTGATAGCACTTTTCTTAGTATATGGAATATTTCTAGTAGGGCGAATTTCTCTACAACCTGTATGTTGATATTACCTGGAAGGATGTTAAAAAAATTGTCCATTCCTTTTCTCACGAGGCCCAAAACCCTGATTACTATTGGTCTAGTCTCAGTCATCATTCTCCACGTGATGTTGATCTCGATTTCCAGGTCTTTGTATTATGAACAGTTACTCGATAATTTTCATAGAGGTGTTTCTTTCAGATGATCTGTCAATAAGCATACACATCCTGAATTTTTTGTCTTTTATGATAATATCAGATCCGTTGGCTTTTATTTCCCTGTCAGTATGAACTGGCATTTTCCAGAGGATAGTTACATAGGTATTTTGGATAACTGCGCCTGATTAGTGGTGAAACCATCTCTCAGTGGTTTCGATTTTATGCTTATTGCATATGTTCTAGTGCACATGTCGCTATCTTTTTATGTTTCAGGGCATATTTATTTCTTGCTAGTTCCGGACATCCTGAGATAATATGGTCAACAAGTTCAACATATATTCTACAGATCTTGCATTTCGGGTTAGTTCCATACTTGATTATATGACAGTGATAGGTTCTGGTTGCGAGAATTTGGTCATGAGCTGCAGTATTTACGCCTTCTGTCTCAGCTTTCAGCCCGTTAGTCATCAAACACTAATGTGTTTTCTGTTGGTCGATATATGCTTCTTTTTGCTTATTATTATTATTATTATTATTATTATTATTATTATTATTATTATTATTATTATTATTACCTTTGATATCTGTTGTAGACTCATTTGCCCCCGGGTTCCAACCAGAGACATAAGGTCAGAAATGATATGACATTCTCACTGAAATTTTTTGAAGGAAAGCCTAACGTTTTTGGACCATATATTTCATCAGTGTTTGTTAGGAGATATCAAACAACTTCATTCGGTTTATTAGCATTGATAAAGTTTACGCAAGGGTTTTATGAATTTTTGACATGATAGACCCAAATATTGGGTATCTTGTTATTTCCTGTGTATTTCCATTTTGGGGATTTTGTTAAAGCTAACCTAATCTATTATTCTAGATTATTGATATTATTATTATTATTATTATTATTATTATTATTATTATTATTATTGGTTATATTTTCCATTCTTGCACTGGTTTATACTTCATTCTTCCTTGTTCACCTTGGATCCACTCTACATTGAAATTATATTCTTTTGGGTTGCTCAAAAATAATCTCCTCAAATTCTTGCAATTCTTCAATAGATGGTAGCTTTTTGACTTTTATAACTGCATTTCCAATTTCCCTGTAAACTTGTTGAGGCAAGTTTAGAATATTTTATTTTTTCTATAAAATCTACAACGCTTTACATAACGTCTTGTATTATGTGCCTTTATTTCTGATTTCTCCTTAAATATTTCCCTGATTGGTGGAATTACCATTTACTGCTTTCATTTTATACCTTCCGTTTCATCTTCTTGCTTTTCCGTGTTGAAACATAAAAAAAAAAAATTCTTGTTTATCTTGTTGCTCTTCTTCTTCTTCTTCTTCTTCTCCTTCTTCTTCGAATTATTATTATTATTATTATTATTATTATTATTATTAATATTAGTATTATTATTACAGTAGCAAAAATACTAATAATCGGTAGAATATAATTATAAAATAATAATTCAAGCTGTCACTATTACTATAAATAGAATTTGATAATTGAAAATCGATAATTACAGATACGGTACGAATCTTTTTATTAATATTAAAATTAAGCACAACGTCTCTGCAATTATGGATTTTCAATTATGAAAGTTTATTTATAGCAATAATTAAGACATTAACTTCTTCTTCTTATTATTATTATTATTATCATTATTATTATTAATATTATTATTTTCCAATTGATTATTCATCCTTGAATTATTAATTCAATGATATCAATTTGGTCTATTAAATGATTTATACACTTTAAAATGCTATTATATTTTAATTATTAAATTAATTATTATGGAGATAATTAAATTTATTAATCGATTTCTTAGAAAATCATCAACATTAAAAAGCAACACCGATCAGTTTCAACTTTTCTTAAACAACGAAATTCGAATTTGAATTTCTTTTAACATAAATATTAAATTAACTGCAACCTGGAAAATATTTGAGGAAGAAATTAAAAAAAATAAAATTACTAATTGCCCGTGCATAGCTAAATTTGGCTGAAAACACGTTTCTGGTGAGTATATTTTTGAAAAGTTCGAAATTTAGTCAGTACAATAAGTCGCAAAATGTTGATGCGAGCAAATAAGAAAATGCTAAACTCCGATGTAATGTCTCTGTTATTGCAATGAATCTTCAGCAACGTCTCTAGTAAATGAAAGAATAGAGTCCTGGGTATAACGGTAAAGTATATCGGGCAGCAAGATATTTGATCGGGAATTTAGAGGTTGTGAGGAGCGTGGAATCACTTCTTATTTACTGTGGTTCCCAGGCCCACTCTGACCCGCGATGGTAGCTTCTGTAAAAAATCAGAGTTATGCTTTGGTCTGGTTTGTTTTACGGCATATCAATCTCAATGGATTATGTAATGGCGAGAAAATTTTTATGATAATGTGAACAGAATATGTATTCTTTATAATAAATCAGTTTGTAAATCAGGTTTATTTGGCGTATTTGTGTAAATAGAGTATTGTGTCGCGAATGAAATGTACCGCTAGTAATATTTTTTTCGAAAATATAATGGTAACACTTTTACTTCAAAAAATCATTTTTATATTTTCATAGTGTTTTGGAAATAATTTGGGTGTTAACTATTTGCCCATTGCTAGAACTCTAACAAGTGCTACAGCCCCGGGTCAAGGTGAACCTGTGAGACAAAAGCAATTAAGAGGTGGTGCTTCACTTCTCAAAACATCCCAATCATAGGCATTGCTGCCGGATGTAGTTTATCGTTATACTAAGGACGCCCAGCTGTGGGCAAATAATGCACACCCCCCCAAAAAAAAACAGTATAAATTAAAAAAAAAATTATAGTAAAATTACTGGCAAAAGAGTATTATATTAAAACTTCCAATGATACCTATTTATTTTAAAATTGCAAACTATGAAATTTTACAGAAGAATTACCAACAATACATTTTATACGTATTTGAAGGCATACCAATACGTTCAAAATGTATTTAGTTGAAACTATAAAATTGTGTTCAAAATGTTTAGATTTCGGCCTTAAATAACCCATAGAGGTCAAAATGACACTGAACTGAATCAACCAACCAGACAGAATAAAGACTGATGTTGTTCTAGTTATCTATACTGAAAATAATATTAACTAAACATTTAAGCAACGAGGCAGTCCTCGGAGAAAATAGAAGCGGCAAGGCAAATTCTACTTGCAATTAGAAAGCGGCACTTGCAATTTTAGATTTTTTGATGAGGAAAGAAAACCTAGACAATGTTACACTGACAAGTTACATTAAAGGGGAATTTAAGTTGACTGAAATCTCTTTAGATAAACATAAATCTGCTACAAATTACAGAAAAAAAAAACTAATATCGAATTTGTAGTGTAGTGCCAACAAGTAAAACTTAAAGGGGAGATTTTTTTTTTTTTTTACATAGTCAAAAAGGAAAAGCAGATTGAAAAAATCTCATGTTTATACACATAACATTTGTTTTTACATGGTAAATATTGTGTTTGTTCGGGTCGCAAATATCAAAGTTCAAAAGTTCAAATGTTCGACAAGATTTTCAATTTGTTAAAGGGTGGTTCGTGAAGATATATGTTCAATATAAAGTGAGTATATATGTGCTTGTAGCTGAAGCACATTTTAAGGAGTGTATGTGTGGCTGCTGTCTGAATGTGTGTGTGGGTGAACACATTAGTAGAAACGTTGTAACGTGTGTGCTAGTACCTAAAATGTGATTACGGTGGTTCCAAATGAAAATGGACATGTAGATAGATGGCCAGATTTAATTTTCCACGGCTATGAATATTCCTTTGATTTGCGTCAATATTCCATTAAATGGTTTGTAGTCGTCGCTGACTGAGATATTGTCATGGTAAAAAAGAGAATTTTGGTCTGGTGTTTACAAATTTAACCGCTTGCCATCGATGCTGACTTGCTTTTTGCTGTATGTGATATAAGTGCTCCCGAAATCGGTCCATATATAGTTATCCTGATCACGTGATTGGTTCTAAATGCAAGATGTTCGATTTCGCTGGATAGCACTCAGCGATCAGTTCATTTGGAGTTCACACGTACAGAGACGTAGTCGGAAATATAGAACGTGACTTTACTGTCTAATCAAATTTCAGAAAACACTTATTTAATTTTAGATCTTATTTTTTACTGATTTGTACAAATGTCTTTCTTTTAGTGACTCTGATCTTATTTATGCGTGGGCGTTTCTTACTTATTCGTCTTTCACCTATTGGTTGTAAATTATATTAGGTTGATGCAAAAATAATGTCGTTTTCCCACATATTAACATATGCGAGAAAACGACATTATTTTTGCACGAACTTAATATGAATTTATATCCTATAACCACCCCCGCATATCGATAAATACTGAAAATATTTTTTTCAATATCTAACTTTTAAAGTGAATAGGCCAATGTCTACCCGATTTTGTTTTGATGGTAGCAAGTGTTTTTGCCGTTATGGAATATGGTTTGCGCACTTTGCTATTCGGTGAGTGTGAAAAACATTCCTTTTTACTATTCTTTGTAGTCAAATCCAAGTACGCTTGTTTTATTCTGTCTGTGGGGACTGTATCTTAATTGCTTTTGTCACAGTTATAAAATAGTTAGGTTTTCTGGCGACTACTTAAAACACGTTCTGAGTAATTAGGACTAAGTGGCCCTTTTAAGACATAATTTCGCCAGAAAGCGTATTCATATTTGCGAATATCTTTTTGCGTGTAAATATCTATTTGTATTGTAGTTGTAAAATACATTATGACTAATTAAGGCAAAGGAAGGGCTTTTTTAGTGCATAATTTCCACAGAAAGCATATTCATGTTTGTAAAGATCTTTTACGTGTAAATGTCTTTTGTTTGTATTCTAGTGGGTGTGAAACCGGATAACTTATTTGCGGTTTAAAGTTTTGTACGACGGACGTGGTTGGCTGTAGATGGTTTGTTTTATCGCAATACTGTCTTGGCAGTGCAGTGTCAAGGATGTCCAAGAAACCATTTCGGATGTGTGCATCCCAAACCTTCCTTGATGACATTTCTGATGGATAACAAAAGTAGTGGCAGATTTTCTAACCATGTCCTGGAATCATTATTGGCCGTTAGTGCTGCATTAGTTGCCTGTGAAAACGTACGATCTAAGCCACTGGCGCACGGATGATATTCTGTTCATGTTATGTGCTTGACTCCCACTAGCTTTGTGAAAACATCGAAGAGTGTAGATTGAAACTGGGAGTTTCTATCTGTAGTTATTATTGAAGGACAGCCAAAAATCACTATCCACTCCAGGAAGATACTTTTAAGGATTCATTTTGCAGATATATCCCTCAGAGGAACAACGAACAGGCCATCTGAGTAGATAATGATATCCGTTTGCTTCTGGTAAGGGTTCTACTATATCGATATGTAGGTTCGTGATCCTACCGTCTGGTTTGATAAATCGTCCAGAAGGGGATTTTGTATGCATATTTGCTTTGCTTTCTTTTTCAAACAGGTTCGAGTACAGTAATTTATGTCAGTATTCTTGCTGTTTCATACAAAACGATTCCTAATCAACTTAACGACAGCTCGGCATCCAGGATATAAAGATTGTGAAAATATTTGAATATCTTTTTTCTCAGTGAATGTGGCATATATCGTCTTGAATAACCAATCCCCACATCACAGAGTAGTATTTCTGCTCCAAATGAGGCGGGGTGTTGTTTCAATTGTGAAGAAGTGTCCTCTTTTATTTTGTCTTTTTGATGGTTATCTGCAATTCGGTCGAAGGTAAGGGTTTCAGATTCGATAGACTGTCTCGTAGAGCGCCAGAATATATCTGCCTCGGTATTGTCTGAACCTTTAATATAACGGATATCCAAAATAAATTGGTATATATTATCCAGTCGTCGGGTATATATGTGTGTATATTTTCCTGCATTTCCGTGTAAAGCGTAACTGAGTGGTTTGTGATTAGTGTAAACACCAAACTTTCGTCCTTCAAGGAGATGTCGAAAATGCCTGATGGATAAGTAAATTGCGAATAACTACCTCGTAAAGGTACAATATTTATGTTGTGTGTTGTTTAATTTTATTGAAAAGAAAGATATTGGTTTTTCTCAGCCATTTTTATTCTTAGGTAGAACTAAACTAATTGAATCTCCTGGGGCATCATCGTTAATGTGAGTGTAGAGTTAGCATCATCAATATTGGAGGAGATTTTGGTAAAATCTGTTAACGCTTTTTTTAGCTTCATGAAATTCGGTTAATTCTTCCCTGTCAATAAGTATTTTTGTATTCTTATTCTATTGCTTTTACATGAGGTTTGTGGGTGGGGACAAAATTATGGAACGAGCAGGAATAAATCTTCGGTAGCAGTTTATTAAACCGAGACAGTAGTTCTCGTAGAGTTGTTGGTTGCAGGAAATTGCTGCTACAAGTGTGATTCCGTGTTTGTCGATCACATGGCCCAAGAAATTCAATTTCAAAACACCAAAATGACATTTGTTTACACTAATTTTCAACCCGACATGTGTCAGTCTCGAAAACTTGTTGGATTTGAGTTGATTTTCTTTGCTGTCTCCATTTACGATAAGAATGTCACAAATATAAGCAAAAGCAAAAGTCAATGCTCTTAAAACTTCGTTGATAATTCTCTGAAAATTTTCCGTAGCATTACGTAATGCAAATGGCATTCTCGTGAACTCATGAAGTCCGAGAGCAGTGGCAATTGATGGTTTCTTTATGCTTTCTTCTGCTACTGGAATTGGGTTGTATGCTTTAAACAAATCCAGTTTTGTGAAAACAGTGGTACGCTGTAAAAATATGGCGAAATCATGCAAATGTGGGATTCGGCATTTATCTAGAATTGTTTGTCTGTTAAGATTCCTGCAATCCTCACAAGGTCGCCATGCGCCTGTGTCTAGCTTTGGAACCATGTGTAGTGGAGAAGATTATGGGTTACTTGAAGGATGTACGATGTCTAATTGTAACATATGTTGGCATTCGTCTTTTGCTATTTTATATTTCTCTAGATGCAATCTGCATGGTGATGTGTCTGTAGGTGGCCCAGTTGTTGTGATATAACGTTTAGCAGTGTGACGAATTTCGTCTGTTTTTTTTTTAAAGGCGTAAAGGAGTAGGACATTTTTTTATCAATTCCTACAACGCATTAGCAGTTGATATTGCAGAACTAATTCTTATTGGCGTGTAGAATGTGGGGATTTCCTTTGCCTCTAACTTTGTGTTACAGTCGATGATAGTGTGTATCGCTATATTCATTGATAGGTCGAAAAATCCGCTCCTAGAATTGGTGTTTTCACTTGCGCTTGTGTGAAAAATCCATGGAAAAGATCGTCATAATCCCAAATTAAGCGTTATTGATATGTCTCCGTGTGTCTGGATTATTTTTTATCCATTTACAGCCTCTAGCGTGTATGTGTATAGTGTATGTCTTTGACGCTGATTTGTGTACCGGTGTCGACTAAAAATAAATATCCTGTACTTCTCTCCCGGGTGTAAAACATGACATCCTTGTCCCATTCCAGAATCTAAGGTCGACTTTACTTGTTGCTGGATTAATCGTTCCTCTGCTGTTGTCTCGAATTGAATTGAAGTTCGGTCTGTGTACTCCTTTGCCTCGTTTCCAAACTTATGGGTATATATATTTTACCTGTTGGTATTATTGCCAAACGGTATCGTAGTGAAGTCGTTCTCTGGAAGGTGAGTTAGACCTGCTTCGACTTTTACTGTGTGTTGAGTAGGATCGATTTTTTGATCTCTTCACGTGTACGCTGAAACGTTTGCTTTCGTGCCAAACTCTGTACTTATATGGTAAGGTTGGCTATATTTTGATGTGTCTGAGATAGCTCTTCTGACCTGTCGGGTGGTGTTGCGGTAATGTTGGTATATGTGATGCGGCGTATACGCCCTTGTCCTTGTTGTTGTTATGTATTTTGTCCACTATTTCCGATACTCTCACTAGGAGACGGGGAGAGATGCGTTTGTAGTTTTTCCGTCCATATTTTTTTTTAACACTGCTTCGGACATGATATTTTCCCTAATAACTATTGAATTTTCCTATTTTTTCATGTGTCACAGATCCACATTATTGAATAGATCGCGTAACCTTCTCTCGAAAGGCCAAATGATTGCATTTTTCAACGTGTCGTAAGATCTTTCTTCTGGCATCCCAGCAAACAGATCAACTACCTCTCTCACCACGTCTGCAGGTAGTTTTTCCACAAGATAGGCGTATCGTGAGCTTTGAAATGTGAATTGCTTTGCGTTAAAAATTGCTTTTAATTGTGAAAACCAGATTTTCACATTTGTCGAGTTGTGAACGGATAAATTTATAGTTGCCGAGGCTTTCATAGATTCAGTTGTGTTTTCGCCAATTTTGTTATTGTGGTTATGTTTTTGCCACGACTTTGTGGGAGAATTGGTATCATTTAGACATATGACTGAATATCGGGTTTATTTTATTGAAGACTTCTTCTTTCAGACCAGAAGTTTGCGAGTTCGTCTCACGTCGGCTGATCACCAGTGTATAGGATCAGTCTACTCGGATTAAAAGTGAAAAATTAAAATCCCTGTGTCGTGCCAAAAAATACAACATAACGTAGGTAATGATTTCCTTACAGTAGCAAAAAAGAAAAGCAGATTGTAATAATCATGTTTATGTACATATTAACATTTGTTTTTACATGGTAAACATTATGTTCGTTCGGGTCGCAAATATTCAAATGTATAAAATTTTCCATTTGTTAAGGGGTATCTTGGTCAATACGAAGTGTGTATATATGTGCGTGTGTCTGAATCAATTTTTTAACGGAGGGAATGTGTGACTGCTGTCGAATGTGTATGAGAAACATTTGTAAAAATACTGTTGTGTGAGTGGTAATACGTGAAACCTGGTTACGGTTGTTTCAAACCGAAATGGACATACATATCAGACTTAACTTTTTCTACGGCTATAAATATTCCTTTGAATTGTGTGAATATTCCTTTGAATTGTATGATTATTCCTTTTGAATGTTGTGTAGTTGTCACTGGCTGAGATGTCATGTTATCGAGAGAATTCTGGTCGGTTGTTTATATCTTCAGCCGCTTGTTATCAATGCGTGATCGACGTCCAACTGTTGACAGGGTTTTTGCTGTGTGTATTTTTATTGTCCCCGAAATCGGTGTATATATAGTTATCCTGTTCACTGGTTTGGCTTCAAACGAAAGCTTTTCGATTGTACACAGGATAGCACCCAGCGAGCAATTCATTTGAAGTTCATTTGGAGTTCAAACGTACAGATGTAGTCGGAAACAGAGCCCGACTGTAATGTCCAATCAAATTCCAGAATCATTTTTTTACTGATTTGTATATATATATATATATATATATATATATATATATATATATATATATATTAGTGATTCTAATCCTGTTTATGTGTGGGCGTTTCTTACTTATTTGTGTTTCAACTATTGGGTGCAAAATATGGGATTTTATATCCTATAGACGATTCAAGATATTAATGCTGTTTTGAGTAAAAAAATAAGGGAGAGAATTCGCTGAAAAATCAACAATGTACAAATAGATAACTCGGTTTTAAAAAAGAACGAAGAGTAGTTGAGGTATGAAAAAGATATGAGAGAAAATCGATGTTGTTCGAGATTTACTTTCTGCCGACTGACGTTTAAACAGTAGATTTCATATTTATCGCCTCACGCATTAAATTTGCTTCAGCCAATACAAATTTATTTGAAAAAGTGAAATTGTGCATACATTCTATTAGGTTGGTGCAAAAATAATGGCGTAATGATGTCGTTTTTTGACGTAATTTTAACGTCAAAAAACGACATTATTACGTCATTATTTTTGCACCAACCTAATATTACCTGATTCTCAAAACTGTGTCTCCCAGATCAGCAACAGAAAATAACATGTTTTAATAGAAACATTTAAACAAACAATATCACAATCCTAAAGTCTTTCTGGGTTAAATTGTAACTAGTGAGGATAATTGGATTTTACCTGCAAGAACCTGAATACAAAGCTCAGAAAAAAAGTACTGACTACCGAAATAAAGAAATCGACATGTCAAAGCAAAATTAATCAATCAGTAGCGTCAGTTTTCTATGATAATGATGACATTTTGTTAGTTGACATTTTGGAAGGAAAAATAAGCAAAGTTTGTTTTTTTTTAAGAAAAAAATAGCCAAAAAAGCGTTGTCGAATCCCTCCACGAATAATTAATATCTAACATGATAATGCTCATCAAAGGAAGATAACACTTGTAATTGGAAATCATTAAACATCTACATTGTGGTCTTGATGTGGTCTGAATTTTTTTTCATGTAACTTAACCATAAAATATTTTGACAATTGCCCGTTTTGGGATGATTAAATACGAAAATAATGCTGCTTTTTTGCGGATTAATTTTTCTATTTTTATTGAGAATATAATGGCTGACGTCATATAATTATGCTTTGAAATTGGCGGGAGTTGAATTGAAAAATATACAGTTTACTTAGTCTTGCTTTTAATTCTATTTCCACGAAACTTTTGAAAGCCAATCGTATAAAATCAATAAGTTTCTAAGTACGATCGATCGAATAAAAATTATAATCATTTAACTATCTATAGTATTTTATTTCTATTCGATTTCAGTCATTTTTTATTTTATTTAAATTAACTTGTTTGTAAAAATCTAGAGAACGTTTTCAAATACATTGGAAGAATAAATATTATATTTGTGATGATTTTGTAATTTCTTCTCAGCTTTATTGACAGATAAATGCATCATTATATCATTACAGGGTAGGCAGATGCACTAAATAAAAGAGAAATATATATTTTCACTATCATTTCTGCCTCTGTTTCCATGGAAACTTTTCTTCTTCGTGGCCTTGAGCAAAGGAGGTTAACGGCGAATTTAAAAAGAAAAAAGATTAACACCGTACACATCAAGAATATCTTTGAGAAAATTGATAATCTTCGCTTTGTTTCTGTTAAATATCGATTCAGTGTTCGTAAGATGTTAATTTTTTCAGAGCTTTGATTATTTTATTTTTTATTTTTTATTTTGTGGGGTGTATGTCTCTAATGAAACCAAGGAAATTTACGCTGAAATGTTTGTACATTTTTTTATCAAATAATTTCCGTTACGTGGATTCGAAGGGAGATTACTTCTCGCAACCATTGTGTAATTGTATCGCAAGTAAAATATGAAAGAAACTGAATACGTTAAACCCACTTACATTGCGTAAGAAATTTTATTAAATTTGTTCATAGTAAAGTTTAAAGCAATTTTTGCAGAAACGTTTGTCGATTTCATGTAGTTATATAAATTATAATGCTGATATGCTGAGCGAAAAATAATTCTGGATATGCCATTGTAATAAGAATTCATATATTTCCTGTGAAGTATCGATCAAACAAAATATTTATATATAATTTGATTTAACAACATGTAAAGATTTTCTAAGTTGTGCCGTATCTCAGTGCAATAAAATACAATCAACGCACAATAGTAAGTAGACCACTTAAATATCTCTCTCTTCGGCTAATAAGATGTCCATTCTCGCAAAATTCTTCCACCCACCTCGCTCCCAGACTACAACTTCAGCCCACGCCCTTTTTGCAATAAATTCGGTACGCCACAAATTCAAAGAAACAACAAATTTAGTACTGTAAATATATGTACATCTTTGCCTTTCTTTGAAGATAAATTGTCGCTTGACGACTATCTGTGTCTATATTGCTACATACACAAACCTAGAGCCATTTCCTCTAGAAAAGTCGGCTGTCTGATCTGATCGGTGTTTGTCGCGTCCTACCCAGAACACATCAGCAAGATACAATGAAACTTCCGGGTTTTTAATAGCGGACAACAAAATCAATGAAAACTCTGCACATGTGCATATATTTCATGTTAATTTTATTCTGTATAAATGATGCATTCCGTAGGTGTATATGAGTAAGTTTTTTCACATAAGCTTAAACCCAAAAAGAAACTATTTATTTGCAAAACATAATCACATTTCTATATGTTAAAAACCTGTTTAAAAAAATAAAATAACAAGAAAATGTTGTAAAATACAGAAAGGGTGTAGTGAGGTTAGAGTAAGGGAACAGACGTTAGATAAATTGTCACTACCTCAAAAGGGACAGTAACATTAAGAACAAAATACTCATAGGTTTCGTTTCGTTTCGTTTGTTTTACGGCATATCAACCTCAATAGGTTATTTAATGCTGACAAAATTGTTATTGCTGGTAATATTTTCTTTTTTTTTTTCAAAAAAGTATTGCTGTTAATAATGTATTGCTGGTAATATTTTCTTTTTTTTCCCTTTTTTTCTTCAAAAAAGTATTGCTGTTAATAATGTATTGCTGGTAATATTTTTTTCTTCAAAAATTTATTGCTGGTAAAAATTGCTGATATTAAAACCTATTTTTATACTTTCACAGTGTTTTGACCCCAGTTTAGGGGTTAACTACTTACCCAGAGTTGGAACCCTAACAGGTGTTACCACCCTAGGTCAGGGTAGATTTGTGTACACCAGCAATTACGAGGCGGTTCCACGCTCTTCAAAACCTCTTGATCAGTTCCCTTGCTGTTGAACATAGTTTATCGTCTTACCCAGAACACAGATGTATTTTATCGTCATACCCAAGACGAAAATACCCATATGAGAGACTATACATCGAGCTTTGGCAACTTCACATTACTAACTGCTAGTTTCCGTCTCTTTTATTTACAGGAGACGGGTGAAACTTTACGACAACAAAAACAAAAGATGAGAATGATATTGCGAAGATAAGGAGTGTAGATAATGTTAACTCTACATCTCAGAAATTCAGGCAAAGACAGTAGGCGTTTTATTCAGGTATTCTTCTGTTCGGTATCGGTGTGTAGTTACATCATATTTGGGACAATTCCAGTCATGTCAGGATTATTGATCATATATTCCATTTTTTTCTCCCTCCCATCTACTCAAGTGTGAAGTTGGCAAGTCTCGGTGTCTTGTGTAGTTTGGTCATTTTTTCTTCCTCCCACCAACTCTCGACCCATCTCACCATTATGACGTGTGGCTGGCAACACGAACAGGCGTCATCGGAACTATCTGAACGGCACCGACAATAGCGGACCGAAAGTGGCTACTCAGTTATGTCTCATGCGTAATACACACTTAGACGATCATTTTACGCCCTGATCTTCTTCAGGTGAATTTCGATCTGAACCCTTTATTTAGTCAACGAGAGTAGGTTGTTCTAATTCCATGTACCGTGACTTTTTGGATATGTCCGTTTCAGTTAACTCCCTTTCGATACATTCAGATTTTTCCCCACAGTAGGTTGCCATTTCTTTCTGCGGTAGACCAGTTGCCATCGAGTCTATAGAACCCGATCTGTCCTGCTATTTAACTATAGCTATGGGGATAAGAAGAGGATTCATAACTTCCCCAAGGGTATTAGCATGTAAATGAATGTAATAGATTCCACTGGAATTCGAAATCGGTTCTCCTGCTCCTCAATCTGAGCCACTATCCATTACTCTACTACGACTCGAAATATAACTGATAATAGGGAGCAGCAACCGAAAATAATGAAATTCCTCTTAATTGTCGCCTGATCCCAAGATCTCTTCTGCATTTTTTTATTCTTTTAACCGTCTTCAGTCAAGTGCATGCCACTTAGACGACCCACCTTTAAATAAGCCATCCGCCGGCTAAAAAGCATAAAATACTTGAAATCAATAGAAAATTTCACTTTTTTTTTTGAATGTGTGTGGCACATTCATAATGCGACAATATGTCTTTTTTATCTGCAAACTGAAATGACTTCCTTGAAAATGTAGTGGAGTAGAGTTCTGTTGTTTTCACAGCGATTTTCACTTTTGCGTTGATAAATGTCGGATTAGTCGTCCAGCCCTCTTAAAGTTCTACACTTTTTTAAAATTGGGGTACCGGGAAGAAATTATAAGGCAGAGATTTAGTCTATCGGCATGCAGTTCTTCCAAAATTACTATTTTAATTACACTGTTTTTCCCTTATCTATCTATATCCCTGAGAGGGGTTATTATGATTACTTACATTATTTACATTATTCGAACTGTTATCATCATCTTCACTGCCATAATCAAAACGATTCGACCGTTGTACGCTCCGGCCTTCTTCACAAGCACACATGGCCCAGTGGATACAGACGTTGCTTAGATCCTTTGTCTAGACACAAAGAGTTGTCAGTTTAATACCAGTTCACAGCGGTGGTGAAACAAACTTGTGGAGTTGATTTTAAGATAAATAACTGAGACATCCGGAAGAGGGATGGAACGTGGAACTAGAACAATCTACCCCGGTGGATGAAATAAAGTGTACGGTTCGAAATTCCAATCACCTGAAGAAGGCCGAAACGTACAACGGCCGAAACGTTGTGAATATGGCAATGAAGATGAGGATAGCAGTCAGAATAATGTAAATAATATAAGTAATTTTTCTCTTTTTTAGAAATTTCTGTACATTTAACATTTTTTTTCTGTGTTTCATGTCCCTTCACGACGTAGGCGATCTTGACTCTCCACGACATTCGAGCATTCGTAGCCCTTAGTTGGGTTTATTCCTTTGCCAAACAGCTTGTTTCCCGTTACGCCATCTATTCGCACAAGCTTGGTAGTTAGGTGGCACTTTACATTCTCTTATATCCCGTAGTCGTCGCTTAACCCGTTCACAGAAACGAATTGTTGGAAGCCCATGACTACTTTATCGCTATTTCAATGTCAAATGTTTAGATAATCTATACTGATTCATTCAACCAGTTCAAGCCTTTAAACCTCATGCCACGTACACAGGGTCAAACATTCACATTCCTTTCATATTCTACTTCTAAGAAGGATTTTCTACCCAGACGCTTTCTTTCAGAGAACTGTTACCTTGTAAATATATTAGGTTGGTGCAAAAATAATGACGTAATAATGTCGTTTTTGGACGTATTTTGTAACGTCAAAAACGACATTATTACGACATTATTTTGCACCAACCTAATAGTTTCTCCAGAATGTATTAGGTTGGTGCAAAAACAATGACGTAATAATGTCGTTTTTGACGTTAGAAATACGTAAAAAAAACGACATTATTACGTCATTATTTTTGCACCAACCTAATACTTCTCAAATCACTACAATTTCAACCTCTTTAACAGTAAACCGTTCATTTTCTTACATTTGGCTGACATGCAGTCGAAGGACAATGTTCAGTCCATTGCTAGGTCAGCTGCTAAGAAAGTTGGTACACTGTATCTTATATTTTTTCTTTCTAAAATTTATCTTACACATCTATAAATCTACTATTCAATAATGCTTCGAAGATTACTGCCGTATATGTTTTGAATCGCCTGTTTTATATCGAGAGATCCTTCATAGTATCAGCAGTATTATTAGTCCTTCACTTACTTTCCTACCTGCCTCCCCATGCCATTTCTATAAATACGTTAATAGTAATAGTTCGGTTGAGCTCTTTGGTATGATATAAATATTAATTGGGGCTAGTTTTTAAATTGCTGGTTTATTCACCTCCCCGCACGGACAATGAATTGTACATATGGGAACTAGTTAGGATTTTTATAAAGGCAATGATGTATTATGGTAGGATGTAGTAAGAAATTTAAGTAAGAATATGTTATTTTGGTGTTAGAAATATTGCGGTATGTTTGGGTCAGTGTTTGTGGCTAGCGAAGTTTAAAGTTAAGACAGAAGAAGACCGTCCTTTTTCCCATTCCCCATTTTTGATCTTGTGCCATATTTTGTAAATATTACAAATAAATATCGTTCTTTTGTATGATATAGAGAACTGGCTAGATATAACCGTAAGTTCTATGCTAACTGTTTCTTTTCTTGCACTTCTCAATTGTGGAACACCCGTTTGTCTCCATAGTTTTCAGTCAAATTTAAATTAGCTATCTGGTGTCTTCCTGATAACTCCTTCTTTCTTTCTGCTACGTAGTAATGTTTCTGTTTCTAATTTTTTTCACTCACAGTATCCCCCTATGTCTTAGTTGCCGCACGGCCTTGTTTGGGGTGAACTTGAATAAAAAAAAAATACCCTCTATATCTGAACTTAATTTTTCCTCTTCTGTTCCTAAAACAAACTCATTAAGTAAATATTTATTTTTGATCGTTTTTTCGACGTTATATTGGGTAATCATTTAGTAAAAAGAATTATTATTTCACATGATCTCCAAAAAGACACTATATACACAGTCAAATAGTGAAAAGTTATATACAAGTTTACTGCGAAAGCAATTTAATTTCGTAATAAATTCTGACAGTGTGTAGCAGTAAATTACTGACTATAGATGTCTCTATGTAAAATAATGTAGCGTTGTTCGTAGTCAGCTGATGCAAAAAAAAAAAAAGAAAAAAAGATGGAAAAGCCAGTTTTCAAGCGAGCTGAAACCCTATATTTTCGCCTCGGGTATTGATTTTAGAGACACCTCAAATTCACGAAACGAAAGAATTAAGAAAACAAAGTTTCGTATGATATGCAAGCGTATGATTATATTAGCATGATCTGTGTTCATTTTCAAGGGAGATAACTATAAATTGATAATTATTAAGCTCTATCCATTATTTATAGTTATATTTATTTGCATGTAAGTAAAAAAAAATGTCCGCCATTTTGCACAGAATCTAGATGTGGTAAGCGCCATTTTCAAGTAAGCGAAATCAATGATAAACGTTTTTTCATCATAATTGCCTTTCGAATTATATTCTAACAGGAAAGAATAATCGAATATTATCGTGGTATTATTATCTTTAAACGTGAATGTGAGGGCCGGTATAGAATAATTATATTGTTTCACAGTTTATTTTAATGTTTTTTGAGAATAGTTATCAATTTTTATCAGAGTTGAAAAATGAATGCAAATAACAGCATTTATTTTGACACAGTGAATGACACAGTGTTGAAGGCAGACACAGAAAGGCAACTACAAGCATTCCCGCAGAATATAATCAATAAAAGCAAGAAGAAATGACTAAATGTATGGTGGTTAGCAAAGGGAAGGCCCTAACATTTAAATTAAAAATTGGAATTAAAAAATAAAGTTTGTACAACAATTTAAATATTTGTGAAGTGTTTTAACCTAGGAAGAAAAGTGAGACATTTGATGGCGCATTTGGATAGCGAAAGATGTCTTACAAAAGCAGAATTTCGTTAAATGACAAAGAAAAGAATACTGAACTATTAGGTTGGTGCAAAATTAATGACATAATAATGTCGTTTTTTGACGTATTTTTTAACGTCAAAAACGACATCATTACGTCATTATTACGTCATTATTTTTGCACCAGCCTAATATTATGGAATATCAATACTTCTATATAACAGTGGATAAAAGCGTTGGCTGACTAATCTAAAAAAAGAGAGAAAAAAAAAACTTAAAGAAATTAACTGAAAGTGACATATCCAAAAAGGCATGCTACATGGAATGAGAACAATCTTCTCTCGTGGACTAAATAAAGGGTCTGAACGAAATTCACCTGAAGAAGGTCGGGGCGTAAAATGACTGAAACGTCTTGAATATGGCAATAAAGAACAATAACAACGATGTAAATAGTTACAATACATCATTTCAGAATTATAGACAAGTCGGATAGAGATAGTTGAAAATCATAGGACACATAATGAGGAGAAAAGTCTTGGAAAATTTGATACTCACAGGACGGATTGAAGGATAGAGAAAAGCATTACATAACTTACTTTACGAGCTTTAGTAAATGAATGTCAGAACAGGGTTAGTAGCCTTAACAGAAAGACAAAATGTATTAAGTACTACAGTGGACAAGAAATGGTGGAGGACTATGATCGCTAACGTCTTGAAACGACATGACACCTAGAAAAAGAAGAAAATAGACTAATTTCTAATGGTAGCTCAGTTCTGAAAAATCCGGTTAAATTATTTGTACATGATATATTTAAAAATGATTTTTGAACAATATTTGTTTTTTTTTCTTTTATTGCTGTGTCCTTTCAGGACGTGGGCACTGATAATTTCCCCAGAATCTTTAACCCCTTCTGCTGTAATCAATGTCATTTCCTTTAATACCAATCTCGGCCAATGCTCCGCCATTATGTTCGATATATATCTTGCTCTGTCTCTCTGCCTCTATTGTCTTCGTTGATGTGCAGGTGGTGTAATGGATAGCTTTTCTTTTTAATCATTTCACCACAATGAAAGCGAGCATCCCGCTAGGACGCAGGTGCTTACAGGGAGAACAAGAATATTAACAATGGAGAGAGGATTGAAGAAGGCCAATAAAGGAACAGGCTTCAAGAAGACAGGAAATTAAAATTTTTGAAGATTGTAGTTATCAGGGAAGAAAGAAATCGGAAGGGATTTCCACAGATGGGAAATGCGAGAAAATGTTAACGTAGAAATGACGATTGCATTGAGTTTCAACCGTGAAACTGTGAGGCCTAGTTGCGAATCTAGCGGCATGCTTAGCTTCGTTTAGTCAGGTCACCAAGGGAAAAAATAGTCTGAGCAGTAACCATGAATATATTTGTAGAACAGACAGAAGGAACACTATTTACATTATTCGAACTATTGTCCTCATCTTTGTCGCCATGTTTATCACAACGTTTCGGCCGATGTACGCTCCGGCCTTCTTCAGGTGATTGGAATGTCGAACTGAACCTTTTATTTCGCTCACTAGGGTAGACTGTTCAAGTTTCACGTGCTATCTCTAATGGATGCCAGTTATCTCCTGTTAATTCCCCTCTGAAAGTTTTCCACTACCTTAACCAGGTATTGAACTCACACTCTTTGGGTCCTGTCACTGGATCTAACGCCTTTATCCACTGTACCATGTGTCCTTAAGCATACATGGCACAGTGGATAAAGGCGTTCCAACCACCTGAAGAAGATCGGAGCGTACAACTGCCGAAATGTTGTGATAAACATGGCGACAAAGATGAGGACAATAGTTCGAATAATGTAAATAGCGTACATAATACCACATCTCAGAAATATAGACAGAGGCAGAAAGGAAGTCATGTCATGTCGGGGAGAAATGACTGGAAATGAGATTCCTCGGTAGGACTGATTGTATTGCAGACGCTTCTCTAGATTTTGTCAAGTTGTCTGAGAAATCGCAGAGACAAATTCGAATTCCTACCGTGTTCGGTACAGTTAGTTATCTGCCATCTCTGATACACGCTTAGCTGATCATGCATCTTTCGATACATAACTGACGAGGCAGATTTTTACCGCAGTAGTTTATTCTGTGGTAGACCAGATTTCATCCAAAGCTATAAAACCCGGTCTATTTACCCATAGCTGTGGGGAGAAAAGTGTGATTGGGTAGCTCCAGTTTCCCGAGGTTATTAGCATGTAATAGATTCGACGGGAATTCGAACTCGGCGCTCTCCGATTCCTCAATTAAGGCCGTTACCCCTTACTCCATTGTACCTCATTCTAAAAAAAATATGTTAAGGCCATATTCACTCGCAAAAAGAAAAGAAAAAACAGATTTATTCGACATTAATAATTTATGTGACATTAATAAATTTTGACTTTAAATATAGCACACGGGGTTGATACGCTACAGAAAACAATTAATCAATCAGTCAATTAATCTATACTTTTTTCCTTCAATATATTTTATGTTCAAGTCACTTATCCTTAGTATATGCCCCAGAAATATCAATTTCCTCTTTCTGATCCTAAGCAAAAGTGCTTTTTTTTTCGTTTCTATATCCCTTAAAACATCCTCACTGTTCGCATTTCCCGTTCATGGTATTCTCAGTATGCTTCTGTAGAAACATATGTTTTTTCCTTCCGCCGCCTCGTCATGTGTGAGGAAATTTTCCACCGCCATATATGAAGATTGATATTACAGAATAGTTGAGCATTTATCTATTTTATCATCAGATTTCACGATTTCCTTGTTTATTAACTGGAAGATATCTTTCCTTATTTCAATATGACTTCGGATTTCCGTGACATATTTTGCCTTGTTTTTTTCTTTTTTTTTTATCTGAACATGTCTGTCGGAGAAATAACTCTAATATAAACAAATTTAAAAATCCTGTCACATTTTCTAGGGTCTGTTATAAACTTGAACATCGGTCTGAACTGCTGGCAGTATATCCATGACGGTGATGACAGGGCATCGTTGAATGTTGGGCTTCGTAGACTGAATTCAAATACCAGCACTGGAGGTTCTTACGACTGAGTCAATAGTAATATGTCGTTGACAAAGTAGAACCTTCAAATCAGAAGTCATCAGATTTCATCTCACCTGGAGAGGGAGAAATATACGCGTGTCATGAATGGATACCTCTTCGACTTTCAAACGAGATTATGGTACTCAATCGACAGAGGCGCGAAGGGTTGACCATATGCTCAGATGCGCACTAAATATACGACCATATCCGGTTATGAGTTTGATGACGATGGCAATGATTATAATATAAAATTTCCCAGGTGATAACTGTAATGGCAATATTATGATACTTGTAATTTAAGTTGTTTCCTTATCAAGCTGCCAGTGTGGCTGTCGGTTGAATTGTAAAAAAGAAATGTTTCCCTTCAAATAAATTTTCCGAAAATAGGCTTCTTATGTTCAGTAGCTGTGAACAATTTAGCTGTTGCCACTGTTTAAAATCCTAAAGTTTCTGTTATTTGGTACAGTTATTTGTGATCCTGTAGCGCCAGCCCACCAGGTTTATAGAAGGATGGTCATCGATAATATCTACAGATTTATTACCACGGGACCCATTTTTAATCATTGAGCCACTCAAGTGATGTGGTTTCTGTTATTTGGTACAGTTATATATTTGTGATTGGGTAGTGCTATTCCAAGAGCTTTGTAGAAGTATGATCCTTGCTAAGACCTCCAATCGTATTTCGCTGGAAGCCGTTTTAAATCATTGAGAACCTCACGTTATTTGGTTTCTTTTATTTGGTATTGTTATTTGTTTGTGATTAGGTAGCGCCATTCAATTAGTTTTGAAGAAGGATGATCCTTGCTAATATATACAGACTTCTTTCGCGGGAAGCAATTTTTAATCATTGAGTACCTCATAGGATGTGGTCTCCTTCATTTGGTACAGTTATATATTTGTGATTGGGTAGCTCCAGTTCACCAGTTTCGAAGGAGGATGATCTTTGGTAAGAAATACAAACTTCTTTCGCTGGAAGCCACTTTAAATCAGTGAAAACCTCAAGTGATTTGGTTTCTGTTATTTGGTACTGTTATTTGTTTGTAATTGGGTAGCACCAGTCCACCAATTTCGAAGAAGAATGTGTTGGAATTTCTTGGTAGCCTGTGGTACTAGTGAGCCAGCCAAAATGAGATGACTCATTTTATAGTTCACCAGTAGAAGGGTTAACCAATAAGAAGGCTCAGAATATTCAATGCGACGTGTATAAAGGCGACCATGTTTATAGAAGACCTGAAGAATTATTGAACAGCTGCTACTAGTGATATTGCCGTTGTTCCATTGAACACATTACGTACTGCACTGGATTCTATATTCAAAGACTACAGGAAACATGGTCAACAGGATGATCCTTGCTAAAACATAGAGACTTCTTTCGTTAGAAGACGTTTTTAATTATTTGAAACCCATCTGATGTGGTTTTTATCCAATTCTATTTGGTACAATTATTTGTACTTGCGACTTTGGGCAAAACTTTCCATAGTGCAGTCTATTCTGCGTTCAATTTTCTTATCTCGTATTCTCGTATACGATATTTCTTTTAATTGTTCCACACAGCGAAATATTTAAATGTTTGGTATTTATTAATTTCATCTCTTGAATTTTTATGATGGCTTCATGCTATGTCCTATCAATCTTTTATTCCAATTCCAGCTCATAGTTTCTTAACTGGAATGATCTAACTTGAGTTCTACTTCATGAAACACTTGATAAAATGTTGATTTGCTTTTGTCCAAGAACACTCTTGTAAAGAAATGTATAAATAAAAATTTCTGATTTAATTATTAGTATTGGTAGTGGTAATATTTGTTGTTTCCTTATAGATAAACATTCAACATTGATTTATTCCGGTTGAAGTTTATAAAATGTTTCATGAAAATAGCTTTTTCAAGTTCACTCTCATCACATTTTCCATTACTAAACTCTTTAATTCTGGAATGTCAGCAATTTGATTATGTCATTATTTTCTTATCGAGTTATACTGGATATCAATTGTAGCTGTTGCCCATTCAGAAAACCCCTCAAGTAATGTTTTACTGATATTTGGTACGGTTCTTTCTTTGTGTCAGTCCACGATTTTCGAAGAAGTAATGTTCTCGCTAATAACCGCAAGATACATTCGCTCTATTCATGTTTAACCGTTGACCTGAGAAAGCGGTTCTATATAGCAGGGATTTTACTTGAAGGTGTTTGTCACCATGCATGGTATCCATCTGACAAGCCTATTTAAGAACATGACTCGAGATATCAGGTTAATGTATTGATTTTGCAGCTAATAGCGTTATTGCTCAAAACTACACATAGCACAGCCTATACTATGTTTAATTTCCTTGTCTACTATTCTGTATTGGTTGTAACTGATTCATACGTCGACGTATTTGAAATGTTGCACATTTATTAATTTCACAACCTGCTATTTCAAACGGAGGGGGGTATTTTCTTTCATAAGATTCTGTTTGAAAAGGTCTCGAACGTCAGCATCTTGATTGTGTCATTATTTTCTCTTCGAGTTATATTTGATATCAATTTTCGTTGTTGGCGATTCAGAAAGCCCTCAAGTGATTTTTTTCCTGATATTTGGTACGGTTCTTTCTTCGTGATTCTGTAGTGTTAGTCAACGATTTTCGAAGAAGTAATGTCCTCGCTAATAACCGCAGGATTCATTCGATCTATTCATGTTTAACCGTTGACCTGAGAAAGCAGTTCTATATAGCAGGGATTTTACTTGAAGTTGTTTGTCACCATGTATGGTATCCATCTGACAAGCCTATTTAAGAACATGACTCGAGATTTCAGGTTAATGTAATGATTTTGCAGCTAATAGCGTTATTGCTCAAAATTACGCATAACACATCCTATACTATCTTTAATTTCCTTATCTGCTATTCTGTATTGGTTGTAACTGATTCATATATCGACGTATTGTTTAGCATTTATTAATTACACGTACTGATATTTGAAACGACATACATTGAGATTGATCGCTTCTAAATAAAATAACCGTTTTATATCTTGAATAAATGCTTTCCATATGTGTTTACTAAATATACGTATGTTCTGTATCACATTGTATACTACCTACATAAAAATTAGAAAAATTTTCAGTTTTTGGTAAATGACAATTATCTCACTTGCTTATGATTCTGTAGAGCCAGCCCACGTGTTTTAATGATGGATCTTCCAATTTAAATCAGGCATATATAGTAGATGTCTTCTTTTATACCGAGACATTATGTAAATAAAGCAAGGAATCTCTTCATTCGAAATATGCATAGTTATTTTTAATTTAAAGCCAAATAAACTGAATTCTTCCGATTAAATTCCCCAAGTGATGTTTCTTTGTTTGGGATTTTGTAACACCAGTACACAATGATCGATGATGGATGGCCCACGTTGAGGCCTACACGCTTCAATCGCTGGAATATATATTTAATCATCGATCTGAGAAATCGTTCGCTTGCAGCTCACAGTTTAGATATTTCTGAACGAGTTTGACGCCACCCATGACATCCATATGAACCTCTCCATCTGACGACACAAATGCAATTTTTTCAGACATTCAACAAGAGCCACGCAATAAAAAAAAGTTTCTAATGAACTAGCCGGATGCGAAATGGACGGAATTCGCTTTTAAAACCATTTGTGTAAAAGATTCTTAATGCTTATGCTTTAGGATATGAATAAAGTTGAAGGTTTCTCTGTGTATATTTTCAAAGGCGTTCTGCAGAAAAGATTTTCGAAGAATCAATAACACAGAGACTGCTGGCTAATCTGATCAAAGTTAATATCTAACGCTTTTAATAAAATGTTATGACCGTGTGCGTTTATGTGTGCAACTGATATACAATATAACAGAGAGAAAGCGTTAACAGAAAAGGAAATTAAAAATGTTCCTCACATAGGTGTGTGTGCGGATGCAAGTTATTAAAAATATCATATTGTTGTCTTTATTTTTCTTTCAGTTCACACTGTGTGCACAAATACACTCAAACAATATATATATATATATATATATATATATATATATATATATATATATATATATATATATATATATATATGATAGGTATGTAGTCTGGGTGTGTGCTAATACAAGGAACCTTAGATGTGGCACAAAGCCGAAAGTATGGGGAACCTAGTGACGATGTAAATCCCTACTCAAACCTAAGTGATCTAGCAAGACATGTTCACTACGTCGAAGTAACAGATACACACACACACACATACACACACGCATATATATATATATATATATATATATATATATATATATATATATATATATATGTGTGTGTGTATGTGCCTCTGTGTGTGTGTATGTGTGTGTGTGTGCAGTACTTATTAGAAAGTGGTCAATATCAGTGATAGAGCTAACACATTCAGTTGTATGGATGTGAGTTTGTGACCGTGGGTTTCACGCTTTTGCGATCATCCGAGTTTGTCTGATGCTCACAAAGGCGTGGAAGCCAGTGTCACAAACTCATATCCATAAAACTGAATATATATATATATATATATATATATATATATATATATATATATATATATATATAGTGTTAGGGGACCTTACCCATAATAACATAATGGACTATTCCATACGTAATAAATACTGCGTCTCAAGAGGATGCAGGTAGTTCCGTTGAAGTCTGGATTTCAGTCTGACGTCTAGAATTCAGTCTAAAGTCTGGAGTGAGGTCCGTCAGCAGTCAGTCAGTCGAGTCAGAGGCAGTCCGTAACAGAGTTGCGTTCAGACAATTACTACTAAAGCTGATTGTTCGTACTAATACTTTTCTACCTCTCTGTATATATTCCTGTTTGTAATATATCTGTGTTATTCCATATACGTGTTTTCTTCTTCATTGGTTCTACCTTGGACTATCACTGTGGTACAAGGAACAGGACCATAATATATATATATATATATATATATATATATATATATATATATGTAAGTATTATGTTGTTTGAAAAAATAATGTCCGATCATACGATTTTATAATAACATGTTTAATTGCGTTCTAGTATATTATTATAATTGTTGCCCAGAAATATATGTCTCATTCCTAATGATTAATTTTATATCAATCACTTTCAGAATTTAGTTTAAATTATTATGCATGTTGACAAAGGAAGAAGAGATACGTTTACGTTTGGGGCATGTGTTGAAGCGCGTTCATAATAGAACTCAAACTCTGGCAAAGATTAACAGAGCCTGGGTTGAATGTTCCATTTGTGATCGGACAATGCGGAGCTAGTTTCTGAAGTTCCACAGTAGGGGTACGAGTCTTGAAGATAAATGTGAAAACACTAATGGAACAAAACATACGTCAAAGTGCCAGAGCAATGTCTCACATTACGTGTCAGCCTTTCAACATGATCTGACGAGAATTGTCATGTTGAAGTAACGCGAAATATCGTGGAAACCAAAAGTCAAAGAGTTCGCCGTTTTGAAATTTAATGATGCACCTGCGAAATTCCAATGAGACATTTCTATCGAATAGTAATTTGTGTTGAGAAATGTTTACTTTCTGGTAATCATAAACGATCGGCTTAGTGGTTTTAATCATGACGAAGCACCCAAGTATTTTCTAAAATGGTATTTACACCACCAGAGGATCATGATGTCTTTTTGGTTGTTCGCCATTAGCGCTAGCAATTACAGCTTCTTGGATTCTAACACGAGCATCACTGCCAACAATGGGATGATATGCACATTGAGTATAGTAAAATACGATAGGTGCAGGTTAATCGACACACTCAGATACTGCGCCAGGACAGTACTTGAAGACATGTTGGTAGGATGGAATTGCAAAAAGGCCACTGACGTGTGATACGTTACTTTTGCCATATTCACCATATTCGTTTGATCTCTCGCCCACAGTTAATTAAGCCAACAGACTTTGCGTACTAAGATGATATAGAAACTGCATTCAGATGTTTACTGAATAAATAGACTTGTAACACCAAGGCAGAAATATACGAGGCTGGGTTGAAAAAGTTCATATGTTGACTATGAAGGATTGACGCTAGATCAGTGAAATTATGCATGACTTCATTTCATCTCTTTATTAACTGCCTTCTTCCTTTCCAGGTAAACTGATATCTTACTGCTCAAGCAAGACTTCAAATTAAAAAGTAGGAACACTGTCTGGCATCGCGGTGTTATGTATTACCTGCAGAAAAGGGGTTTAGCCCTCCACCAAAAATAAAAAAAAGCCTAATTATGCT
The DNA here is from genome assembly GCA_963932145.1 of Acanthosepion lycidas. NCBI lineage: Eukaryota > Metazoa > Mollusca > Cephalopoda > Sepiida > Sepiidae > Acanthosepion > Acanthosepion lycidas. The sequence goes on from OZ010595.1 coordinate 59,620,745, forward strand.
GACATATTTGTTACAATTGGCGATAACGCTCTAGCTTTATCATTGTTGAAAATGTTAAAAACTGAATTTAGGAGGGGAAAGAAGAGCCTTGAAAATGGTTCAATATCTGGACGTCCGTGCCACCACCGCGGATAACACAGACCGTGTTCAGCACATGGTTATGTATAGCTATAATGGATTAACTATAAATCAAATAGCCAATGCTATTATCACATCCCGTGGGAGTGGAATATATTCTAGATAATCAACTTAGCTTGATGAAGATTTCTGCTTGGTTTAGTAGGGTCAGTTGGGCGACGTCTCTGGGAAAAAGAGCACCAGGACGGAATTCACTCTGCAAGTAATTTAGAAACGACATGATATGCTACTTGGCATTTACGACGGAATATAGACATTTCAAAGTGTGTGGCTATCACACTTAGGGCAGTTCAGAGGATTCTGAAAGAGTTGGATGAGTTGAATGAGTTGCCTGTAGTGGCCATAAGTAAAGGGAACGTTATGCCTTTATTCATCGTCCCACAGGTCATCAGACTCAATATCGAGGCCTAGATCGTGATATGAGGTGGTAGCGATGCTCTGGTTCAAGGGGGTGGGTGCTGGAAGACATTATGTCTGGCAACAGAGCTGCACCATGCTACACAAGCAGGAGTACCCAGCCATGGCTGTCAGACAATTTCTACGACCGCATCACTTTTTACATCTGACAGCTAACTCACCAGACAGCAACACCCGTAATTATAATGTGTGGGTGGCATTTGAGCGAGAGACCAACAAAACCTCATGTAACATCAAAGATGAACAGAAAGCAAGTATTATAGTAGCATTCCCCAACTTGAACAAGGAGACCGTCCAGAAGCGATGTAGGGAGATTCTGAAATCGTCTGAATACCGTGGTTGAAGCCAACGACAATTTTATTGAATAAATGTCTTCTTTCGTATTTTATGATAACTTTCTGTAATTTTGGTAAAGATATCTGTTAAAATAAGGTACCTGTGTTATTTTCATCTTTGCGTAACTGAGACGATATTTTTATCCATCACACCCAGTCTATACAATAAAAGTACAAATTTAAGACGTGCTATATTTATTGGCAGTTTGATCAAAAAAGCGATAGAGCGTATGCAAATAGAAAAATGAACGCCGACGTCGAAATCGAGCGGTAATAGCCTCTTTCACGATTGAATATTTTTTCAGGTGAAGTTTGAAGATTGCGCCTAAGCACGAGGTGTTGACCTTAGTGTCTATATATATATATATATATATATATATATATATATATGTGTGTGTGTGTGTGTGTGTGTACATACACACACATGCACACACACACACACACATATATATATATATATATTATTCTAGTCGGTTAAATTGTATTTGTGGTTATCCCATTTTTTTAGCTTTCGACCTAGATAGAGCAATCAAGAAGAAACGATTACACTCGACAGTAACGGAGCTTTTATATATATATATATATATATATATATATATATATATATATATATATATATATATATATATATATATTGTGAGAGAGAGCGTGGGGGAGAGAAGTTCACACGATTTATTTTCCAAATTCAAATGCAGAGTAATTGAGGGAGAGAGAGAGAAAGAGAGAGAGAGAGAGATAATCAACTGAATCAGATATATATATATATATATATATATATATATATATATATATATATATATATATATATATATATATATATATATAGGTAGATAGATAATCAACTGCATGAGACAGATAATCAACTGAAAGAGATAGATTCATAGTGAAGAGATTGGCAGAGACAGATATGAAAATTCAGTAGATCTATTGATCAATAGATCGACTGATATATAATTGATTAAATAATATCGATAGATTGATTGATGGGCTGGTCACTCTTTAAGGAATCTATTAACAATAGGCAGTCATTACTGTCTATTGTTTTAGTTTATTTTGAAAACCTGTTTACACCTCAAATTATGAGAATTTATAACGCTATAAATTTAGAAGAATGTAATTTTCTTTCTATTAATATTCTGAACGGTGAGTTAGTTTACATCATTAAAAAATGCTGGGATACAATATAATGAATGAGGTCTTCAGGAATTTAACATACCCATGATTTATTGAAAGAAGAAATGACAAATGGAAGCGTCGTATGCTTCCCCTAATGTTAAGTAAGTAATAGTGCGCATAAAGAGAGATGATAGACATCGAACTATTGCTGAGAGCTACAAGATAAAGGAAGATGTGGAGAGTCATGATCAACTACGCACTGAAATTGTCATAGACCCAAGACGAAGTCTGCAGCTTGCTTAAAAATTTATACAATATATATATTTTTAATATTTTTTTCACAGGAACATTTTTCAGCATTAAAATTATTTCCCCTGGCTTTCTGGAAATTCGACTAACTTTGTTGTTTTCGTTTTAAAAATAAAATTACCGCGTCCATTTGAAGAATCTTTGATTAATATTTTGATAGCTATAATTACTTAGAAAATCTGGTTATTAAAAGAAGTGGTATTCTTCATATGGTAAAAAAAAAAGATTGCATAGAGAAGTACTTTTATTTTTTATTTTATTCCTCAAGCACACATGACACAGTGGATAAAGGCATTGGTTAGATCCAGTGACAGAACCCAAAGAGTGTGAGTTCAATACCCGGTTAAGGCATTGGAGAACTTTCAGAGGGAAATTAACAAGAGATAACTGACATACATCAAACATGGCACGTGGAACAAGAATAGTCTACTCCAGTGAGCGAAATAAAGAGTTCAGTTCGAAATTCCAATCCACCTGAAGAAGGCCGGATAGTACAACGTCCGAAACGTTGTGATAAATATGGCGACAAAGAGGACAATAGTCCAAATAAGGTAGATAATACCCTATCTCAGAAATATAGACAGGCTCAGAAGTATTTTTATTATAGATTTTTAAAAATAGGCATAATAAGGAAAATGTATATATTAATTTATGACAAACACGACTAGAATAAGTCAAGGGAGGAATATCAATCAAAATATAGTGATTTTTCCAAGCGTAGCTTAGATGTGACACAAGGCCGAAAGTAGGGGTCACCTAGTGAGGATCGAACTCACTACTCAGTCGTAATTGTTCAAGCGAGGCAAGCTTGCTAACCATTACATCACGTTGACGTGCCTAAAATGTGATAAATATAACACTTAAGAAAAAATGAATCTATCGATAATTATTCTTCGGGCTTGTGCGGAAGCGGAAATAGATGACCGGGAAGACAGAACCTTGTTGTTTTTGTTGTTGTTAGGTTGTAGAAGTTATTTCCTTTTCCACCTCGGCAAACGAAAATCCAAGCGTCAAACATACATTGAACAGACGTAAGTAAATGTTTAGTCTATTTACATATATATACAAAGACAAATACCTTCTATCTGTTGATGTTGCTATGCCAACAGGGAGAGAAGTGGGAAATTAAAAGTGAAATGGACATTTGGTGCAGGTCGACATCGTCTGTGACGTCCTTCTCTCTCTCTCTCACTCTCTCTCAGCGTGTAGCCGTTAACATCAAACGCTAGTTTCTGTCGCGTCTGTCTCTATCTCTCAGCGTGTCGGTGTTGGCATCAAACGCTAGCCTGTACCTAGTCTCTTTCAATTTGGATATATTTCCTTTTTAGTTGGCTGGAAATTAAGGTTTTGGTTTTTGAGCGGCAGTTTCTCGGACTGGTCATAATATATTATTAATTTTCTTTTGGTTAAAGAGGATGTATGCGAGGAGCCGACGCGCAGAAAACGTATTTATGTTGTCTGCTTTGGCTCCTCGAGCGGTAAACATCCGCTTTGTGTAGTGGCACGACAGTTTTCATATCTCTATAAAGGACAAAAATAACATGAATTAAAAGAGAACAGCGCTTTGAAAATAAAAGCTTTAAAAACGAACTCCCGAAAAATGTATATATTTATATTGCATCAAGGAAAAATATTTACTGTAAAAACGGCTGAAACGTTGTGATAAATATGGCGACAAAGAGGACAATAGTCCAAATAATGTAGATAATACCCTATCTTGGAAAGAAGTACAAAAAAAAAAAAAAAAAAAAAAAAGAATCTAACTGGTAAAGAATTAATAGAATTTTTTTCAAACAAGCAATATGGCCTTCGCTTCTGTAGGTTAACTGCTGATGTGGTAACGGTTTTACTAAAGGCTTTAGAGAAGAATGGTGAACTTTGGACTGTTGCTTTTTACATCGCGAATGGAATTGGTACCGTTTGTCATACTGGTGTTCTTCACAATTTGTAATGTTTTATTATTTCTAGACAAATTTTTAATCTGATTCAATCTTTCTGAGCAAATCGCGAAATAAAAATTGTCTTGACCGGCCACTTTTCTAGATCTTTTTTGCATTAATGCAGGCTTCGCTAAGGGCTCTATCCGTTATACGTAATTTTCTTTAACGATCTTCTTGATGTTAGCACTCCTCAATTCTTTATCTATATTAATTTACTCCTCTATGCTATTTACTCCTCTATGCTATTTACTCCTGTCTTAATGCGAATACTGAGCAATTTGATAAGGTCATTTTGACGGCTGATAAAAAAAAAACAAAAAAAAACACCGGAAATCTATTGTTAACTGGCGCAAGAAATGGCTTGTTAATCATAACGCCTTAAAAAAGAAACTAGAGAGGACATTTCATTGCCTTGCATCAGTATGGTTGATGATAACTTCTAGGAAATAACACATTGCACCTTGTCAGGCTAATGTTTCCTGCTTATATGGAAAAATTATATAGAATCAATCAATATGTCTCCTGCTAGAAAGTTGCTTCACTCTCTCGCCAGAATCTATCATACATATTTATAAGTGAAGTATTCAACCATGAATTTAATACTGCTGCCACATCTGGGCTGGTAATTCTTCTATGTATTTAGATATTCTTGTAAAATCCAAAGAATCTGAAATGCTAATGGTCCCGACCTGGCCTCTCAGCTTCAGGCACTTCCCTATCGTTCTAAAATGGCTTCTCTGTGACTTTTCTATAAATATTTTCATGAAATATTTTCTGATGAGATTTACCATCCTATTGTTTTTAGAATGTACTAAATTGTGATCATTTTAATGCTGAAATGCGTTGATGTAACCGTAAATTCTATGATAACTGTTTCTTCTCTCGCATTTCTTGCTTGTAGAATTCACTTCCGGTTTCTTGTTTACAATATTCATCTTCTAAATTTTAAGTGTATATCACACATTATCTTCTGTCTTCTTAATATATGTTCTTTTATTGTTTTCTCTCGTTAATAATGTTTTATTTTGTGATATTCACTCACATTTTCTGACTTAAATTTTAGCGGCTTTATTTCCTTGCTTCGGGTAAAATCACTAAAAATAGACCGTCCCAGATTAGCAAATTATGGAACGCATAATTCTGTCAATGTTGCATTTCCATTGTTTAGGTCTTGATATAGAAGACTCTCCATGAACTAAAAGGTTCAATATGACTTGCCTAGCCAGACTACATTGAGAAGAATATGATGAAGAAATTTAACACCCAATCTCACAATCAATTCACATTCCTTTTTACCTTAGAGAAACACTGTTACAATGCTGCAACTACTAACCTTCATTAGATAAAGCTAGTAAAATGGAAATTTGTCAATAGTCCATGCTGTCTGTGGTGGTTTATTTTTTTTTTTTTTGGTGGGTGCTGAAAAAGATGAGACTGGAGTTGATAAAAAATGTAACAAAACCGGTTATATGTACTCACTCTTCATATCTCAATCGAGGACAAAAAAGTCTCAAGTTTATACACAATAACTAACGAAAGATTTAATCAGGTGGAGAAATTTCATTAATTATCTTACCAAAAAAACCCCAAAAAACTAAGAAGAACAATTTCAAGGAACCATCAGTAATATGGGTCAAAAATAGATAGCATGGAGAACTAGCATATGTATATAAATTAATTATGCGGCGTAAAAAATAATATTAAATTCTTAAAAATAGATATATTAAAAATAATAATTATGTATTAATATATAATACGTGCAAATATATTAAGAAAAAGCAAGGAAAAGTTTCTTTTTGTTACAATTTTTCGATTTAACATTTTTGAGAAAATATTTATTTTTTTTTACTCTTTTTTTCCTCTCGCTTAAATACATGGTACAGTGTTTACTCGTTCCCACACCAGGACGAGATGTGACACAGGGTCGTTTTAAAGTGGGGACTCGAGCGCATACACTCGGGCAAGGGACAAAAATTCCCCACAGCCCAGGCAACCGTCGGTTGCGCTGGCCTCGGTGCGAGGACCGATCCCTCCCTTTTGGTGCAATGACCTCGGGCAGCTGTTTCCCAGGGCTGGACACCTCTTCAGTATTATTTTCGTCAGTTCCGCCTCTCTCTTTTGACAGAGAAGCCCCAGCGCGCACTCTGCCTACAGACAGAGCCGCAAGTGAGAGATGATAATCCTGCGTTTGTACGCTAAATACATGGTACACTCTTTTGCAAATTAACCAAAATATGTTAAATACATTAACGTTACCTACTTGTCCTGTGATTAGTCTATATTTAATCTGTATTCACACACACACACACACACACACACACACACACACACATATATATATATATATATATATATATATATATATAATGGGTTGTTATTAATCCGGGAGATATGTATAACTTGAAAATTTATTTTTAGTGGATACTAGGACAAATAAGAGCACCCATAAATATGACGCTTGAAGTAATACAAATACATACACACCCTTGTGCAAATTTATTGAACAAAACGAATAATTCCGTTATTATTTACATTTTCTTTAATTATTTTCCAATGAATCATGACACCGTGCACATGTTAGTACTTCGTATATCCATTCCATGAAGTCGTTCATTGCAGATTAACTACAGATTCTCGATTGGATTTAAAATCATGACAGTTTCCGAGCCACTCGATAGTACTTTGATTTGCTCGCTGGTTAGGCTTGCTATTGTGTTCGTATGGAAGTTACAATGTTCTTATGCTTCCTTGGAGTAACGTACATCGTAGACAACGGCTGTAAGACAACTAATCGACAGTCGAGACAATAGTGTCTGGGCGTGATAAAAATCTGATGCAATCACGGATAACAATATTTTTCAAGGCCAAACATATTTGCTCATATGCCCGAAAATAGATTCATATTATTGCACATCACGGTAAATGACCTAATCTGGGGGAAAATTAGAAATGATATACTTTGAAGCATACATTTTCTTTAATATCCCCGTTTTTAGATGGCTAAATGGCACATCACTTTGAAACACAGGTTCTTGTATGATAACGGCTCGGAATTGAATATCGTAGAGCCTAGTTCGAACTGCAGACAGGTTTGTTATATTTACTTACACGTAAAATGTCCATCAGAAAAGTGTTAATCCCCTTCTTTTATTTTCAGTTATGGCTTAATTTTTAGGAATTTTGTCAGCAAATCATTATCACCTAACAAATCTTGCAATCTAAAAATATTTTCTGGATTAAAATAACCTACAAAAGATTGATGCATATTAAAAAAAAGAAATTAATGAAAAACCGATTTTAAAGCCAGAATACAAAAATATATCATTCTACGCAAATTATGATCCTTTACGAATATCGTAGGATCACTTACTACGACATTAAAGATGTTTCCATTGATCAAAAACAAAATGTCTAGGCTGTCCTTTCACAAATTTTCTGTTTGATTGTTTTGTTCAAACGAGCCAGTTCTTTGTCCAGGTTACAATAATTCGTAAAAATATCTTTTTTCATACTTCCCAAATAAGTAAGAAAATTAATCAGTGGATTTTGTTTAACCGCGGATTGATTCAAAATATGAATCGTTTTGGACCTCTCCTTCATTCGTCGTCTTGACGAAAATCGTTGTTTTCATCGTTAACCAAAGTTAAGACTGTCAAATCCTTTTATCGCAGTTTGTATTTTTTCTTCAACTTAATGAACGGGCTATTTTCCTTGCCTCTCCATTTTTAAGATCTATTAACGGCATATTGCAACAGCAATAAAAAAAAATATATATATTTTAAAAAAAAGAAAAACACTTCGAAAAACTTCCTGGATTTTTGCTAACAACTTTTGCATCAGCTTAAATGTCATGTGTGTTTTGATATATTTCATGATCAGTGATCAGTATAATAAAAAAAAATATCTATGGAAGAATAAAAATATATTCAATAATCGCAGCTGGCAAAGCGGCTATAATTCTGGCATTCTTGCTGGAAAATAATGAGTTTGAAATCTTTAGGGATTTTAGGATAAAAATATACTGAAGCCTAGATCATTGCAAACACAATACGATTTTATCGAATATCGATACGAAAGTGACAGAAGATTTGATCAAGGATATGAATCTAAAAGGCATACCTCGAATAATTGCAAGAAATTCAAGGAAAAATAACAGCAAAGAAACAGAGAGATTTTTACATATAAATATATAAAAGAATGTAAATTCATATGCAAATATACATATATTTTTAGAAAACACACACAGAAACACACACAGAAACACATATGAATATATAGCCGCACCTTCATTTATGTTATCCCAAATAATTATACACATAATTTTATGTATACAGCTATATTATCCATTGATTCACACCCACCACGCGCCTATATACTCATACACACACACACACACACATATATATATATATATATATATATATATATATATATATATATATATATATATATATATATATATATATATATGTACGTATATATATGATATATATATATGTATATATATATATATATATATATAATATATATATATATATATATATAATATATATGTATATATATATTATATATATAATATACATATATGTATATATATAATCGATATATATATATATATATATATATATGTGTGTGTGTGTATTTATATGTATGTGTGTGTGTATATTACTATAATCGTTACTTTACAGGGACACGTGTTTGAATTGATGTCCTCACTAAAAATAATGTTTATAATAATTTAAGAAATAATTTCGGATAAAAAATCAATTCAAATACATATATGTAGACACACACCTGCATACACACACACACACACACACACACACATATATATATATATATATATATATATATATATATATATATATATATATATATATATATATATATTGATTTATATATACAATAACGCACGCACAGAAACAGGCACACCGAAAGAGAAAGAAATGTATGGTTTTTACAGAATTAATGGATTCATTTTTAATCCGACATTTTTATTATTTCAAACATTGTTCATTTGAAGATTGAAGCATTACAAGCCGGAGCAGCCACAGTCGAGCCAAAAAACAACACACATGGCCTGAAGATTGTATTGAAGCATGAAACCCACTGTCACCGTTTGATGTTGATCTCTGTATCCACTTTTATATATTTACATACGCTCTACATTTTATATTGAGCATTTTGATCCATAATTATAGGTTATAACCTATATTTACATTATATATATATGTATGTATATATATATATATATATATATATATATATATATATATATATGTGTGTGTGTGTGTGTGTGTGTGTGTATGTGTGTGTGTGTGTCAGGCAAGTATTTAATATATTTTCTATTTATATGTTATTTAATAAATACAATTTTTCGAAGTAAAATTCTTTTGTTTTAAATAAACTGTATTAATCATATTTACCGACCTGATTTCTCGAGAAATTTAGTACAAAATTTGCATTCGCAGACGGGAGTCGAACCCAGATCTCGTACGGAACCGTCATTTGAGCTGACGTACTATATAACACACAGCTACAGCGAGGCGTCTGGTTAGCAAAGTCCAAATTACTGGTCATAAACGATAAATCCTAAACGATCCTTGCCGAATGATCATATCTGCTCACGAAATGCACCTTAACGTAAACATAGACAAAATATTATGAAATATATTAAATCCGTAAATTACTTAATATATTTTCTGTTTATACGTTTTTTTAATAGATAAAATCAATTAAAGTAAATGCTCTGTTTTTTTTTTTTTTTTTTTTTTTTAAATAAACAGCATCAATGACATTTATTCTCTATTCAAATTAATTAATGGTCTCGTATAGGACACGAGTTTGATTCCTGCAGGATAACAGATATTTTCTACAAATTCTCTCGAACTTTCAGACCAATAAATTTAATTAATACACTTTAATAAAAAAAAACAGAACTTATACTTAGATAAATTTGTATCTGTTAAATAATGTATACATAGGAAATATTACAAATCTGTCTCAAGATGAATGCCTCAATTCGTAACATTAGAGTAGGTTGTACGTTCTGCTCAAAAATTGCCCCGAGTCAACCAAAAGAGCAAATCAACTTGACACCAGCTCCTGATTGGCCATTTCAGCAAATCGTCATAGACATCTTCCATGTTTGGAAACCATAGGCTGGCTGAATCTATACCACTTGAGCCACGGAGAAGCTAATCCCTCAAGGATTATTTCAATTTGCCGAGACATATTTCAAGCCTACGGCGCTCCTGAGGAAATCACCAGTGTTGGTGGGCCACCCTTCACATCCCTTCCATTCAAGCAATTTTTACAAGACTGGGCTGTTAAAAACAGGTTATCATCTGCTGGTTACCCACAATCCAATCGTCAGGCAGAGCTCGCTGTCAAAACGGCCAAGAGAATCGTAAATGGCAACACAGGAGCCCAAGGATCGTTGGACAATAACCGTGCAGCAAGAGCCATCCACCAATACGGGAATAAGCCCATCCAAAACATCGGGCTATCCCTTGCTCAACTACTACTCCACCGTTGACTACGTGACTACATACTATCCCACCGTACACTCTATAAGCCACACACGAATTGGATAACCGCAGCCCCAAATCGCGAGATAAGTCTGTCTCGGCGGATCGCTCGTTTCATAGAGCAATATAACAGAACAGCACACTCATTAAACCCCCTTCAAAAAGGAAAATAGTGGCAATACAACGACCGACAATCCGCCGATGGGACACAACAGGTCAGGTCATTGAAACCCTCCCCAACCACCAATACCGTATCAGAGTTGACGGATCAGGTATAATTACCTTACGAAATTGCCGATTCCTCAGGAAGATGAACTCACCTACAATTCCAGTTCCAAGACCTAGTGCCTTACCCGAGACCCCTACACCAGTGCCACAAACATTCGACGCTGGAATAACATCAAACTCTGCTCAGTACAATAACATGGACAAAACCTCCTCGGGCATTGTCCTCCTACTTCCGCACAACCATCCAGGTTTAAAGGAACTCATCCTTCCCCAAAGGCCACTACCCACACGCGATGTGGGGGAAGGAGATGTAAAATAGCAATAACATAAACAGCACTTACCAGTGTAATGGTCCCAGCTGGCAGAAAAAAATAAAGCAGTTTGTAACTCAATACAAACCCTGCCGTATTTACTTGACTCCCATGAGGTCAAGATGTGACACAAGGTCGTTTTTCGTGGGAAACCCGAGCGTTTCCGCATAGGGTCACTGGTCAAATATTGGTCATAACATGTCCAAGCTTAATCAAGTTTTAGTCCAAATTGGTCTTAGCTTGTCTTAGCATGTCCTGATATGGTCCAAACTAGACTTTGCCGCGGTCGCAACCCAGCCCGAAGGCCGGGCGCTGACCTCGCTGCGGTCAATACAAACCCTGCGGTATTTACTTGACTCCCACGAGGTCAAGATGTGACACAAGGTCGTTTTTCGTGGGAAACCCGAGCGTTTCCGCATAGGGTCACTGGTCAAATATTGGTCATAACATGTCCAAGCTTAATCAAGTTTTAGTCCAAATTGGTCTTAGCTTGTCTTGATATGGTCCAAACTAGACTTTGCCGCGGTCGCAACCCAGCCCGAAGGCCGGGCGCTGACCTCGCTGCGGTCAATACAAACCCTGCGGTATTTACTTGACTCCCACGAGGTCAAGATGTGACACAAGGTCGTTTTTCGTGGGAAACCCGAGCGTTTCCGCATAGGGTCACTGGTCAAATATTGGTCATAACATGTCCAAGCTTAATCAAGTTTTAGTCCAAATTGGTCTTAGCTTGTCTTGATATGGTCCAAACTAGACTTTGCCGCGGTCGCAACCCAGCCCGAAGGCCGGGCGCTGACCTCGCTGCGGTCAATACAAACCCTGCGGTATTTACTTGACTCCCACGAGGTCAAGATGTGACACAAGGTCGTTTTTCGTGGGAAACCCGAGCGTTTCCGCATAGGGTCACTGGTCAAATATTGGTCATAACATGTCCAAGCTTAATCAAGTTTTAGTCCAAATTGGTCTTAGCTTGTCTTAGCATGTCCTGATATGGTCCAAACTAGACTTTGCCGCGGTCGTAACCCAGCCCGAAGGCCGGGCGCTGACCTCGCTGCGGTCAATACAAACCCTGAGGATTTATTATGTTTTTATACATAATTGTGGCACGTGGCCGATGAAGGGGAGGGGTAAAGGCTGGTCCAAACTAACTATCCTATACCTAGCTAATCAGATTCACGACCCATTCATACATTACAATTTACCCATTCACCACAAGAACTCGTCCGTCACCAAACAATCCTCCAACCACCATAATACCGCATCCTCTCAAGGGGAACCTACCAAAAACGCGCCCCACACCATAAAAATTTGATGATAATACATAAAATACATAAAATTTTAATAATGATAGAATGAGAGGGGAGGGAGATGAACCCAATAATCAAATAAATATAAACACAAAATACAAACTAAACATAACAGATGTTAGTAGGGGACCGTCCAACCCTCAAAATAGAGAGGCCACTGTATTCTGCCCAAGGGACAAAATCAAGAGGCAACTCTCGCTAAGGGAGTGGGAAGAAGGCTAAAATATTATGCGGGAAAGGGAAAATATAAAGCTGACCCAGTCGAGATAAAAGGGGGGCCGAAACAAACTGGGGAGGTTGGGAATCTCGACTTGGATCATAACCAAAGAGTAGCCGGGTTACAGGCCAGGAACAACACTTACTCACATTAACTAGGTACACTGAAGCTTGTCTAATCCTAACCAAGGGGAGGGTTCCACAGGAAGCCACCCCGATGTGCAATAGGTTGACCTAGAAGAGAAAATCAAGGCTAGCCCCGGTCACACGAACCAAGCTCGCCTCTTTTACCCACCTTTCGCTAAAGACTGTCGAATGCAATCGTTTTCTATCAGATCTAATCTTCATCTTGAGCTGATGCTCAAAGAATAGGATTAGATGCTGATGAGAAAGACGGTTGCCCCGCAAGACTTCCTCCTTTCGCGTCGTCCAAATCACCATTCGAGCCGTGGCCAGCAGCGTCAGAAACACCATTCGTTTCACCCCGGAATACGGGGGCGACACATTGTCACACGCGTATGCGCGATCAATGGACACAAGCTGTTCGGGAGCGAGACGAGCCGTCAGCTCGCCGACATGGTCCCATAAGGGGCGGACCCGGGGGCAATGGTAGAAGGCGTGCGGAGCCGTTTCTTCTAAGCCAAGACCACACCGTTCACAGTCTGGCAAATCCGCCAAACCCCATATGAAAGCCTTGTCGTTGAGAGGCAGCCGATTCCGAGCCAATCGCCAGGTAAGCGAAAACTCAGGGTTACTGAGGTAATCCGCCGCTGGCGCCCAAGACCAGTAGGAGCGAAACTCCTCCTCCGACAAGCCGAGCGTATCACGTAGGGAATCCTTCGCGGGCCCCTCCACTAATCCACGATAGAAGACCTTCCTAGGCCGTGACAGGTCACTGGACCGGGGAATGGCCCTCAAGGCCGACCGACACTCGCGGATGAAATCCGACTCGTCCCGGGGTTTACGACGGCGCTCAACCCTCGAGATGGGGGGACTGATGGTAAGGCTAGGGAAGGCGTCCCTAACAATCCCCTCCAGAATCGGATCTCTCCCAGTCAATGCGCGGCGTAGGAAAGCCAACCTAGAGGCACGGACGTGACTCAAGAGGTGCGGCATTCCCAGCCCCCCATGACACGGACGTTTAGTGCAGACTCGTCTGTCGACCCTGTTCACGCGTCCCCTCCATAAAATGGAGGATAGCGATCGCTCGAGCGCCTTCCAATGGGTCCCACAGAGAGGAAGTACAGACAATCGATAAAGAATCAGGGGGAAAATGTATGTAACACACACCTCCGCCCTGCCCTTCACGGACAACCGCCGTCGATTCCAAGTCTTGCCGGCAGAACCGACCTTTGCAAGTACTTCAGACCAATTCTTCTCCAGCTGGAGGTCCGGTCCAAACCACACTCCAAGAATGCGGACAGGTCCATCCGTCCAACCGAAGCGGCCCGGAAGAGCGACCCCCTTCCAGGCACCTAACCGCAAGCCGGAAGACTTGTCGCGGTTTATCTTGGCCCCTGTCACCTTCTCGTACCGGTCAAGCGCCTTCTGTACCGCCTCGATATCGTCCCGGGACGACACGAAAGCAGATACGTCATCGGCGTACGCGGAAACCCTGGCTCGAGCCCCTCCAGGAACGGCGATTCCGCGTAGGGCCGGACTGCCGGTCTCGTCCTTCAGCCGGCGAAGGAGAGGCTCCAACGCCAAAGCATAAAGGAGAGGCGACAGCGGACAACCCTGACGAACCGACCTAGACAGCACGAACGCGTCCGACAACCTTCCGTTCACCTGTACCACAGCACTGGGGGAGCGATACAGGAGGCTAATCCAGCGGCAGAAGTTGGGTGCGAATCCAGCGGCCTGCAGGACAGTAGCAAGGTAGCGATGGTCGACCCTATCAAATGCCTTGGACTGATCCAAATTGATCAGCGCGGCTTGCTCGTCGTCTTTTACACCCTCTATGATCGTGCGGATCAGATGCAGGTTGCTCTGAATTGTTCGGCCCCTCACAGAACAAGTCTGCTCAGGTCCCAACAGAGACTCGGCAACTGACTGCAAACGCTCCTGCAGGATCTTGGCCATAATCTTTAACTCTGTGTTTAGCAGAGTTATGGGCCTGTAGTCATCTAGTTTCCCCCCACCACCTTTGCCCTTTTTCAACAGAGTGATCACGCCCCTGGTGATCCGATTGGGGATGGACCCCGACCGAAACCAGTTGTTGAACACTGCAGTCAAAATCGGGACAAAGATGTGCGACAGCCTCAAGTACAATTCATAGGGCAAACCATCCAGACCGGGCGACTTGCCTCTGCCGACCTTCTTCAAAACCGCATAGACTTCGCCGTCCGTGATCTCTCCCTCGCAGCTAGCCGCTTCAGTCGGCAAAAGCCGAGGAAAGTCAGCCAAATAGCTACGAAACTCCTCCTCACGGAGACCAGGCTCCTTGGTAAACCGGCTCTCGAAATGGCGCCGAAACGCCTCGCACATGTCGTCAGTGGCCCGAAGAGTACGCCCCTCCGGGGATTCGACTTCACGAATGTAACGATCGCCACCTCGACGGACCTCTTCCCTGCGCAGATCTGCGCCCAAGTTCACAGCTTCGGAAGACATCTTGCTTAACTTATGTCTAATTACCTGGCCCATGTACCGCTCGCTATTCGAACGATCCAGGGCCTCCTTAGCTAAGGCTATCTCTAGGGGATCCCCCCCAGCCACCGCCCGGGAATAACTAGACTTGAGTGTCTTCACCTTATCAGCTCTATCTAGAGCGAGCCGTTTGCTGAAATCAGTGGTGAAGGACCTAATCCTACACTTAAGGCGTTCCCACCACTTATTCCCGATAACCGCCCCCACTAGCTCCCGCTGCACTAGTCTAATTAGCTGTTCCCGAAAGTCCTCCCTGTCCAGTAAGGACAGATTGAACTTCCAGTACCCAGCCATTCTAGGCCTACAGTCTAACGCCACCCGGGCACAAACGAGTTTGTGGTCCGAGTAGCCTACCCAGTGGAACGTAGGGCAATCTAGTAGATCTATGTCGGCTCTTCTAACTAACATTCTGTCAAGGTAGCTAACTACCTTGTCAAAAGGCCAATTAAGAGCCCACGTCCACATTTTCCCCCCGGGATGATCGACCCGGTATCTATCGACGAGACCATAATCGTCGATCAGATCAACCAGGCTACGATCGCCCCTTCTCCCGCTAGCTCCCCGCCCCCTGTCTAACTTGGGGTCCAGGATGGCATTCCAGTCCCCCATTAAAACTAGGCGCGTTGAATCCACTAGGAACGGCCCCAACCGCCGAAAAAACGAGACCCGCTCCTCCCGGTCGTTGGGCGCATAAACCGCAACGACTCGGAACGAACCACTTTTCACGGCAATATCGGCCACGATCAACCGGCCCTCGGCATCGGTATGCACAAGGTCCACCTTCGCATCAAGAGTACGCCTGACAAGCAAAGAAACTCCTCTGGCAGAACGGTCCCCATATGCTGAATAGACGACAAAGTCATCGTCCAGCACACACGCATCGGAACTGCAAACAAAGTGGGTCTCCTCGATCGCGGCAACATCCACATCCAGGGACAGAAGGTCCCGGAGCAGGCGGGCAGCCTTACCCCGATCCCTTAAGCCCCTCACATTCAAAGTCGCTATCTTAATAGACATCTTCTAAGCCTGCAAAGAAAGAAAAGAAGAAGTGCAATAAACCTATTCACATACAGGACGGAAATCTGCGGGTGAAAGGACCCCGACGGATTGTCCCAGGCTCCCCACTCCTAACTCCGACGTCATCCGTCCTTCTGTGACAATCCCGCCGACGTCCGTGGGGTAATTTAGTTTTAGGGCCCTATATAGTGATGGATGGAGACGTACGGGGGCCCTCCCTGCACAAAACATCTGCATTTTTTTCAAATCTTGTGCGCCCATCTCAATCATCCTTATCTCTGGGAAGGCCTCTCTGGCCTCAAAGAGATGGGCCCACACTTTCATGTGTTTGCCTGTGTCCCGGATAAGTCCAACCACTCCCGGGGCACGAGGAAAATTTCTAGGATCCTCAACTGATTTGCCGTCAACGGATGACAGCTTGATTAGAGGACCCAACAGTGCTCTCTTGCGGGAGGAGAGGTTCTTATCTATCTCCCCCTTATCCGCTCTGCAAATTTCCTCGACTTTGCCGAAGATTCTTTTTTTCTTTTTTCCCCTATCTGGGGGTGGTGGAGTGGGAGTGGATGAACGGGCTGGAGTAGGGAGGGATGGTTGGGGAGTTGGAGGGTCTGATGCAGTAGGAGTAGATGTGTGCGGGGGTGTGGGGTTGCTAGCAGGGAGTGGAAATCGAGTCAGGGAAGGAGGGAGACTCCTATCAGCTGGAGTGTTTTTTTCCTTTTTAGCTGGTGTAGAGGGGACGGATGTACATCTGTTTGTTTCCCTACCCCTCTCTTCACTAATCTGTCCAATTAGCCTATGAATCTGCTTCACTTGTTCCTCTTGTTCCTCCTCATCTTCCTCCCGGTTTCTTTTCAAGGAGGTGGCCCGTTTGGGAGGCACTTCCTCCACCTCCATGTCACTGTTTTGCTTTTCCGGACTTTTTCCCGGACTTTTTGGACTCTTCTGCTGTTTTTGTTTCTGTTGTTGTTGTTGCTGTTGTTGTTTCTCTTTTCCGTACACCTTTGAAGGCTGTACTTCTTTTTGCCTCTTTTCGGGCTGTTTCTTTTGGGGCGTCTCCTTCGGAGCTGGATCGCTAATATTTTTTCGCCCCCTATCCACCTCTTTCCAGGCTTCTACGGGAGGTTTTCCGGTTGTCTCTTTCGCAACCACTGCTGCTGTTGTTGCTGCTGGAGGGGGCATTGGTTTAACATTTTTGCCAGGGCACTCCTTGGACATGTGCCCTGACGCACCACACGCCCAGCAGCACGGCTTTCTTCCCTCGACAACAACCAGCATTCTTCTCTTTCGGCACACCAGGGTGTTTGGAATTTCCCGAAAGTTTTCCCTGTTGACCGTTATTTGGACTTCTATGTCTCCTGTTTGGATGCCGCTTTTACTGACAAGGGCCTTAACTTCGTTCACTTCACCATATTTAACGAAAAAGGCCCCCATCCTGTCCTCGCTGATATCTGCTGGGACACCGTGAATTGTCACCTTGGTTCTGCGAGTTCCCATGTACTCTGTCTGCATGCGCAGGTTCTTAGTTGAGAGCAGACTTCCAGCCAGTGCCTTTGCCTGCTCCTCTGTAGCTAGGAGTATATCCCACAGAGCGTTTGTCCTTCGAGCCAGGAGTTTTGGGTAAATTTGTAGAGACTTCAAGGCCTCCTCCATCACTTCTCTGCCGACACCGATCAACTTCCGGGTCTTTACCTCCGAAGTTAGAAGAGAGATTGTCCTGGTGTCGACTGCATCCAAGGCTTCTTGAATAGTAATGAATTCATTCCCTTGGAATGAATCCTCAAACTTTTTCCTTTGCTCGCAGTAAAAGGCTGGATCTTTTTCTGGCGGCCTGTTTTTACCCCAGGCCGTTTTTGGGGGTGACACCGGTTGTGAAGGCGGTGTATTGTCTTTGTCAATATTGTTGTCGGCCATGATGGGATTTTTCGGCCCACCACGCCGAACAATTAAGCTTTTGTTGCTTTCTTTAACTTATATTGGTGTTTCACATACGTAAAAAATAATAATGAAAAGAAAAAACGTACAAACTCAAACGGTAATAAACAACTCAAACGGTAATAAACAACTCAAACAAAAGAAGAAAGAATGGACTACGAAAACAAGGAAAATTTAAAAAAGAAAACAAAAACTGAAAGAAAAAGGCAAAATAATACAAAAAGCAAAAATAAAACGGAAAATAAAGAGAAAAAATTAGACAAATGCAAAATAGAACGAGGAAAACTGAAAGTCAAAAAAAGGTTGCAAAAATGTAAACTTAAAGCTTATCTTTTCGACGCAAAGGAAACAAGTCAGTAGCAAAAACAATATACTAGGGGATGAACTCAATACAAACCCTGGTCAATACAAACCCTGAGGATTTATTGCAACAAAGGTTACAATTGTGGCACAAGGCCAAAAGGGGGAGGGGGAAAAGGCTGGTCAACACTTACTATCTTATACCTAGCTAATCTGACTCACGACCCATTCATACATTACAATTTACTCATTCACCACAAGAACTCATCCATCACCGTTCAATCCTCCAACCACCATAATACCACATCCACTCCAAGGGAACCTACCAAAACGCGCCCCAATCCATAAAAATTTGATGATACATAAATGATATACATAAAATTCTAATAATGATAGAATGCAAGGGGAGGGAGGTGAACCCAATAATAAATAAAAATAAAAACAAAATACAAACTAAACATAACACATGTTAGTAGGGACCGTCCAACCCTCAAAAACAGAGAGGCCGCTGTATTCTGCCCAGGGGACAGAATCAAGAGACGCTCTCGCTAAGGGAGTGGGAAAGCGGAGAAAATATTATGCCGAAATGGGAAAATGTAAAGCTGACCCAGTCGAGATAAAAAAGGGGGGGCCAAAACAAACTGGGGAGGTTGGGAATCTCGACTTGGACCATAACCAAAGAGCAGCCGGGATACAGGCCAGGAACAACATTTACTCACATTAACTAGGTACACTGAAGCTTGTCTAACCTAACCAAGGGGAGGGTTCCACAGGAAGCCACCCCGATGTGCAATAGGTTGACCTAGAAGAGAAAATCAAGGCTAGCCCCGGTCACACGAACCAAGCTCGCCTCTTTAACCCACCTTTCGCTAAAGACTGTCGAATGCAATCGTTTTCTATCAGATCTAATCTTCATCTTGAGCTGATGCTCAAAGAATAGGATTAGATGCTGATGAGAAAGACGGTTGCCCCGCAAGACTTCCTCCTTTCGCGTCGTCCAAATCACCATTCGAGCCGTGGCCAGCAGCGTCAGAAACACCATTCGTTTCACCCCGGAATACGGGGGCGACACATTGTCACACGCGTATGCGCGATCAATGGACACAAGCTGTTCGGGAGCGAGACGAGCCGTCAGCTCGCCGACATGGTCCCATAAGGGGCGGACCCGGGGGCAATGGTAGAAGGCGTGCGGAGCCGTTTCTTCTAAGCCAAGACCACACCGTTCACAGTCTGGCAAATCCGCCAAACCCCATATGAAAGCCTTGTCGTTGAGAGGCAGCCGATTCCGAGCCAATCGCCAGGTAAGCGAAAACTCAGGGTTACTGAGGTAATCCGCCGCTGGCGCCCAAGACCAGTAGGAGCGAAACTCCTCCTCCGACAAGCCGAGCGTATCACGTAGGGAATCCTTCGCGGGCCCCTCCACTAATCCACGATAGAAGACCTTCCTAGGCCGTGACAGGTCACTGGACCGGGGAATGGCCCTCAAGGCCGACCGACACTCGCGGATGAAATCCGACTCGTCCCGGGGTTTACGACGGCGCTCAACCCTCGAGATGGGGGGACTGATGGTAAGGCTAGGGAAGGCGTCCCTAACAATCCCCTCCAGAATCGGATCTCTCCCAGTCAATGCGCGGCGTAGGAAAGCCAACCTAGAGGCACGGACGTGACTCAAGAGGTGCGGCATTCCCAGCCCCCCATGACACGGACGTTTAGTGCAGACTCGTCTGTCGACCCTGTTCACGCGTCCCCTCCATAAAATGGAGGATAGCGATCGCTCGAGCGCCTTCCAATGGGTCCCACAGAGAGGAAGTACAGACAATCGATAAAGAATCAGGGGGAAAATGTATGTAACACACACCTCCGCCCTGCCCTTCACGGACAACCGCCGTCGATTCCAAGTCTTGCCGGCAGAACCGACCTTTGCAAGTACTTCAGACCAATTCTTCTCCAGCTGGAGGTCCGGTCCAAACCACACTCCAAGAATGCGGACAGGTCCATCCGTCCAACCGAAGCGGCCCGGAAGAGCGACCCCCTTCCAGGCACCTAACCGCAAGCCGGAAGACTTGTCGCGGTTTATCTTGGCCCCTGTCACCTTCTCGTACCGGTCAAGCGCCTTCTGTACCGCCTCGATATCGTCCCGGGACGACACGAAAGCAGATACGTCATCGGCGTACGCGGAAACCCTGGCTCGAGCCCCTCCAGGAACGGCGATTCCGCGTAGGGCCGGACTGCCGGTCTCGTCCTTCAGCCGGCGAAGGAGAGGCTCCAACGCCAAAGCATAAAGGAGAGGCGACAGCGGACAACCCTGACGAACCGACCTAGACAGCACGAACGCGTCCGACAACCTTCCGTTCACCTGTACCACAGCACTGGGGGAGCGATACAGGAGGCTAATCCAGCGGCAGAAGTTGGGTGCGAATCCAGCGGCCTGCAGGACAGTAGCAAGGTAGCGATGGTCGACCCTATCAAATGCCTTGGACTGATCCAAATTGATCAGCGCGGCTTGCTCGTCGTCTTTTACACCCTCTATGATCGTGCGGATCAGATGCAGGTTGCTCTGAATTGTTCGGCCCCTCACAGAACAAGTCTGCTCAGGTCCCAACAGAGACTCGGCAACTGACTGCAAACGCTCCTGCAGGATCTTGGCCATAATCTTTAACTCTGTGTTTAGCAGAGTTATGGGCCTGTAGTCATCTAGTTTCCCCCCACCACCTTTGCCCTTTTTCAACAGAGTGATCACGCCCCTGGTGATCCGATTGGGGATGGACCCCGACCGAAACCAGTTGTTGAACACTGCAGTCAAAATCGGAACAAAGATGTGCGACAGCCTCAAGTACAATTCATAGGGCAAACCATCCAGACCGGGCGACTTGCCTCTGCCGACCTTCTTCAAAACCGCGTAGACTTCGCCGTCCGTGATCTCTCCCTCGCAGCTAGCCGCTTCAGTCGGCAAAAGCCGAGGAAAGTCAGCCAAATAGCTACGAAACTCCTCCTCACGGAGACCAGGCTCCTTGGTAAACCGGCTCTCGAAATGGCGCCGAAACGCCTCGCACATGTCGTCAGTGGCCCGAAGAGTACGCCCCTCCGGGGATTCGACTTCACGAATGTAACGATCGCCACCTCGACGGACCTCTTCCCTGCGCAGATCTGCGCCCAAGTTCACAGCTTCGGAAGACATCTTGCTTAACTTATGTCTAATTACCTGGCCCATGTACCGCTCGCTATTCGAACGATCCAGGGCCTCCTTAGCTAAGGCTATCTCTAGGGGATCCCCCCCAGCCACCGCCCGGGAATAACTAGACTTGAGTGTCTTCACCTTATCAGCTCTATCTAGAGCGAGCCGTTTGCTGAAATCAGTGGTGAAGGACCTAATCCTACACTTAAGGCGTTCCCACCACTTATTCCCGATAACCGCCCCCACTAGCTCCCGCTGCACTAGTCTAATTAGCTGTTCCCGAAAGTCCTCCCTGTCCAGTAAGGACAGATTGAACTTCCAGTACCCAGCCATTCTAGGCCTACAGTCTAACGCCACCCGGGCACAAACGAGTTTGTGGTCCGAGTAGCCTACCCAGTGGAACGTAGGGCAATCTAGTAGATCTATGTCGGCTCTTCTAACTAACATTCTGTCAAGGTAGCTAACTACCTTGTCAAAAGGCCAATTAAGAGCCCACGTCCACATTTTCCCCCCGGGATGATCGACCCGGTATCTATCGACGAGACCATAATCGTCGATCAGATCAACCAGGCTACGATCGCCCCTTCTCCCGCTAGCTCCCCGCCCCCTGTCTAACTTGGGGTCCAGGATGGCATTCCAGTCCCCCATTAAAACTAGGCGCGTTGAATCCACTAGGAACGGCCCCAACCGCCGAAAAAACGAGACCCGCTCCTCCCGGTCGTTGGGCGCATAAACCGCAACGACTCGGAACGAACCACTTTTCACGGCAATATCGGCCACGATCAACCGGCCCTCGGCATCGGTATGCACAAGGTCCACCTTCGCATCAAGAGTACGCCTGACAAGCAAAGAAACTCCTCTGGCAGAACGGTCCCCATATGCTGAATAGACGACAAAGTCATCGTCCAGCACACACGCATCGGAACTGCAAACAAAGTGGGTCTCCTCGATCGCGGCAACATCCACATCCAGGGACAGAAGGTCCCGGAGCAGGCGGGCAGCCTTACCCCGATCCCTTAAGCCCCTCACATTCAAAGTCGCTATCTTAATAGACATCTTCTAAGCCTGCAAAGAAAGAAAAGAAGAAGTGCAATAAACCTATTCACATACAGGACGGAAATCTGCGGGTGAAAGGACCCCGACGGATTGTCCCAGGCTCCCCACTCCTAACTCCGACGTCATCCGTCCTTCTGTGACAATCCCGCCGACGTCCGTGGGGTAATTTAGTTTTAGGGCCCTATATAGTGATGGATGGAGACGTACGGGGGCCCTCCCTGCACAAAACATCTGCATTTTTTTCAAATCTTGTGCGCCCATCTCAATCATCCTTATCTCTGGGAAGGCCTCTCTGGCCTCAAAGAGATGGGCCCACACTTTCATGTGTTTGCCTGTGTCCCGGATAAGTCCAACCACTCCCGGGGCACGAGGAAAATTTCTAGGATCCTCAACTGATTTGCCGTCAACGGATGACAGCTTGATTAGAGGACCCAACAGTGCTCTCTTGCGGGAGGAGAGGTTCTTATCTATCTCCCCCTTATCCGCTCTGCAAATTTCCTCGACTTTGCCGAAGATTCTTTTTTTCTTTTTTCCCCTATCTGGGGGTGGTGGAGTGGGAGTGGATGAACGGGCTGGAGTAGGGAGGGATGGTTGGGGAGTTGGAGGGTCTGATGCAGTAGGAGTAGATGTGTGCGGGGGTGTGGGGTTGCTAGCAGGGAGTGGAAATCGAGTCAGGGAAGGAGGGAGACTCCTATCAGCTGGAGTGTTTTTTTCCTTTTTAGCTGGTGTAGAGGGGACGGATGTACATCTGTTTGTTTCCCTACCCCTCTCTTCACTAATCTGTCCAATTAGCCTATGAATCTGCTTCACTTGTTCCTCTTGTTCCTCCTCATCTTCCTCCCGGTTTCTTTTCAAGGAGGTGGCCCGTTTGGGAGGCACTTCCTCCACCTCCATGTCACTGTTTTGCTTTTCCGGACTTTTTCCCGGACTTTTTGGACTCTTCTGCTGTTTTTGTTTCTGTTGGTGTTGTTGCTGTTGTTGTTTCTCTTTTCCGTACACCTTTGAAGGCTGTACTTCTTTTTGCCTCTTTTCGGGCTGTTTCTTTTGGGGCGTCTCCTTCGGAGCTGGATCGCTAATATTTTTTCGCCCCCTATCCACCTCTTTCCAGGCTTCTACGGGAGGTTTTCCGGTTGTCTCTTTCGCAACCACTGCTGCTGTTGTTGCTGCTGGAGGGGGCATTGGTTTAACATTTTTGCCAGGGCACTCCTTGGACATGTGCCCTGACGCACCACACGCCCAGCAGCACGGCTTTCTTCCCTCGACAACAACCAGCATTCTTCTCTTTCGGCACACCAGGGTGTTTGGAATTTCCCGAAAGTTTTCCCTGTTGACCGTTATTTGGACTTCTATGTCTCCTGTTTGGATGCCGCTTTTACTGACAAGGGCCTTAACTTCGTTCACTTCACCATATTTAACGAAAAAGGCCCCCATCCTGTCCTCGCTGATATCTGCTGGGACACCGTGAATTGTCACCTTGGTTCTGCGAGTTCCCATGTACTCTGTCTGCATGCGCAGGTTCTTAGTTGAGAGCAGACTTCCAGCCAGTGCCTTTGCCTGCTCCTCTGTAGCTAGGAGTATATCCCACAGAGCGTTTGTCCTTCGAGCCAGGAGTTTTGGGTAAATTTGTAGAGACTTCAAGGCCTCCTCCATCACTTCTCTGCCGACACCGATCAACTTCCGGGTCTTTACCTCCGAAGTTAGAAGAGAGATTGTCCTGGTGTCGACTGCATCCAAGGCTTCTTGAATAGTAATGAATTCATTCCCTTGGAATGAATCCTCAAACTTTTTCCTTTGCTCGCAGTAAAAGGCTGGATCTTTTTCTGGCGGCCTGTTTTTACCCCAGGCCGTTTTTGGGGGTGACACCGGTTGTGAAGGCGGTGTATTGTCTTTGTCAATATTGTTGTCGGCCATGATGGGATTTTTCGGCCCACCACGCCGAACAATTAAGCTTTTGTTGCTTTCTTTAACTTATATTGGTGTTTCACATACGTAAAAAATAATAATGAAAAGAAAAAACGTACAAACTCAAACGGTAATAAACAACTCAAACGGTAATAAACAACTCAAACAAAAGAAGAAAGAATGGACTACGAAAACAAGGAAAATTTAAAAAAGAAAACAAAAACTGAAAGAAAAAGGCAAAATAATACAAAAAGCAAAAATAAAACGGAAAATAAAGAGAAAAAATTAGACAAATGCAAAATAGAACGAGGAAAACTGAAAGTCAAAAAAAGGTTGCAAAAATGTAAACTTAAAGCTTATCTTTTCGACGCAAAGGAAACAAGTCAGTAGCAAAAACAATATACTAGGGGATGAACTCAATACAAACCCTGGTCAATACAAACCCTGAGGATTTA
Organism: Acanthosepion lycidas; assembly: GCA_963932145.1. Lineage (NCBI taxonomy): Eukaryota > Metazoa > Mollusca > Cephalopoda > Sepiida > Sepiidae > Acanthosepion > Acanthosepion lycidas. The sequence continues at coordinate 59,646,075 of OZ010595.1, forward strand.
TTGTAACAAAGGTTACAATTGTGGCACAAGGCCAAAAAGGGGAGGGGGAAAAGGCTGGTCAACACTTACTATCTTATACCTAGCTAATCTGACTCACGACCCATTCATACATTACAATTTACCCATTCACCACAAGAACTCGTCCGTCACCAAACAATCCTCCAACCACCATAATACCGCATCCTCTCAAGGGGAACCTACCAAAAAACGCGCCCCACACCATAAAAATTTGATGATAATACATAAAATACATAAAATTTTAATAATGATAGAATGAGAGGGGAGGGAGATGAACCCAATAATCAAATAAATATAAACACAAAATACAAACTAAACATAACAGATGTTAGTAGGGGACCGTCCAACCCTCAAAATAGAGAGGCCGCTGTATTCTGCCCAGGGGACAAAATCAAGAGGCAACTCTCGCTAAGGGAGTGGGAAGAAGGCTAAAATATTATGCGGGAAAGGGAAAATATAAAGCTGACCCAGTCGAGATAAAAGCGGGGCCGAAACAAACTGGGGAGGTTGGGAATCTCGACTTGGATCATAACCAAAGAGTAGCCGGGTTACAGGCCAGGAACAACACTTACTCACATTAACTAGGTACACTGAAGCTTGTCTAATCCTAACCAAGGGGAGGGTTCCACAGGAAGCCACCCCGATGTGCAATAGGTTGACCTAGAAGAGAAAATCAAGGCTAGCCCCGGTCACACGAACCAAGCTCGCCTCTTTTACCCACCTTTCGCTAAAGACTGTCGAATGCAATCGTTTTCTATCAGATCTAATCTTCATCTTGAGCTGATGCTCAAAGAATAGGATTAGATGCTGATGAGAAAGACGGTTGCCCCGCAAGCCTTCCTCCTTTCGCGTCGTCCAAATCACCATTCGAGCCGTGGCCAGCAGCGTCAGAAACACCATTCGTTTCACCCCGGAATACGGGGGCGACACATTGTCACACGCGTATGCGCGATCAATGGACACAAGCTGTTCGGGAGCGAGACGAGCCGTCAGCTCGCCGACATGGTCCCATAAGGGGCGGACCCGGGGGCAATGGTAGAAGGCGTGCGGAGCCGTTTCTTCTAAGCCAAGACCACACCGTTCACAGTCTGGCAAATCCGCCAAACCCCATATGAAAGCCTTGTCGTTGAGAGGCAGCCGATTCCGAGCCAATCGCCAGGTAAGCGAAAACTCAGGGTTACTGAGGTAATCCGCCGCTGGCGCCCAAGACCAGTAGGAGCGAAACTCCTCCTCCGACAAGCCGAGCGTATCACGTAGGGAATCCTTCGCGGGCCCCTCCACTAATCCACGATAGAAGACCTTCCTAGGCCGTGACAGGTCACTGGACCGGGGAATGGCCCTCAAGGCCGACCGACACTCGCGGATGAAATCCGACTCGTCCCGGGGTTTACGACGGCGCTCAACCCTCGAGATGGGGGGACTGATGGTAAGGCTAGGGAAGGCGTCCCTAACAATCCCCTCCAGAATCGGATCTCTCCCAGTCAATGCGCGGCGTAGGAAAGCCAACCTAGAGGCACGGACGTGACTCAAGAGGTGCGGCATTCCCAGCCCCCCATGACACGGACGTTTAGTGCAGACTCGTCTGTCGACCCTGTTCACGCGTCCCCTCCATAAAATGGAGGATAGCGATCGCTCGAGCGCCTTCCAATGGGTCCCACAGAGAGGAAGTACAGACAATCGATAAAGAATCAGGGGGAAAATGTATGTAACACACACCTCCGCCCTGCCCTTCACGGACAACCGCCGTCGATTCCAAGTCTTGCCGGCAGAACCGACCTTTGCAAGTACTTCAGACCAATTCTTCTCCAGCTGGAGGTCCGGTCCAAACCACACTCCAAGAATGCGGACAGGTCCATCCGTCCAACCGAAGCGGCCCGGAAGAGCGACCCCCTTCCAGGCACCTAACCGCAAGCCGGAAGACTTGTCGCGGTTTATCTTGGCCCCTGTCACCTTCTCGTACCGGTCAAGCGCCTTCTGTACCGCCTCGATATCGTCCCGGGACGACACGAAAGCAGATACGTCATCGGCGTACGCGGAAACCCTGGCTCGAGCCCCTCCAGGAACGGCGATTCCGCGTAGGGCCGGACTGCCGGTCTCGTCCTTCAGCCGGCGAAGGAGAGGCTCCAACGCCAAAGCATAAAGGAGAGGCGACAGCGGACAACCCTGACGAACCGACCTAGACAGCACGAACGCGTCCGACAACCTTCCGTTCACCTGTACCACAGCACTGGGGGAGCGATACAGGAGGCTAATCCAGCGGCAGAAGTTGGGTGCGAATCCAGCGGCCTGCAGGACAGTAGCAAGGTAGCGATGGTCGACCCTATCAAATGCCTTGGACTGATCCAAATTGATCAGCGCGGCTTGCTCGTCGTCTTTTACACCCTCTATGATCGTGCGGATCAGATGCAGGTTGCTCTGAATTGTTCGGCCCCTCACAGAACAAGTCTGCTCAGGTCCCAACAGAGACTCGGCAACTGACTGCAAACGCTCCTGCAGGATCTTGGCCATAATCTTTAACTCTGTGTTTAGCAGAGTTATGGGCCTGTAGTCATCTAGTTTCCCCCCACCACCTTTGCCCTTTTTCAACAGAGTGATCACGCCCCTGGTGATCCGATTGGGGATGGACCCCGACCGAAACCAGTTGTTGAACACTGCAGTCAAAATCGGAACAAAGATGTGCGACAGCCTCAAGTACAATTCATAGGGCAAACCATCCAGACCGGGCGACTTGCCTCTGCCGACCTTCTTCAAAACCGCGTAGACTTCGCCGTCCGTGATCTCTCCCTCGCAGCTAGCCGCTTCAGTCGGCAAAAGCCGAGGAAAGTCAGCCAAATAGCTACGAAACTCCTCCTCACGGAGACCAGGCTCCTTGGTAAACCGGCTCTCGAAATGGCGCCGAAACGCCTCGCACATGTCGTCAGTGGCCCGAAGAGTACGCCCCTCCGGGGATTCGACTTCACGAATGTAACGATCGCCACCTCGACGGACCTCTTCCCTGCGCAGATCTGCGCCCAAGTTCACAGCTTCGGAAGACATCTTGCTTAACTTATGTCTAATTACCTGGCCCATGTACCGCTCGCTATTCGAACGATCCAGGGCCTCCTTAGCTAAGGCTATCTCTAGGGGATCCCCCCCAGCCACCGCCCGGGAATAACTAGACTTGAGTGTCTTCACCTTATCAGCTCTATCTAGAGCGAGCCGTTTGCTGAAATCAGTGGTGAAGGACCTAATCCTACACTTAAGGCGTTCCCACCACTTATTCCCGATAACCGCCCCCACTAGCTCCCGCTGCACTAGTCTAATTAGCTGTTCCCGAAAGTCCTCCCTGTCCAGTAAGGACAGATTGAACTTCCAGTACCCAGCCATTCTAGGCCTACAGTCTAACGCCACCCGGGCACAAACGAGTTTGTGGTCCGAGTAGCCTACCCAGTGGAACGTAGGGCAATCTAGTAGATCTATGTCGGCTCTTCTAACTAACATTCTGTCAAGGTAGCTAACTACCTTGTCAAAAGGCCAATTAAGAGCCCACGTCCACATTTTCCCCCCGGGATGATCGACCCGGTATCTATCGACGAGACCATAATCGTCGATCAGATCAACCAGGCTACGATCGCCCCTTCTCCCGCTAGCTCCCCGCCCCCTGTCTAACTTGGGGTCCAGGATGGCATTCCAGTCCCCCATTAAAACTAGGCGCGTTGAATCCACTAGGAACGGCCCCAACCGCCGAAAAAACGAGACCCGCTCCTCCCGGTCGTTGGGCGCATAAACCGCAACGACTCGGAACGAACCACTTTTCACGGCAATATCGGCCACGATCAACCGGCCCTCGGCATCGGTATGCACAAGGTCCACCTTCGCATCAAGAGTACGCCTGACAAGCAAAGAAACTCCTCTGGCAGAACGGTCCCCATATGCTGAATAGACGACAAAGTCATCGTCCAGCACACACGCATCGGAACTGCAAACAAAGTGGGTCTCCTCGATCGCGGCAACATCCACATCCAGGGACAGAAGGTCCCGGAGCAGGCGGGCAGCCTTACCCCGATCCCTTAAGCCCCTCACATTCAAAGTCGCTATCTTAATAGACATCTTCTAAGCCTGCAAAGAAAGAAAAGAAGAAGTGCAATAAACCTATTCACATACAGGACGGAAATCTGCGGGTGAAAGGACCCCGACGGATTGTCCCAGGCTCCCCACTCCTAACTCCGACGTCATCCGTCCTTCTGTGACAATCCCGCCGACGTCCGTGGGGTAATTTAGTTTTAGGGCCCTATATAGTGATGGATGGAGACGTACGGGGGCCCTCCCTGCACAAAACATCTGCATTTTTTTCAAATCTTGTGCGCCCATCTCAATCATCCTTATCTCTGGGAAGGCCTCTCTGGCCTCAAAGAGATGGGCCCACACTTTCATGTGTTTGCCTGTGTCCCGGATAAGTCCAACCACTCCCGGGGCACGAGGAAAATTTCTAGGATCCTCAACTGATTTGCCGTCAACGGATGACAGCTTGATTAGAGGACCCAACAGTGCTCTCTTGCGGGAGGAGAGGTTCTTATCTATCTCCCCCTTATCCGCTCTGCAAATTTCCTCGACTTTGCCGAAGATTCTTTTTTTCTTTTTTCCCCTATCTGGGGGTGGTGGAGTGGGAGTGGATGAACGGGCTGGAGTAGGGAGGGATGGTTGGGGAGTTGGAGGGTCTGATGCAGTAGGAGTAGATGTGTGCGGGGGTGTGGGGTTGCTAGCAGGGAGTGGAAATCGAGTCAGGGAAGGAGGGAGACTCCTATCAGCTGGAGTGTTTTTTTCCTTTTTAGCTGGTGTAGAGGGGACGGATGTACATCTGTTTGTTTCCCTACCCCTCTCTTCACTAATCTGTCCAATTAGCCTATGAATCTGCTTCACTTGTTCCTCTTGTTCCTCCTCATCTTCCTCCCGGTTTCTTTTCAAGGAGGTGGCCCGTTTGGGAGGCACTTCCTCCACCTCCATGTCACTGTTTTGCTTTTCCGGACTTTTTCCCGGACTTTTTGGACTCTTCTGCTGTTTTTGTTTCTGTTGTTGTTGTTGCTGTTGTTGTTTCTCTTTTCCGTACACCTTTGAAGGCTGTACTTCTTTTTGCCTCTTTTCGGGCTGTTTCTTTTGGGGCGTCTCCTTCGGAGCTGGATCGCTAATATTTTTTCGCCCCCTATCCACCTCTTTCCAGGCTTCTACGGGAGGTTTTCCGGTTGTCTCTTTCGCAACCACTGCTGCTGTTGTTGCTGCTGGAGGGGGCATTGGTTTAACATTTTTGCCAGGGCACTCCTTGGACATGTGCCCAGACGCACCACACGCCCAGCAGCACGGCTTTCTTCCCTCGACAACAACCAGCATTCTTCTCTTTCGGCACACCAGGGTGTTTGGAATTTCCCGAAAGTTTTCCCTGTTGACCGTTATTTGGACTTCTATGTCTCCTGTTTGGATGCCGCTTTTACTGACAAGGGCCTTAACTTCGTTCACTTCACCATATTTAACGAAAAAGGCCCCCATCCTGTCCTCGCTGATATCTGCTGGGACACCGTGAATTGTCACCTTGGTTCTGCGAGTTCCCATGTACTCTGTCTGCATGCGCAGGTTCTTAGTTGAGAGCAGACTTCCAGCCAGTGCCTTTGCCTGCTCCTCTGTAGCTAGGAGTATATCCCACAGAGCGTTTGTCCTTCGAGCCAGGAGTTTTGGGTAAATTTGTAGAGACTTCAAGGCCTCCTCCATCACTTCTCTGCCGACACCGATCAACTTCCGGGTCTTTACCTCCGAAGTTAGAAGAGAGATTGTCCTGGTGTCGACTGCATCCAAGGCTTCTTGAATAGTAATGAATTCATTCCCTTGGAATGAATCCTCAAACTTTTTCCTTTGCTCGCAGTAAAAGGCTGGATCTTTTTCTGGCGGCCTGTTTTTACCCCAGGCCGTTTTTGGGGGTGACACCGGTTGTGAAGGCGGTGTATTGTCTTTGTCAATATTGTTGTCGGCCATGATGGGATTTTTCGGCCCACCACGCCGAACAATTAAGCTTTTGTTGCTTTCTTTAACTTATATTGGTGTTTCACATACGTAAAAAATAATAATCAAAAGAAAAAACGTACAAACTCAAACGGTAATAAACAACTCAAACGGTAATAAACAACTCAAACAAAAGAAGAAAGAATGGACTACGAAAACAAGGAAAATTTAAAAAAGAAAACAAAAACTGAAAGAAAAAGGCAAAATAATACAAAAAGCAAAAATAAAACGGAAAATAAAGAGAAAAAATTAGACAAATGCAAAATAGAACGAGGAAAACTGAAAGTCAAAAAAAGGTTGCAAAAATGTAAACTTAAAGCTTATCTTTTCGACGCAAAGGAAACAAGTCAGTAGCAAAAACAATATACTAGGGGATGAACTCAATACAAACCCTGGTCAATACAAACCCTGAGGATTTATTGCAACAAAGGTTACAATTGTGGCACAAGGCCAAAAAGGGGAGGGGGAAAAGGCTGGTCAACACTTACTATCTTATACCTAGCTAATCTGACTCACGACCCATTCATACATTACAATTTACCCATTCACCACAAGAACTCGTCCGTCACCAAACAATCCTCCAACCACCATAATACCGCATCCTCTCAAGGGGAACCTACCAAAAACGCGCCCCACACCATAAAAATTTGATGATAATACATAAAATACATAAAATTTTAATAATGATAGAATGAAAGGGGAGGGAGATGAACCCAATAATCAAATAAATATAAACACAAAATACAAACTAAACATAACATATGTTAGTAGGGGACCGTCCAACCCTCAAAAATAGAGAGGCCGCTGTATTCTGCCCAGGGGACAAAATCAAGAGGCAACTCTCGCTAAGGGAGTGGGAAGAAGGCTAAAATATTATGCGGGAAAGGGAAAATATAAAGCTGACCCAGTCGAGATAAAAGGGGGGCCGAAACAAACTGGGGAGGTTGGGAATCTCGACTTGGATCATAACCAAAGAGTAGCCGGGTTACAGGCCAGGAACAACACTTACTCACATTAACTAGGTACACTGAAGCTTGTCTAATCCTAACCAAGGGGAGGGTTCCACAGGAAGCCACCCCGATGTGCAATAGGTTGACCTAGAAGAGAAAATCAAGGCTAGCCCGGGTCACACGAACCAAGCTCGCCTCTTTTACCCACCTTTCGCTAAAGACTGTCGAATGCAATCGTTTTCTATCAGATCTAATCTTCATCTTCAGCTGATGCTCAAAGAATAGGATTAGATGCTGATGAGAAAGACTGTTGCCCCGCAAGACTTCCTCCTTTCGCGTCGTCCAAATCACCATTCGAGCCGTGGCCAGCAGCATCAGAAACACCATTCGTTTCACCCCGGAATACGGGGGCGACACATTGTCACACGCGTATGCGCGATCAATGGACACAAGCTGTTCGGGAGCGAGACGAGCCGTCAGCTCGCCGACATGGTCCCATAAGGGGTGGACCCGGGGGCAATGGTAGAAGGCGTGCGGAGCCGTTTCTTCTAAGCCAAGACCACACCGTTCACAGTCTGGCAAATCCGCCAAACCCCATATGAAAGCCTTGTCGTTGAGAGGCAGCCGATTCCGAGCCAATCGCCAGGTAAGCGAAAACTCAGGGTTACTGAGGTAATCCGCCGCTGGCGCCCAAGACCAGTAGGAGCGAAACTCCTCCTCCGACAAGCCGAGCGTATCACGTAGGGAATCCTTCGCGGGCCCCTCCACTAATCCACGATAGAAGACCTTCCTAGGCCGTGACAGGTCACTGGACCGGGGAATGGCCCTCAAGGCCGACCGACACTCGCGGATGAAATCCGACTCGTCCCGGGGTTTACGACGGCGCTCAACCCTCGAGATGGGGGGACTGATGGTAAGGCTAGGGAAGGCGTCCCTAACAATCCCCTCCAGAATCGGATCTCTCCCAGTCAATGCGCGGCGTAGGAAAGCCAACCTAGAGGCACGGACGTGACTCAAGAGGTGCGGCATTCCCAGCCCCCCATGACACGGACGTTTAGTGCAGACTCGTCTGTCGACCCTGTTCACGCGTCCCCTCCATAAAATGGAGGATAGCGATCGCTCGAGCGCCTTCCAATGGGTCCCACAGAGAGGAAGTACAGACAATCGATAAAGAATCAGGGGGAAAATGTATGTAGCACACACCTCCGCCCTGCCCTTCACGGACAACCGCCGTCGATTCCAAGTCTTGCCGGCAGAACCGACCTTTGCAAGTACTTCAGACCAATTCTTCTCCAGCTGGAGGTCCGGTCCAAACCACACTCCAAGAATGCGGACAGGTCCATCCGTCCAACCGAAGCGGCCCGGAAGAGCGACCCCCTTCCAGGCACCTAACCGCAAGCCGGAAGACTTGTCGCGGTTTATCTTGGCCCCTGTCACCTTCTCGTACCGGTCAAGCGCCTTCTGTACCGCCTCGATATCGTCCCGGGACGACACGAAAGCAGATACGTCATCGGCGTACGCGGAAACCCTGGCTCGAGCCCCTCCAGGAACGGCGATTCCGCGTAGGGCCGGACTGCCGGTCTCGTCCTTCAGCCGGCGAAGGAGAGGCTCCAACGCCAAAGCATAAAGGAGAGGCGACAGCGGACAACCCTGACGAACCGACCTAGACAGCACGAACGCGTCCGACAACCTTCCGTTCACCTGTACCACAGCACTGGGGGAGCGATACAGGAGGCTAATCCAGCGGCAGAAGTTGGGTGCGAATCCAGCGGCCTGCAGGACAGTAGCAAGGTAGCGATGGTCGACCCTATCAAATGCCTTGGACTGATCCAAATTGATCAGCGCGGCTTGCTCGTCGTCTTTTACACCCTCTATGATCGTGCGGATCAGATGCAGGTTGCTCTGAATTGTTCGGCCCCTCACAGAACAAGTCTGCTCAGGTCCCAACAGAGACTCGGCAACTGACTGCAAACGCTCCTGCAGGATCTTGGCCATAATCTTTAACTCTGTGTTTAGCAGAGTTATGGGCCTGTAGTCATCTAGTTTCCCCCCACCACCTTTGCCCTTTTTCAACAGAGTGATCACGCCCCTGGTGATCCGATTGGGGATGGACCCCGACCGAAACCAGTTGTTGAACACTGCAGTCAAAATCGGAACAAAGATGTGCGACAGCCTCAAGTACAATTCATAGGGCAAACCATCCAGACCGGGCGACTTGCCTCTGCCGACCTTCTTCAAAACCGCGTAGACTTCGCCGTCCGTGATCTCTCCCTCGCAGCTAGCCGCTTCAGTCGGCGAAAGCCGAGGAAAGTCAGCCAAATAGCTACGAAACTCCTCCTCACGGAGACCAGGCTCCTTGGTAAACCGGCTCTCGAAATGGCGCCGAAACGCCTCGCACATGTCGTCAGTGGCCCGAAGAGTACGCCCCTCCGGGGATTCGACTTCACGAATGTAACGATCGCCACCTCGACGGACCTCTTCCCTGCGCAGATCTGCGCCCAAGTTCACAGCTTCGGAAGACATCTTGCTTAACTTATGTCTAATTACCTGGCCCATGTACCGCTCGCTATTCGAACGATCCAGGGCCTCCTTAGCTAAGGCTATCTCTAGGGGATCCCCCCCAGCCACCGCCCGGGAATAACTAGACTTGAGTGTCTTCACCTTATCAGCTCTATCTAGAGCGAGCCGTTTGCTGAAATCAGTGGTGAAGGACCTAATCCTACACTTAAGGCGTTCCCACCACTTATTCCCGATAACCGCCCCCACTAGCTCCCGCTGCACTAGTCTAATTAGCTGTTCCCGAAAGTCCTCCCTGTCCAGTAAGGACAGATTGAACTTCCAGTACCCAGCCATTCTAGGCCTACAGTCTAACGCCACCCGGGCACAAACGAGTTTGTGGTCCGAGTAGCCTACCCAGTGGAACGTAGGGCAATCTAGTAGATCTATGTCGGCTCTTCTAACTAACATTCTGTCAAGGTAGCTAACTACCTTGTCAAAAGGCCAATTAAGAGCCCACGTCCACATTTTCCCCCCGGGATGATCGACCCGGTATCTATCGACGAGACCATAATCGTCGATCAGATCAACCAGGCTACGATCGCCCCTTCTCCCGCTAGCTCCCCGCCCCCTGTCTAACTTGGGGTCCAGGATGGCATTCCAGTCCCCCATTAAAACTAGGCGCGTTGAATCCACTAGGAACGGCCCCAACCGCCGAAAAAACGAGACCCGCTCCTCCCGGTCGTTGGGCGCATAAACCGCAACGACTCGGAACGAACCACTTTTCACGGCAATATCGGCCACGATCAACCGGCCCTCGGCATCGGTATGCACAAGGTCCACCTTCGCATCAAGAGTACGCCTGACAAGCAAAGAAACTCCTCTGGCAGAACGGTCCCCATATGCTGAATAGACGACAAAGTCATCGTCCAGCACACACGCATCGGAACTGCAAACAAAGTGGGTCTCCTCGATCGCGGCAACATCCACATCCAGGGACAGAAGGTCCCGGAGCAGGCGGGCAGCCTTACCCCGATCCCTTAAGCCCCTCACATTCAAAGTCGCTATCTTAATAGACATCTTCTAAGCCTGCAAAGAAAGAAAAGAAGAAGTGCAATAAACCTATTCACATACAGGACGGAAATCTGCGGGTGAAAGGACCCCGACGGATTGTCCCAGGCTCCCCACTCCTAACTCCGACGTCATCCGTCCTTCTGTGACAATCCCGCCGACGTCCGTGGGGTAATTTAGTTTTAGGGCCCTATATAGTGATGGATGGAGACGTACGGGGGCCCTCCCTGCACAAAACATCTGCATTTTTTTCAAATCTTGTGCGCCCATCTCAATCATCCTTATCTCTGGGAAGGCCTCTCTGGCCTCAAAGAGATGGGCCCACACTTTCATGTGTTTGCCTGTGTCCCGGATAAGTCCAACCACTCCCGGGGCACGAGGAAAATTTCTAGGATCCTCAACTGATTTGCCGTCAACGGATGACAGCTTGATTAGAGGACCCAACAGTGCTCTCTTGCGGGAGGAGAGGTTCTTATCTATCTCCCCCTTATCCGCTCTGCAAATTTCCTCGACTTTGCCGAAGATTCTTTTTTTCTTTTTTCCCCTATCTGGGGGTGGTGGAGTGGGAGTGGATGAACGGGCTGGAGTAGGGAGGGATGGTTGGGGAGTTGGAGGGTCTGATGCAGTAGGAGTAGATGTGTGCGGGGGTGTGGGGTTGCTAGCAGGGAGTGGAAATCGAGTCAGGGAAGGAGGGAGACTCCTATCAGCTGGAGTGTTTTTTTCCTTTTTAGCTGGTGTAGAGGGGACGGATGTACATCTGTTTGTTTCCCTACCCCTCTCTTCACTAATCTGTCCAATTAGCCTATGAATCTGCTTCACTTGTTCCTCTTGTTCCTCCTCATCTTCCTCCCGGTTTCTTTTCAAGGAGGTGGCCCGTTTGGGAGGCACTTCCTCCACCTCCATGTCACTGTTTTGCTTTTCCGGACTTTTTCCCGGACTTTTTGGACTCTTCTGCTGTTTTTGTTTCTGTTGTTGTTGTTGCTGTTGTTGTTTCTCTTTTCCGTACACCTTTGAAGGCTGTACTTCTTTTTGCCTCTTTTCGGGCTGTTTCTTTTGGGGCGTCTCCTTCGGAGCTGGATCGCTAATATTTTTTCGCCCCCTATCCACCTCTTTCCAGGCTTCTACGGGAGGTTTTCCGGTTGTCTCTTTCGCAACCACTGCTGCTGTTGTTGCTGCTGGAGGGGGCATTGGTTTAACATTTTTGCCAGGGCACTCCTTGGACATGTGCCCTGACGCACCACACGCCCAGCAGCACGGCTTTCTTCCCTCGACAACAACCAGCATTCTTCTCTTTCGGCACACCAGGGTGTTTGGAATTTCCCGAAAGTTTTCCCTGTTGACCGTTATTTGGACTTCTATGTCTCCTGTTTGGATGCCGCTTTTACTGACAAGGGCCTTAACTTCGTTCACTTCACCATATTTAACGAAAAAGGCCCCCATCCTGTCCTCGCTGATATCTGCTGGGACACCGTGAATTGTCACCTTGGTTCTGCGAGTTCCCATGTACTCTGTCTGCATGCGCAGGTTCTTAGTTGAGAGCAGACTTCCAGCCAGTGCCTTTGCCTGCTCCTCTGTAGCTAGGAGTATATCCCACAGAGCGTTTGTCCTTCGAGCCAGGAGTTTTGGGTAAATTTGTAGAGACTTCAAGGCCTCCTCCATCACTTCTCTGCCGACACCGATCAACTTCCGGGTCTTTACCTCCGAAGTTAGAAGAGAGATTGTCCTGGTGTCGACTGCATCCAAGGCTTCTTGAATAGTAATGAATTCATTCCCTTGGAATGAATCCTCAAACTTTTTCCTTTGCTCGCAGTAAAAGGCTGGATCTTTTTCTGGCGGCCTGTTTTTACCCCAGGCCGTTTTTGGGGGTGACACCGGTTGTGAAGGCGGTGTATTGTCTTTGTCAATATTGTTGTCGGCCATGATGGGATTTTTCGGCCCACCACGCCGAACAATTAAGCTTTTGTTGCTTTCTTTAACTTATATTGGTGTTTCACATACGTAAAAAATAATAATGAAAAGAAAAAACGTACAAACTCAAACGGTAATAAACAACTCAAACGGTAATAAACAACTCAAACAAAAGAAGAAAGAATGGACTACGAAAACAAGGAAAATTTAAAAAAGAAAACAAAAACTGAAAGAAAAAGGCAAAATAATACAAAAAGCAAAAATAAAACGGAAAATAAAGAGAAAAAATTAGACAAATGCAAAATAGAACGAGGAAAACTGAAAGTCAAAAAAAGGTTGCAAAAATGTAAACTTAAAGCTTATCTTTTCGACGCAAAGGAAACAAGTCAGTAGCAAAAACAATATACTAGGGGATGAACTCAATACAAACCCTGGTCAATACAAACCCTGAGGATTTATTGCAACAAAGGTTACAATTGTGGCACAAGGCCAAAAAAGGGGGGGGGGGAAGGCTGGTCAACACTTACTATCTTATACCTAGCTAATCTGACTCACGACCCATTCATACATTACAATTTACTCATTCACCACAAGAACTCATCCATCACCGTTCAATCCTCCAACCACCATAATACCACATCCACTCCAAGGGAACCTACCAAAACGCGCCCCAATCCATAAAAATTTGATGATACATAAATGATATACATAAAATTCTAATAATGATAGAATGCAAGGGGAGGGAGGTGAACCCAATAATAAATAAAAATAAACACAAAATACAAACTAAACATAACACATGTTAGTAGGGACCGTCCAACCCTCAAAAACAGAGAGGCCGCTGTATTCTGCCCAGGGGACAGAATCAAGAGACGCTCTCGCTAAGGGAGTGGGAAAGCGGAGAAAATATTATGCCGGAATGGGAAAATGTAAAGCTGACCCAGTCGAGATAAAAAGGGGGGGGGGGCAAAACAAACTGGGGAGTTTGGGAATCTCGACTTGGACCATAACCAAAGAGCAGCCGGGATACAGGCCAGGAACAACATTTACTCACATTAACTAGGTACACTGAAGCTTGTCTAACCTAACCAAGGGGAGGGTTCCACAGGAAGCCACCCCGATGTGCAATAGGTTGACCTAGAAGAGAAAATCAAGGCTAGCCCCGGTCACACGAACCAAGCTCGCCTCTTTTACCCACCTTTCGCTAAAGACTGTCGAATGCAATCGTTTTCTATCAGATCTAATCTTCATCTTGAGCTGATGCTCAAAGAATAGGATTAGATGCTGATGAGAAAGACGGTTGCCCCGCAAGCCTTCCTCCTTTCGCGTCGTCCAAATCACCATTCGAGCCGTGGCCAGCAGCGTCAGAAACACCATTCGTTTCACCCCGGAATACGGGGGCGACACATTGTCACACGCGTATGCGCGATCAATGGACACAAGCTGTTCGGGAGCGAGACGAGCCGTCAGCTCGCCGACATGGTCCCATAAGGGGCGGACCCGGGGGCAATGGTAGAAGGCGTGCGCAGCCGTTTCTTCTAAGCCAAGACCACACCGTTCACAGTCTGGCAAATCCGCCAAACCCCATATGAAAGCCTTGTCGTTGAGAGGCAGCCGATTCCGAGCCAATCGCCAGGTAAGCGAAAACTCAGGGTTACTGAGGTAATCCGCCGCTGGCGCCCAAGACCAGTAGGAGCGAAACTCCTCCTCCGACAAGCCGAGCGTATCACGTAGGGAATCCTTCGCGGGCCCCTCCACTAATCCACGATAGAAGACCTTCCTAGGCCGTGACAAGTCACTGGACCGGGGAATGGCCCTCAAGGCCGACCGACACTCGCGGATGAAATCCGACTCGTCCCGGGGTTTACGACGGCGCTCAACCCTCGAGATGGGGGGACTGATGGTAAGGCTAGGGAAGGCGTCCCTAACAATCCCCTCCAGAATCGGATCTCTCCCAGTCAATGCGCGGCGTAGGAAAGCCAACCTAGAGGCACGGACGTGACTCAAGAGGTGCGGCATTCCCAGCCCCCCATGACACGGACGTTTAGTGCAGACTCGTCTGTCGACCCTGTTCACGCGTCCCCTCCATAAAATGGAGGATAGCGATCGCTCGAGCGCCTTCCAATGGGTCCCACAGAGAGGAAGTACAGACAATCGATAAAGAATCAGGGGGAAAATGTATGTAACACACACCTCCGCCCTGCCCTTCACGGACAACCGCCGTCGATTCCAAGTCTTGCCGGCAGAACCGACCTTTGCAAGTACTTCAGACCAATTCTTCTCCAGCTGGAGGTCCGGTCCAAACCACACTCCAAGAATGCGGACAGGTCCATCCGTCCAACCGAAGCGGCCCGGAAGAGCGACCCCCTTCCAGGCACCTAACCGCAAGCCGGAAGACTTGTCGCGGTTTATCTTGGCCCCTGTCACCTTCTCGTACCGGTCAAGCGCCTTCTGTACCGCCTCGATATCGTCCCGGGACGACACGAAAGCAGATACGTCATCGGCGTACGCGGAAACCCTGGCTCGAGCCCCTCCAGGAACGGCGATTCCGCGTAGGGCCGGACTGCCGGTCTCGTCCTTCAGCCGGCGAAGGAGAGGCTCCAACGCCAAAGCATAAAGGAGAGGCGACAGCGGACAACCCTGACGAACCGACCTAGACAGCACGAACGCGTCCGACAACCTTCCGTTCACCTGTACCACAGCACTGGGGGAGCGATACAGGAGGCTAATCCAGCGGCAGAAGTTGGGTGCGAATCCAGCGGCCTGCAGGACAGTAGCAAGGTAGCGATGGTCGACCCTATCAAATGCCTTGGACTGATCCAAATTGATCAGCGCGGCTTGCTCGTCGTCTTTTACACCCTCTATGATCGTGCGGATCAGATGCAGGTTGCTCTGAATTGTTCGGCCCCTCACAGAACAAGTCTGCTCAGGTCCCAACAGAGACTCGGCAACTGACTGCAAACGCTCCTGCAGGATCTTGGCCATAATCTTTAACTCTGTGTTTAGCAGAGTTATGGGCCTGTAGTCATCTAGTTTCCCCCCACCACCTTTGCCCTTTTTCAACAGAGTGATCACGCCCCTGGTGATCCGATTGGGGATGGACCCCGACCGAAACCAGTTGTTGAACACTGCAGTCAAAATCGGAACAAAGATGTGCGACAGCCTCAAGTACAATTCATAGGGCAAACCATCCAGACCGGGCGACTTGCCTCTGCCGACCTTCTTCAAAACCGCGTAGACTTCGCCGTCCGTGATCTCTCCCTCGCAGCTAGCCGCTTCAGTCGGCAAAAGCCGAGGAAAGTCAGCCAAATAGCTACGAAACTCCTCCTCACGGAGACCAGGCTCCTTGGTAAACCGGCTCTCGAAATGGCGCCGAAACGCCTCGCACATGTCGTCAGTGGCCCGAAGAGTACGCCCCTCCGGGGATTCGACTTCACGAATGTAACGATCGCCACCTCGACGGACCTCTTCCCTGCGCAGATCTGCGCCCAAGTTCACAGCTTCGGAAGACATCTTGCTTAACTTATGTCTAATTACCTGGCCCATGTACCGCTCGCTATTCGAACGATCCAGGGCCTCCTTAGCTAAGGCTATCTCTAGGGGATCCCCCCCAGCCACCGCCCGGGAATAACTAGACTTGAGTGTCTTCACCTTATCAGCTCTATCTAGAGCGAGCCGTTTGCTGAAATCAGTGGTGAAGGACCTAATCCTACACTTAAGGCGTTCCCACCACTTATTCCCGATAACCGCCCCCACTAGCTCCCGCTGCACTAGTCTAATTAGCTGTTCCCGAAAGTCCTCCCTGTCCAGTAAGGACAGATTGAACTTCCAGTAACCAGCCATTCTAGGCCTACAGTCTAACGCCACCCGGGCACAAACGAGTTTGTGGTCCGAATAGCCTACCCAGTGGAACGTAGGGCAATCTAGTAGATCTATGTCGGCTCTTCTAACTAACATTCTGTCAAGGTAGCTAACTACCTTGTCAAAAGGCCAATTAAGAGCCCACGTCCACATTTTCCCCCCGGGATGATCGACCCGGTATCTATCGACGAGACCATAATCGTCGATCAGATCAACCAGGCTACGATCGCCCCTTCTCCCGCTAGCTCCCCGCCCCCTGTCTAACTTGGGGTCCAGGATGGCATTCCAGTCCCCCATTAAAACTAGGCGCGTTGAATCCACTAGGAACGGCCCCAACCGCCGAAAAAACGAGACCCGCTCCTCCCGGTCGTTGGGCGCATAAACCGCAACGACTCGGAACGAACCACTTTTCACGGCAATATCGGCCACGATCAACCGGCCCTCGGCATCGGTATGCACAAGGTCCACCTTCGCATCAAGAGTACGCCTGACAAGCAAAGAAACTCCTCTGGCAGAACGGTCCCCATATGCTGAATAGACGACAAAGTCATCGTCCAGCACACACGCATCGGAACTGCAAACAAAGTGGGTCTCCTCGATCGCGGCAACATCCACATCCAGGGACAGAAGGTCCCGGAGCAGGCGGGCAGCCTTACCCCGATCCCTTAAGCCCCTCACATTCAAAGTCGCTATCTTAATAGACATCTTCTAAGCCTGCAAAGAAAGAAAAGAAGAAGTGCAATAAACCTATTCACATACAGGACGGAAATCTGCGGGTGAAAGGACCCCGACGGATTGTCCCAGGCTCCCCACTCCTAACTCCGACGTCATCCGTCCTTCTGTGACAATCCCGCCGACGTCCGTGGGGTAATTTAGTTTTAGGGCCCTATATAGTGATGGATGGAGACGTACGGGGGCCCTCCCTGCACAAAACATCTGCATTTTTTTCAAATCTTGTGCGCCCATCTCAATCATCCTTATCTCTGGGAAGGCCTCTCTGGCCTCAAAGAGATGGGCCCACACTTTCATGTGTTTGCCTGTGTCCCGGATAAGTCCAACCACTCCCGGGGCACGAGGAAAATTTCTAGGATCCTCAACTGATTTGCCGTCAACGGATGACAGCTTGATTAGAGGACCCAACAGTGCTCTCTTGCGGGAGGAGAGGTTCTTATCTATCTCCCCCTTATCCGCTCTGCAAATTTCCTCGACTTTGCCGAAGATTCTTTTTTTCTTTTTTCCCCTATCTGGGGGTGGTGGAGTGGGAGTGGATGAACGGGCTGGAGTAGGGAGGGATGGTTGGGGAGTTGGAGGGTCTGATGCAGTAGGAGTAGATGTGTGCGGGGGTGTGGGGTTGCTAGCAGGGAGTGGAAATCGAGTCAGGGAAGGAGGGAGACTCCTATCAGCTGGAGTGTTTTTTTCCTTTTTAGCTGGTGTAGAGGGGACGGATGTACATCTGTTTGTTTCCCTACCCCTCTCTTCACTAATCTGTCCAATTAGCCTATGAATCTGCTTCACTTGTTCCTCTTGTTCCTCCTCATCTTCCTCCCGGTTTCTTTTCAAGGAGGTGGCCCGTTTGGGAGGCACTTCCTCCACCTCCATGTCACTGTTTTGCTTTTCCGGACTTTTTCCCGGACTTTTTGGACTCTTCTGCTGTTTTTGTTTCTGTTGTTGTTGTTGCTGTTGTTGTTTCTCTTTTCCGTACACCTTTGAAGGCTGTACTTCTTTTTGCCTCTTTTCGGGCTGTTTCTTTTGGGGCGTCTCCTTCGGAGCTGGATCGCTAATATTTTTTCGCCCCCTATCCACCTCTTTCCAGGCTTCTACGGGAGGTTTTCCGGTTGTCTCTTTCGCAACCACTGCTGCTGTTGTTGCTGCTGGAGGGGGCATTGGTTTAACATTTTTGCCAGGGCACTCCTTGGACATGTGCCCTGACGCACCACACGCCCAGCAGCACGGCTTTCTTCCCTCGACAACAACCAGCATTCTTCTCTTTCGGCACACCAGGGTGTTTGGAATTTCCCGAAAGTTTTCCCTGTTGACAGTTATTTGGACTTCTATGTCCCCTGTTTGGATGCCGCTTTTACTGACAAGGGCCTTAACTTCGTTCTCTTCACCATATTTAACGAAAAAGGCCCCCATCCTGTCCTCGCTGATATCTGCTGGGACACCGTGAATTGTCACCTTGGTTCTGCGAGTTCCCATGTACTCTGTCTGCATGCGCAGGTTCTTAGTTGAGAGCAGACTTCCAGCCAGTGCCTTTGCCTGCTCCTCTGTAGCTAGGAGTATATCCCACAGAGCGTTTGTCCTTCGAGCCAGGAGTTTTGGGTAAATTTGTAGAGACTTCAAGGCCTCCTCCATCACTTCTCTGCCGACACCGATCAACTTCCGGGTCTTTACCTCCGAAGTTAGAAGAGAGATTGTCCTGGTGTCGACTGCATCCAAGGCTTCTTGAATAGTAATGAATTCATTCCCTTGGAATGAATCCTCAAACTTTTTCCTTTGCTCGCAGTAAAATGCTGGATCTTTTTCTGTCGGCCTGTTTTTACCCCAGGCCGTTTTTGGGGGTGACACCGGTTGTGAAGGCGGTGTATTGTCTTTGTCAATATTGTTGTCGGCCATGATGGGATTTTTCGGCCCACCACGCCGAACAATTAAGCTTTTGTTGCTTTCTTTAACTTATATTGGTGTTTCACATACGTAAAAAATAATAATCAAAAGAAAAAAAACGTACAAACTCAAACGGTAATAAACAACTCAAACGGTAATAAACAACTCAAACAAAAGAAGAAAAATGGACTACGAAAACAAGGAAAATATACAAAAGAAAACAAAAACTGAAAGAAAAAGGCAAAATAATACAAAAAGCAAAAATAAAACGGAAAATAAAGAGAAAAAATTAGACAAATGCAAAATAGAACGAGGAAAACTGAAAGTCAAAAAAAGGTTGCAAAAATGTAAACTTAAAGCTTATCTTTTCGACGCAAAGGAAACAAGTCAGTAGCAAAAACAATATACTAGGGGATGAACTCAATACAAACCCTGGTCAATACAAACCCTGAGGATTTATTGCAACAAAGGTTACAATTGTGGCACAAGGCCAAAAAGGGGAGGGGGAAAAGGCTGGTCAACACTTACTATCTTATACCTAGCTAATCTGACTCACGACCCATTCATACATTACAATTTACTCATTCACCACAAGAACTCATCCATCACCGTTCAATCCTCCAACCACCATAATACCACATCCACTCCAAGGGAACCTACCAAAACGCGCCCCAATCCATAAAAATTTGATGATACATAAATGATATACATAAAATTCTAATAATGATAGAATGCAAGGGGAGGGAGGTGAACCCAATAATAAACAAAAATAAACACAAAATACAAACTAAACATAACACATGTTAGTAGGGACCGTCCAACCCTCAAAAACAGAGAGGCCGCTGTATTCTGCCCAGGGGACAGAATCAAGAGACGCTCTCGCTAAGGGAGTGGGAAAGCGGAGAAAATATTATGCCGGAATGGGAAAATGTAAAGCTGACCCAGTCGAGATAAAAAGGGGGGGGGCCAAAACAAACTGGGGAGGTTGGGAATCTCGACTTGGACCATAACCAAAGAGCAGCCGGGATACAGGCCAGGAACAACATTTACTCACGTTAACTAGGTACACTGAAGCTTGTCTAACCTAACCAAGGGGAGGGTTCCACAGGAAGCCACCCCGATGTGCTATAGGTTGACCTAGAAAAGAAAATCAAGGCTAGCCCCGGTCACACGAACCAGGCTTGCTACTTTTACCCACCTTTCGCTGAAGACTGTCGAATGCAATCGTTTTCTATCAGATCTAATCTTCATCTTGAGCTGATGCTCAAAGAATTGGATTAGATGCTGATAAGAAAGACGGTTGCCCCGCAAGACTTCCTCCATTCGCGTCGTCCAAATCACCATTCGAGCCGTGGCCATCAGCATCAGAAACACCATTCGTTTCTCCCCGGAATACGGGGGCGACACATTGTCACACGCGTATGCGCGATCAATGGACACAAGCTGTTCGGGAGCGAGACGAGCCGTCAGCTCGCCGACATGGTCCCATAAGGGGCGGACCCGGGGGCAATGGTAGAAGGCGTGCGCAGCCGTTTCTTCTAAGCCAAGACCACACCGTTCACAGTCTGGCAAATCCGCCAAACCCCATATGAAAGCCTTGTCGTTGAGAGGCAGCCGATTCCGAGCCAATCGCCAGGTAAGCGAAAACTCAGGGTTACTGAGGTAATCCGCCGCTGGCGCCCAAGACCAGTAGGAGCGAAACTCCTCCTCCGACAAGCCGAGCGTATCACGTAGGGAATCCTTCGCGGGCCCCTCCACTAATCCACGATAGAAGACCTTCCTAGGCCGTGACAGGTCACTGGACCGGGGAATAGCCCTCAAGGCCGACCGACACTCGCGGATGAAATCCGACTCGTCCCGGGGTTTACGACGGCGCTCAACCCTCGAGATGGGGGGACTGATTGTAAGGCTAGGTAAGGCGTCCCTAACAATCCCCTCCAGAATCGGATCTCTCCCAGTCAATGCGCGGCGTAGGAAAGCCAACCTAGAGGCACGGACGTGACTCAAGAGGTGCGGCATTCCCAGCCCCCCCATGACACGGACGTTTAGTGCAGACTCGTCTGTCGACCCTGTTCACGCGTCCCCTCCATAAAATGGAGGATAGCGATCGCTCGAGCGCCTTCCAATGGGTCCCACAGAGAGGAAGTACAGACAATCGATAAAGAATCAGGGGGAAAATGTATGTAACACACACCTCCGCCCTGCCCTTCACGGACAACCGCCGTCGATTCCAAGTCTTGCCGGCAGAACCGACCTTTGCAAGTACTTCAGACCAATTCTTCTCCAGCTGGAGGTCCGGTCCAAACCACACTCCAAGAATGCGGACAGGTCCATCCGTCCAACCGAAGCGGCCCGGAAGAGCGACCCCCTTCCAGGCACCTAACCGCAAGCCGGAAGACTTGTCGCGGTTTATCTTGGCCCCTGTCACCTTCTCGTACCGGTCAAGCGCCTTCTGTACCGCCTCGATATCGTCCCGGGACGACACGAAAGCAGATACGTCATCGGCGTACGCGGAAACCCTGGCTCGAGCCCCTCCAGGAACGGCGATTCCGCGTAGGGCCGGACTGCCGGTCTCGTCCTTCAGCCGGCGAAGGAGAGGCTCCAACGCCAAAGCATAAAGGAGAGGCGACAGCGGACAACCCTGACGAACCGACCTAGACAGCACGAACGCGTCCGACAACCTTCCGTTCACCTGTACCACAGCACTGGGGGAGCGATACAGGAGGCTAATCCAGCGGCAGAAGTTGGGTGCGAATCCAGCGGCCTGCAGGACAGTAGCAAGGTAGCGATGGTCGACCCTATCAAATGCCTTGGACTGATCCAAATTGATCAGCGCGGCTTGCTCGTCGTCTTTTACACCCTCTATGATCGTGCGGATCAGATGCAGGTTGCTCTGAATTGTTCGGCCCCTCACAGAACAAGTCTGCTCAGGTCCCAACAGAGACTCGGCAACTGACTGCAAACGCTCCTGCAGGATCTTGGCCATAATCTTTAACTCTGTGTTTAGCAGAGTTATGGGCCTGTAGTCATCTAGTTTCCCCCCACCACCTTTGCCCTTTTTCAACAGAGTGATCACGCCCCTGGTGATCCGATTGGGGATGGACCCCGACCGAAACCAGTTGTTGAACACTGCAGTCAAAATCGGAACAAAGATGTGCGACAGCCTCAAGTACAATTCATAGGGCAAACCATCCAGACCGGGCGACTTGCCTCTGCCGACCTTCTTCAAAACCGCGTAGACTTCGCCGTCCGTGATCTCTCCCTCGCAGCTAGCCGCTTCAGTCGGCGAAAGCCGAGGAAAGTCAGCCAAATAGCTACGAAACTCCTCCTCACGGAGACCAGGCTCCTTGGTAAACCGGCTCTCGAAATGGCGCCGAAACGCCTCGCACATGTCGTCAGTGGCCCGAAGAGTACGCCCCTCCGGGGATTCGACTTCACGAATGTAACGATCGCCACCTCGACGGACCTCTTCCCTGCGCAGATCTGCGCCCAAGTTCACAGCTTCGGAAGACATCTTGCTTAACTTATGTCTAATTACCTGGCCCATGTACCGCTCGCTATTCGAACGATCCAGGGCCTCCTTAGCTAAGGCTATCTCTAGGGGATCCCCCCCAGCCACCGCCCGGGAATAACTAGACTTGAGTGTCTTCACCTTCTCAGCTCTATCTAGAGCGAGCCGTTTGCTGAAATCAGTGGTGAAGGACCTAATCCTACACTTAAGGCGTTCCCGCCACTTATTCCCGATAACCGCCCCCACTAGCTCCCGCTGCACTAGTCTAATTAGCTGTTCCCGAAAGTCCTCCCTGTCCAGTAAGGACAGATTGAACTTCCAGTACCCAGCCATTCTAGGCCTACAGTCTAACGCCACCCGGGCACAAACGAGTTTGTGGTCCGAGTAGCCTACCCAGTGGAACGTAGGGCAATCTAGTAGATCTATGTCGGCTCTTCTAACTAACATTCTGTCAAGGTAGCTAACTACCTTGTCAAAAGGCCAATTAAGAGCCCACGTCCACATTTTCCCCCCGGGATGATCGACCCGGTATCTATCGACGAGACCATAATCGTCGATCAGATCAACCAGGCTACGATCGCCCCTTCTCCCGCTAGCTCCCCGCCCCCTGTCTAACTTGGGGTCCAGGATGGCATTCCAGTCCCCCATTAAAACTAGGCGCGTTGAATCCACTAGGAACGGCCCCAACCGCCGAAAAAACGAGACCCGCTCCTCCCGGTCGTTGGGCGCATAAACCGCAACGACTCGGAACGAACCACTTTTCACGGCAATATCGGCCACGATCAACCGGCCCTCGGCATCGGTATGCACAAGGTCCACCTTCGCATCAAGAGTACGCCTGACAAGCAAAGAAACTCCTCTGGCAGAACGGTCCCCATATGCTGAATAGACGACAAAGTCATCGTCCAGCACACACGCATCGGAACTGCAAACAAAGTGGGTCTCCTCGATCGCGGCAACATCCACATCCAGGGACAGAAGGTCCCGGAGAAGGCGGGCAGCCTTACCCCGAACCCTTAAGCCCCTCACATTCAAAGTCGCTATCTTAATAGACATCTTCTAAGCCTGCAAAGAAAAAAGAAGTGCAATAAACCTATTCACATACAGGACGGAAATCTGCGGGTGAAAGGACCCCGACGGATTGTCCCAGGCTCCCCACTCCTAACTCCGACGTCATCCGTCCTTCTGTGACAATCCCGCCGACGTCCGTGGGGTAATTTAGTTTTAGGGCCCTATATAGTGATGGATGGAGACGTACGGGGGCCCTCCCTGCACAAAACATCTGCATTTTTTTCAAATCTTGTGCGCCCATCTCAATCATCCTTATCTCTGGGAAGGCCTCTCTGGCCTCAAAGAGATGGGCCCACACTTTCATGTGTTTGCCTGTGTCCCGGATAAGTCCAACCACTCCCGGGGCACGAGGAAAATTTCTAGGATCCTCAACTGATTTGCCGTCAACGGATGACAGCTTGATTAGAGGACCCAACAGTGCTCTCTTGCGGGAGGAGAGATTCTTATCTATCTCCCCCTTATCCGCTCTGCAAATTTCCTCGACTTTGCCGAAGATTCTTTTTTTCTTTTTTCCCCTATCTGGGGGTGGTGGAGTGGGAGTGGATGAACGGGCTGGAGTAGGGAGGGATGGTTGGGGAGTTGGAGGGTCTGATGCAGTAGGAGTAGGTGTGTGCGGGGGTGTGGGGTTGCTAGCAGGGAGTGGAAATCGAGACAGGGAAGGAGGGAGACTCCTATCAGCTGGAGTGTTTTTTTCCTTTTTAGCTGGTGAAGAGGGGACGGATGTACATCTGTTTGTTTCCCTACCCCTCTCTTCACTAATCTGTCCAATTAGCCTATGAATCTGCTTCACTTGTTCCTCTTGTTCCTCCTCATCTTCCTCCCGGTTTCTTTTCAAGGAGGTGGCCCGTTTGGGAGGCACTTCCTCCACCTCCATGTCGCTGTTTTGCTTTTCCGGACTTTTTTCCGGACTTTTCTGCTGTTTTTGTTTCTGTTGTTGTTGTTGCTGTTTTTGTTTCTCTTTTTCGTACACCTTTGAAGGCTGTACTTCTTTTTGCCTCTTTTCGGGCTGTTTCTTTTGGGGCGTCTCCTTCGGAGCTGGATCGCTAATATTTTTTCGCCCCCTATCCACCTCTTTCCAGGCTTCTACGGGAGGTTTTCCGGTTGTCTCTTTCGCAACCACTGCTGCTGTTGTTGCTGCTGGAGGGGGCATTGGTTTAACATTTTTGCCAGGGCACTCCTTGGACATGTGCCCTGACGCACCACACGCCCAGCAGCACGGCTTTCTTCCCTCGACAACAACCAGCATTCTTCTCTTTCGGCACACCAGGGTGTTTGGAATTTCCCGAAAGTTTTCCCTGTTGACAGTTATTTGGACTTCTATGTCCCCTGTTTGGATGCCGCTTTTACTGACAAGGGCCTTAACTTCGTTCTCTTCACCATATTTAACGAAAAAGGCCCCCATCCTGTCCTCGCTGATATCTGCTGGGACACCGTGAATTGTCACCTTGGTTCTGCGAGTTCCCATGTACTCTGTCTGCATGCGCAGGTTCTTAGTTGAGAGCAGACTTCCAGCCAGTGCCTTTGCCTGCTCCTCTGTAGCTAGGAGTATATCCCACAGAGCGTTTGTCCTTCGAGCCAGGAGTTTTGGGTAAATTTGTAGAGACTTCAAGGCCTCCTCCATCACTTCTCTGCCGACACCGATCAACTTCCGGGTCTTTACCTCCGAAGTTAGAAGAGAGATTGTCCTGGTGTCGACTGCATCCAAGGCTTCTTGAATAGTAATGAATTCATTCCCTTGGAATGAATCCTCAAACTTTTTCCTTTGCTCGCAGTAAAAGGCTGGATCTTTTTCTGGCGGCCTGTTTTTACCCCAGGCCGTTTTTGGGGGTGACACCGGTTGTGAAGGCGGTGTATTGTCTTTGTCAATATTGTTGTCGGCCATGATGGGATTTTTCGGCCCACCACGCCGAACAATTAAGCTTTTGTTGCTTTCTTTAACTTATATTGGTGTTTCACATACGTAAAAAATAATAATCAAAAGAAAAAAAACGTACAAACTCAAACGGTAATAAACAACTCAAACGGTAATAAACAACTCAAACAAAAGAAGAAAAATGGACTACGAAAACAAGGAAAATATACAAAAGAAAACAAAAACTGAAAGAAAAAGGCAAAATAATACAAAAAGCAAAAATAAAACGGAAAATAAAGAGAAAAAATTAGACAAATGCAAAATAGAACGAGGAAAACTGAAAGTCAAAAAAAGGTTGCAAAAATGTAAACTTAAAGCTTATCTTTTCGACGCAAAGGAAACAAGTCAGTAGCAAAAACAATATACTAGGGGATGAACTCAATACAAACCCTGGTCAATACAAACCCTGAGGATTTATTGTAACAAAGGTTACAATTGTGGCACAAGGCCAAAAAGGGGAGGGGGAAAAGGCTGGTCAACACTTACTATCTTATACCTAGCTAATCTGACTCACGACCCATTCATACATTACAATTTACCCATTCACCACAAGAACTCGTCCGTCACCAAACAATCCTCCAACCACCATAATACCGCATCCTCTCAAGGGGAACCTACCAAAAAACGCGCCCCACACCATAAAAATTTGATGATAATACATAAAATACATAAAATTTTAATAATGATAGAATGAGAGGGGAGGGAGATGAACCCAATAATCAAATAAATATAAACACAAAATACAAACTAAACATAACAGATGTTAGTAGGGGACCGTCCAACCCTCAAAATAGAGAGGCCGCTGTATTCTGCCCAGGGGACAAAATCAAGAGGCAACTCTCGCTAAGGGAGTGGGAAGAAGGCTAAAATATTATGCGGGAAAGGGAAAATATAAAGCTGACCCAGTCGAGATAAAAGGGGGCCGAAACAAACTGGGGAGGTTGGGAATCTCGACTTGGATCATAACCAAAGAGTAGCCGGGTTACAGGCCAGGAACAACACTTACTCACATTAACTAGGTACACTGAAGCTTGTCTAATCCTAACCAAGGGGAGGGTTCCACAGGAAGCCACCCCGATGTGCAATAGGTTGACCTAGAAGAGAAAATCAAGGCTAGCCCCGGTCACACGAACCAAGCTCGCCTCTTTTACCCACCTTTCGCTAAAGACTGTCGAATGCAATCGTTTTCTATCAGATCTAATCTTCATCTTGAGCTGATGCTCAAAGAATAGGATTAGATGCTGATGAGAAAGACGGTTGCCCCGCAAGACTTCCTCCTTTCGCGTCGTCCAAATCACCATTCGAGCCGTGGCCAGCAGCGTCAGAAACACCATTCGTTTCACCCCGGAATACGGGGGCGACACATTGTCACACGCGTATGCGCGATCAATGGACACAAGCTGTTCGGGAGCGAGACGAGCCGTCAGCTCGCCGACATGGTCCCATAAGGGGCGGACCCGGGGGCAATGGTAGAAGGCGTGCGGAGCCGTTTCTTCCAAGCCAAGACCACACCGTTCACAGTCTGGCAAATCCGCCAAACCCCATATGAAAGCCTTGTCGTTGAGAGGCAGCCGATTCCGAGCCAATCGCCAGGTAAGCGAAAACTCAGGGTTACTGAGGTAATCCGCCGCTGGCGCCCAAGACCAGTAGGAGCGAAACTCCTCCTCCGACAAGCCGAGCGTATCACGTAGGGAATCCTTCGCGGGCCCCTCCACTAATCCACGATAGAAGACCTTCCTAGGCCGTGACAGGTCACTGGACCGGGGAATGGCCCTCAAGGCCGACCGACACTCGCGGATGAAATCCGACTCGTCCCGGGGTTTACGACGGCGCTCAACCCTCGAGATGGGGGGACTGATGGTAAGGCTAGGGAAGGCGTCCCTAACAATCCCCTCCAGAATCGGATCTCTCCCAGTCAATGCGCGGCGTAGGAAAGCCAACCTAGAGGCACGGACGTGACTCAAGAGGTGCGGCATTCCCAGCCCCCCATGACACGGACGTTTAGTGCAGACTCGTCTGTCGACCCTGTTCACGCGTCCCCTCCATAAAATGGAGGATAGCGATCGCTCGAGCGCCTTCCAATGGGTCCCACAGAGAGGAAGTACAGACAATCGATAAAGAATCAGGGGGAAAATGTATGTAACACACACCTCCGCCCTGCCCTTCACGGACAACCGCCGTCGATTCCAAGTCTTGCCGGCAGAACCGACCTTTGCAAGTACTTCAGACCAATTCTTCTCCAGCTGGAGGTCCGGTCCAAACCACACTCCAAGAATGCGGACAGGTCCATCCGTCCAACCGAAGCGGCCCGGAAGAGCGACCCCCTTCCAGGCACCTAACCGCAAGCCGGAAGACTTGTCGCGGTTTATCTTGGCCCCTGTCACCTTCTCGTACCGGTCAAGCGCCTTCTGTACCGCCTCGATATCGTCCCGGGACGACACGAAAGCAGATACGTCATCGGCGTACGCGGAAACCCTGGCTCGAGCCCCTCCAGGAACGGCGATTCCGCGTAGGGCCGGACTGCCGGTCTCGTCCTTCAGCCGGCGAAGGAGAGGCTCCAACGCCAAAGCATAAAGGAGAGGCGACAGCGGACAACCCTGACGAACCGACCTAGACAGCACGAACGCGTCCGACAACCTTCCGTTCACCTGTACCACAGCACTGGGGGAGCGATACAGGAGGCTAATCCAGCGGCAGAAGTTGGGTGCGAATCCAGCGGCCTGCAGGACAGTAGCAAGGTAGCGATGGTCGACCCTATCAAATGCCTTGGACTGATCCAAATTGATCAGCGCGGCTTGCTCGTCGTCTTTTACACCCTCTATGATCGTGCGGATCAGATGCAGGTTGCTCTGAATTGTTCGGCCCCTCACAGAACAAGTCTGCTCAGGTCCCAACAGAGACTCGGCAACTGACTGCAAACGCTCCTGCAGGATCTTGGCCATAATCTTTAACTCTGTGTTTAGCAGAGTTATGGGCCTGTAGTCATCTAGTTTCCCCCCACCACCTTTGCCCTTTTTCAACAGAGTGATCACGCCCCTGGTGATCCGATTGGGGATGGACCCCGACCGAAACCAGTTGTTGAACACTGCAGTCAAAATCGGAACAAAGATGTGCGACAGCCTCAAGTACAATTCATAGGGCAAACCATCCAGACCGGGCGACTTGCCTCTGCCGACCTTCTTCAAAACCGCGTAGACTTCGCCCTCCGTGATCTCTCCCTCGCAGCTAGCCGCTTCAGTCGGCAAAAGCCGAGGAAAGTCAGCCAAATAGCTACGAAACTCCTCCTCACGGAGACCAGGCTCCTTGGTAAACCGGCTCTCGAAATGGCGCCGAAACGCCTCGCACATGTCGTCAGTGGCCCGAAGAGTACGCCCCTCCGGGGATTCGACTTCACGAATGTAACGATCGCCACCTCGACGGACCTCTTCCCTGCGCAGATCTGCGCCCAAGTTCACAGCTTCGGAAGACATCTTGCTTAACTTATGTCTAATTACCTGGCCCATGTACCGCTCGCTATTCGAACGATCCAGGGCCTCCTTAGCTAAGGCTATCTCTAGGGGATCCCCCCCAGCCACCGCCCGGGAATAACTAAACTTGAGTGTCTTCACCTTATCAGCTCTATCTAGAGCGAGCCGTTTGCTGAAATTAGTGGTGAAGGACCTAATCCTACACTTAAGGCGTTCCCACCACTTATTCCCGATAACCGCCCCCACTAGCTCCCGCTGCACTAGTCTAATTAGCTGTTCCCGAAAGTCCTCCCTGTCCAGTAAGGACAGATTGAACTTCCAGTAGCCAGCCATTCTAGGCCTATGGTCTAACGCCACCCGGGCACAAACGAGTTTGTGGTCCGTGTAGCCTACCCAGTGGAACGTAGGACAATCTAATAGATCTATGTCGGCTCTTCTAACTAACATTCTGTCAAGGTAGCTAACTACCTTGTCAAAAGGCCAATTAAGAGCCCACGTCCACATTTTCCCCCCGGGATGATCGACCCGGTATCTATCGACGAGACCATAATCGTCGATCAGATCAACCAGGCTACGATCGCCCCTTCTCCCGCTAGCTCCCCGCCCCCTGTCTAACTTGGGGTCCAGGATGGCATTCCAGTCCCCCATTAAAACTAGGCGCGTTGAATCCACTAGGAACGGCCCCAACCGCCGAAAAAACGAGACCCGCTCCTCCCGGTCGTTGGGCGCATAAACCGCAACGACTCGGAACGAACCACTTTTCACGGCAATATCGGCCACGATCAACCGGCCCTCGGCATCGGTATGCACAAGGTCCACCTTCGCATCAAGAGTACGCCTGACAAGCAAAGAAACTCCTCTGGCAGAACGGTCCCCATATGCTGAATAGACGACAAAGTCATCGTCCAGCACACACGCATCGGAACTGCAAACAAAGTGGGTCTCCTCGATCGCGGCAACATCCACATCCAGGGACAGAAGGTCCCGGAGAAGGCGGGCAGCCTTACCCCGATCCCTTAAGCCCCTCACATTCAAAGTCGCTATCTTAATAGACATCTTCTAAGCCTGCAAAGAAAAAAGAAGTGCAATAAACCTATTCACATACAGGACGGAAATCTGCGGGTGAAAGGACCCCGACGGATTGTCCCAGGCTCCCCACTCCTAACTCCGACGTCATCCGTCCTTCTGTGACAATCCCGCCGACGTCCGTGGGGTAATTTAGTTTTAGGGCCCTATATAGTGATGGATGGAGACGTACGGGGGCCCTCCCTGCACAAAACATCTGCATTTTTTTCAAATCTTGTGCGCCCATCTCAATCATCCTTATCTCTGGGAAGGCCTCTCTGGCCTCAAAGAGATGGGCCCACACTTTCATATGTTTGCCTGTGTCCCGGATAAGTCCAACCACTCCCGGGGCACGAGGAAAATTTCTAGGATCCTCAACTGATTTGCCGTCAACGGATGACAGCTTGATTAGAGGACCCAACAGTGCTCTCTTGCGGGAGGAGAGATTCTTATCTATCTCCCCCTTATCCGCTCTGCAAATTTCCTCGACTTTGCCGAAGATTCTTTTTTTCTTTTTTCCCCTATCTGGGGGTGGTGGAGTGGGAGTGGATGAACGGGCTGGAGTAGGGAGGGATGGTTGGGGAGTTGGAGGGTCTGATGCAGTAGGAGTAGGTGTGTGCGGGGGTGTGGGGTTGCTAGCAGGGAGTGGAAATCGAGACAGGGAAGGAGGGAGACTCCTATCAGCTGGAGTGTTTTTTCCCTTTTTAGCTGGTGAAGAGGGGACGGATGTACATCTGTTTGTTTCCCTACCCCTCTCTTCACTAATCTGTCCAATTAGCCTATGAATCTGCTTCACTTGTTCCTCTTGTTCCTCCTCATCTTCCTCCCGGTTTCTTTTCAAGGAGGTGGCCCGTTTGGGAGGCACTTCCTCCACCTCCATGTCACTGTTTTGCTTTTCCGGACTTTTTTCCGGACTTTTTGGACTCTTCTGCTGTTTTTGTTTCTGTTGTTGTTGTTGCTGTTTTTGTTTCTCTTTTTCGTACACCTTTGAAGGCTGTACTTCTTTTTGCCTCTTTTCGGGCTGTTTCTTTTGGGGCGTCTCCTTCGGAGCTGGATCGCTCATATTTTTTCGCCCCCTATCCACCTCTTTCCAGGCTTCTACGGGAGGTTTTCCGGTTGTCTCTTTCACAACCACTGCTGCTGTTGTTGCTGCTGGAGGGGGCATTGGTTTAACATTTTTGCCAGGGCATTCCTTGGACATGTGCCCTGACGCACCACACGCCCAGCAGCACGGCTTTCTTCCCTCGACAACAACCAGCATTCTTCTCTTTCGGCACACCAGGGTGTTTGGAATTTCCCGAAAGTTTTCCCTGTTGACAGTTATTTGGACTTCTATGTCCCCTGTTTGGATGCCGCTTTTACTGACAAGGGCCTTAACTTCGTTCACTTCACCATATTTAACGAAAAAGGCCCCCATCCTGTCCTCGCTGATATCTGCTGGGACACCGTGAATTGTTACCTTGGTTCTGCGAGTTCCCATGTACTCTGTCTGCATGCGCAGGTTCTTAGTTGAGAGCAGACTTCCAGCCAGTGCCTTTGCCTGCTCCTCTGTAGCTAGGAGTATATCCCACAGAGCGTTTGTCCTTCGAGCTAGGAGTTTTGGGTAAATTTGTAGAGACTTTAAGGCCTCCTCCATCACTTCTCTGCCGACACCGATCAACTTCCGGGTCTTTACCTCCGAAGTTAGAAGAGAGATTGTCCTGGTGTCGACTGCATCCAAGGCTTCTTGAATAGTAATGAATTCATTCCCTTGGAATGAATCCTCAAACTTTTTCCTTTGCTCGCAGTAAAAGGCTGGATCTTTTTCTGGCGGCCTGTTTTTACCCCAGGCCGTTTTGGGGGGTGACACCGGTTGTGAAGGCGGTGTATTGTCTTTGTCAATATTGTTGTCGGCCATGATGGGATTTTTCGGCCCACCACGCCGAACAATTAAGCTTTTGTTGCTTTCTTTAACTTATATTGGTGTTTCACATACGTAAAAATAATAATCAAAATAAACAAGAAAAAACGTACAAACTCAAACGGTAATAAACAACTCAAACGGTAATAAACAACTCAAACAAAAGAAGAAAGAATGGACTACGAAAACAAGGAAAATTTAAAAAAGAAAACAAAAACTGAAAGAAAAAGGCAAAATAATACAAAAAGCAAAAATAAAACGGAAAATAAAGAGAAAAAATTAAACAAATGCAAAAATAGAACGCGGAAAACTGAAAGTCAAAAAAGGTTGCAAAAATGTAAACTTAAAGCTTATCTTTTCGACGCAAAGGAAACAAGTCAGTAGCAAAAACAATATACTAGGGGATGAACTCAATACAAACCCTGGTCAATACAAACCCTGAGGATTTATTGTAACAAGGTTACAATTGTGGCACAAGGCCAAAAAGGGGAGGGGGAAAAGGCTGGTCAACACTTACTATCTTATACCTAGCTAATCTGACTCACGACCCATTCATACATTACAATTTACCCATTCACCACAAGAACTCGTCCGTCACCAAACACTCCTCCAACCACCATAATACCGCATCCTCTCAAGGGGAACCTACCAAAAAACGCGCCCCACACCATAAAAATTTGATGATAATACATAAAATACATAAAATTTTAATAATGATAGAATGAGAGGGGAGGGAGATGAACCCAATAATCAAATAAATATAAACACAAAATACAAACTAAACATAACAGATGTTAGTAGGGGACCGTCCAACCCTCAAAATAGAGAGGCCGCTGTATTCTGCCCAGGGGACAAAATCAAGAGGCAACTCTCGCTAAGGGAGTGGGAAGAAGGCTAAAATATTATGCGGGAAAGGGAAAATATAAAGCTGACCCAGTCGAGATAAAAGGGGGGCCGAAACAAACTGGGGAGGTTGGGAATCTCGACTTGGATCACAACCAAAGAGTAGCCGGGTTACAGGCCAGGAACAACACTTACTCACATTAACTAGGTACACTGAAGCTTGTCTAATCCTAACCAAGGGGAGGGTTCCACAGGAAGCCACCCCGATGTGCAATAGGTTGACCTAGAAGAGAAAATCAAGGCTAGCCCCGGTCACACGAACCAAGCTCGCCTCTTTTACCCACCTTTCGCTAAAGACTGTCGAATGCAATCGTTTTCTATCAGATCTAATCTTCATCTTGAGCTGATGCTCAAAGAATAGGATTAGATGCTGATAAGAAAGACGGTTGCCCCGCAAGACTTCCTCCATTCGCGTCGTCCAAATCACCATTCGAGCCGTGGCCATCAGCATCAGAAACACCATTCGTTTCTCCCCGGAATACGGGGGCGACACATTGTCACACGCGTATGCGCGATCAATGGACACAAGCTGTTCGGGAGCGAGACGAGCCGTCAGCTCGCCGACATGGTCCCATAAGGGGCGGACCCGGGGGCAATGGTAGAAGGCGTGCGCAGCCGTTTCTTCTAAGCCAAGACCACACCGTTCACAGTCTGGCAAATCCGCCAAACCCCATATGAAAGCCTTGTCGTTGAGAGGCAGCCGATTCCGAGCCAATCGCCAGGTAAGCGAAAACTCAGGGTTACTGAGGTAATCCGCCGCTGGCGCCCAAGACCAGTAGGAGCGAAACTCCTCCTCCGACAAGCCGAGCGTATCACGTAGGGAATCCTTCGCGGGCCCCTCCACTAATCCACGATAGAAGACCTTCCTAGGCCGTGACAGGTCACTGGACCGGGGAATGGCCCTCAAGGCCGACCGACACTCGCGGATGAAATCCGACTCGTCCCGGGGTTTACGACGGCGCTCAACCCTCGAGATGGGGGGACTGATGGTAAGGCTAGGGAAGGCGTCCCTAACAATCCCCTCCAGAATCGGATCTCTCCCAGTCAATGCGCGGCGTAGGAAAGCCAACCTAGAGGCACGGACGTGACTCAAGAGGTGCGGCATTCCCAGCCCCCCATGACACGGACGTTTAGTGCAGACTCGTCTGTCGACCCTGTTCACGCGTCCCCTCCATAAAATGGAGGATAGCGATCGCTCGAGCGCCTTCCAATGGGTCCCACAGAGAGGAAGTACAGACAATCGATAAAGAATCAGGGGGAAAATGTATGTAACACACACCTCCGCCCTGCCCTTCACGGACAACCGCCGTCGATTCCAAGTCTTGCCGGCAGAACCGACCTTTGCAAGTACTTCAGACCAATTCTTCTCCAGCTGGAGGTCCGGTCCAAACCACACTCCAAGAATGCGGACAGGTCCATCCGTCCAACCGAAGCGGCCCGGAAGAGCGACCCCCTTCCAGGCACCTAACCGCAAGCCGGAAGACTTGTCGCGGTTTATCTTGGCCCCTGTCACCTTCTCGTACCGGTCAAGCGCCTTCTGTACCGCCTCGATATCGTCCCGGGACGACACGAAAGCAGATACGTCATCGGCGTACGCGGAAACCCTGGCTCGAGCCCCTCCAGGAACGGCGATTCCGCGTAGGGCCGGACTGCCGGTCTCGTCCTTCAGCCGGCGAAGGAGAGGCTCCAACGCCAAAGCATAAAGGAGAGGCGACAGCGGACAACCCTGACGAACCGACCTAGACAGCACGAACGCGTCCGACAACCTTCCGTTCACCTGTACCACAGCACTGGGGGAGCGATACAGGAGGCTAATCCAGCGGCAGAAGTTGGGTGCGAATCCAGCGGCCTGCAGGACAGTAGCAAGGTAGCGATGGTCGACCCTATCAAATGCCTTGGACTGATCCAAATTGATCAGCGCGGCTTGCTCGTCGTCTTTTACACCCTCTATGATCGTGCGGATCAGATGCAGGTTGCTCTGAATTGTTCGGCCCCTCACAGAACAAGTCTGCTCAGGTCCCAACAGAGACTCGGCAACTGACTGCAAACGCTCCTGCAGGATCTTGGCCATAATCTTTAACTCTGTGTTTAGCAGAGTTATGGGCCTGTAGTCATCTAGTTTCCCCCCACCACCTTTGCCCTTTTTCAACAGAGTGATCACGCCCCTGGTGATCCGATTGGGGATGGACCCCGACCGAAACCAGTTGTTGAACACTGCAGTCAAAATCGGAACAAAGATGTGCGACAGCCTCAAGTACAATTCATAGGGCAAACCATCCAGACCGGGCGACTTGCCTCTGCCGACCTTCTTCAAAACCGCGTAGACTTCGCCCTCCGTGATCTCTCCCTCGCAGCTAGCCGCTTCAGTCGGCAAAAGCCGAGGAAAGTCAGCCAAATAGCTACGAAACTCCTCCTCACGGAGACCAGGCTCCTTGGTAAACCGGCTCTCGAAATGGCGCCGAAACGCCTCGCACATGTCGTCAGTGGCCCGAAGAGTACGCCCCTCCGGGGATTCGACTTCACGAATGTAACGATCGCCACCTCGACGGACCTCTTCCCTGCGCAGATCTGCGCCCAAGTTCACAGCTTCGGAAGACATCTTGCTTAACTTATGTCTAATTACCTGGCCCATGTACCGCTCGCTATTCGAACGATCCAGGGCCTCCTTAGCTAAGGCTATCTCTAGGGGATCCCCCCCAGCCACCGCCCGGGAATAACTAAACTTGAGTGTCTTCACCTTATCAGCTCTATCTAGAGCGAGCCGTTTGCTGAAATTAGTGGTGAAGGACCTAATCCTACACTTAAGGCGTTCCCACCACTTATTCCCGATAACCGCCCCCACTAGCTCCCGCTGCACTAGTCTAATTAGCTGTTCCCGAAAGTCCTCCCTGTCCAGTAAGGACAGATTGAACTTCCAGTAGCCAGCCATTCTAGGCCTATGGTCTAACGCCACCCGGGCACAAACGAGTTTGTGGTCCGTGTAGCCTACCCAGTGGAACGTAGGACAATCTAATAGATCTATGTCGGCTCTTCTAACTAACATTCTGTCAAGGTAGCTAACTACCTTGTCAAAAGGCCAATTAAGAGCCCACGTCCACATTTTCCCCCCGGGATGATCGACCCGGTATCTATCGACGAGACCATAATCGTCGATCAGATCAACCAGGCTACGATCGCCCCTTCTCCCGCTAGCTCCCCGCCCCCTGTCTAACTTGGGGTCCAGGATGGCATTCCAGTCCCCCATTAAAACTAGGCGCGTTGAATCCACTAGGAACGGCCCCAACCGCCGAAAAAACGAGACCCGCTCCTCCCGGTCGTTGGGCGCATAAACCGCAACGACTCGGAACGAACCACTTTTCACGGCAATATCGGCCACGATCAACCGGCCCTCGGCATCGGTATGCACAAGGTCCACCTTCGCATCAAGAGTACGCCTGACAAGCAAAGAAACTCCTCTGGCAGAACGGTCCCCATATGCTGAATAGACGACAAAGTCATCGTCCAGCACACACGCATCGGAACTGCAAACAAAGTGGGTCTCCTCGATCGCGGCAACATCCACATCCAGGGACAGAAGGTCCCGGAGAAGGCGGGCAGCCTTACCCCGATCCCTTAAGCCCCTCACATTCAAAGTCGCTATCTTAATAGACATCTTCTAAGCCTGCAAAGAAAAAAGAAGTGCAATAAACCTATTCACATACAGGACGGAAATCTGCGGGTGAAAGGACCCCGACGGATTGTCCCAGGCTCCCCACTCCTAACTCCGACGTCATCCGTCCTTCTGTGACAATCCCGCCGACGTCCGTGGGGTAATTTAGTTTTAGGGCCCTATATAGTGATGGATGGAGACGTACGGGGGCCCTCCCTGCACAAAACATCTGCATTTTTTTCAAATCTTGTGCGCCCATCTCAATCATCCTTATCTCTGGGAAGGCCTCTCTGGCCTCAAAGAGATGGGCCCACACTTTCATATGTTTGCCTGTGTCCCGGATAAGTCCAACCACTCCCGGGGCACGAGGAAAATTTCTAGGATCCTCAACTGATTTGCCGTCAACGGATGACAGCTTGATTAGAGGACCCAACAGTGCTCTCTTGCGGGAGGAGAGATTCTTATCTATCTCCCCCTTATCCGCTCTGCAAATTTCCTCGACTTTGCCGAAGATTCTTTTTTTCTTTTTTCCCCTATCTGGGGGTGGTGGAGTGGGAGTGGATGAACGGGCTGGAGTAGGGAGGGATGGTTGGGGAGTTGGAGGGTCTGATGCAGTAGGAGTAGGTGTGTGCGGGGGTGTGGGGTTGCTAGCAGGGAGTGGAAATCGAGACAGGGAAGGAGGGAGACTCCTATCAGCTGGAGTGTTTTTTCCCTTTTTAGCTGGTGAAGAGGGGACGGATGTACATCTGTTTGTTTCCCTACCCCTCTCTTCACTAATCTGTCCAATTAGCCTATGAATCTGCTTCACTTGTTCCTCTTGTTCCTCCTCATCTTCCTCCCGGTTTCTTTTCAAGGAGGTGGCCCGTTTGGGAGGCACTTCCTCCACCTCCATGTCACTGTTTTGCTTTTCCGGACTTTTTTCCGGACTTTTTGGACTCTTCTGCTGTTTTTGTTTCTGTTGTTGTTGTTGCTGTTTTTGTTTCTCTTTTTCGTACACCTTTGAAGGCTGTACTTCTTTTTGCCTCTTTTCGGGCTGTTTCTTTTGGGGCGTCTCCTTCGGAGCTGGATCGCTCATATTTTTTCGCCCCCTATCCACCTCTTTCCAGGCTTCTACGGGAGGTTTTCCGGTTGTCTCTTTCACAACCACTGCTGCTGTTGTTGCTGCTGGAGGGGGCATTGGTTTAACATTTTTGCCAGGGCATTCCTTGGACATGTGCCCTGACGCACCACACGCCCAGCAGCACGGCTTTCTTCCCTCGACAACAACCAGCATTCTTCTCTTTCGGCACACCAGGGTGTTTGGAATTTCCCGAAAGTTTTCCCTGTTGACAGTTATTTGGACTTCTATGTCCCCTGTTTGGATGCCGCTTTTACTGACAAGGGCCTTAACTTCGTTCACTTCACCATATTTAACGAAAAAGGCCCCCATCCTGTCCTCGCTGATATCTGCTGGGACACCGTGAATTGTTACCTTGGTTCTGCGAGTTCCCATGTACTCTGTCTGCATGCGCAGGTTCTTAGTTGAGAGCAGACTTCCAGCCAGTGCCTTTGCCTGCTCCTCTGTAGCTAGGAGTATATCCCACAGAGCGTTTGTCCTTCGAGCTAGGAGTTTTGGGTAAATTTGTAGAGACTTTAAGGCCTCCTCCATCACTTCTCTGCCGACACCGATCAACTTCCGGGTCTTTACCTCCGAAGTTAGAAGAGAGATTGTCCTGGTGTCGACTGCATCCAAGGCTTCTTGAATAGTAATGAATTCATTCCCTTGGAATGAATCCTCAAACTTTTTCCTTTGCTCGCAGTAAAAGGCTGGATCTTTTTCTGGCGGCCTGTTTTTACCCCAGGCCGTTTTGGGGGGTGACACCGGTTGTGAAGGCGGTGTATTGTCTTTGTCAATATTGTTGTCGGCCATGATGGGATTTTTCGGCCCACCACGCCGAACAATTAAGCTTTTGTTGCTTTCTTTAACTTATATTGGTGTTTCACATACGTAAAAATAATAATCAAAATAAACAAGAAAAAACGTACAAACTCAAACGGTAATAAACAACTCAAACGGTAATAAACAACTCAAACAAAAGAAGAAAGAATGGACTACGAAAACAAGGAAAATTTAAAAAAGAAAACAAAAACTGAAAGAAAAAGGCAAAATAATACAAAAAGCAAAAATAAAACGGAAAATAAAGAGAAAAAATTAAACAAATGCAAAAATAGAACGCGGAAAACTGAAAGTCAAAAAAGGTTGCAAAAATGTAAACTTAAAGCTTATCTTTTCGACGCAAAGGAAACAAGTCAGTAGCAAAAACAATATACTAGGGGATGAACTCAATACAAACCCTGGTCAATACAAACCCTGAGGATTTATTATGTTTTTATACATAATTGTGGCACGTGGCCGATGAAGGGGAGGGGTAAAGGCTGGTCCAAACTAACTATCCTATACCTAGCTAATCAGATTCACGACCCATTCATACATTACAAATTACCCATTCACCACAAGAACTCGTCCGTCACCAAACAATCCTCCAACCACCATAATACCGCATCCTCTCAAGGGGAACCTACCAAAAACGCGCCCCACACCATAAAAATTTGATGATAATACATAAAATACATAAAATTTTAATAATGATAGAATGAGAGGGGAGGGAGATGAACCCAATAATCAAATAAATATAAACACAAAATACAAACTAAACATAACAGATGTTAGTAGGGGACCGTCCAACCCTCAAAATAGAGAGGCCGCTGTATTCTGCCCAGGGGACAAAATCAAGAGGCAACTCTCGCTAAGGGAGTGGGAAGAAGGCTAAAATATTATGCGGGAAAGGGAAAATATAAAGCTGACCCAGTCGAGATAAAAGGGGGCCGAAACAAACTGGGGAGGTTGGGAATCTCGACTTGGATCATAACCAAAGAGTAGCCGGGTTACAGGCCAGGAACAACACTTACTCACATTAACTAGGTACACTGAAGCTTGTCTAATCCTAACCAAGGGGAGGGTTCCACAGGAAGCCACCCCGATGTGCAATAGGTTGACCTAGAAGAGAAAATCAAGGCTAGCCCCGGTCACACGAACCAAGCTCGCCTCTTTTACCCACCTTTCGCTAAAGACTGTCGAATGCAATCGTTTTCTATCAGATCTAATCTTCATCTTGAGCTGATGCTCAAAGAATAGGATTAGATGCTGATGAGAAAGACGGTTGCCCCGCAAGACTTCCTCCATTCGCGTCGTCCAAATCACCATTCGAGCCGTGGCCATCAGCATCAGAAACACCATTCGTTTCTCCCCGGAATACGGGGGCGACACATTGTCACACGCGTATGCGCGATCAATGGACACAAGCTGTTCGGGAGCGAGACGAGCCGTCAGCTCGCCGACATGGTCCCATAAGGGGCGGACCCGGGGGCAATGGTAGAAGGCGTGCGCAGCCGTTTCTTCTAAGCCAAGACCACACCGTTCACAGTCTGGCAAATCCGCCAAACCCCATATGAAAGCCTTGTCGTTGAGAGGCAGCCGATTCCGAGCCAATCGCCAGGTAAGCGAAAACTCAGGGTTACTGAGGTAATCCGCCGCTGGCGCCCAAGACCAGTAGGAGCGAAACTCCTCCTCCGACAAGCCGAGCGTATCACGTAGGGAATCCTTCGCGGGCCCCTCCACTAATCCACGATAGAAGACCTTCCTAGGCCGTGACAGGTCACTGGACCGGGGAATGGCCCTCAAGGCCGACCGACACTCGCGGATGAAATCCGACTCGTCCCGGGGTTTACGACGGCGCTCAACCCTCGAGATGGGGGGACTGATGGTAAGGCTAGGGAAGGCGTCCCTAACAATCCCCTCCAGAATCAGATCTCTCCCAGTCAATGCGCGGCGTAGGAAAGCCAACCTAGAGGCACGGACGTGACTCAAGAGGTGCGGCATTCCCAGCCCCCCATGACACGGACGTTTAGTGCAGACTCGTCTGTCGACCCTGTTCACGCGTCCCCTCCATAAAATGGAGGATAGCGATCGCTCGAGCGCCTTCCAATGGGTCCCACAGAGAGGAAGTACAGACAATCGATAAAGAATCAGGGGGAAAATGTATGTAACACACACCTCCGCCCTGCCCTTCACGGACAACCGCCGTCGATTCCAAGTCTTGCCGGCAGAACCGACCTTTGCAAGTACTTCAGACCAATTCTTCTCCAGCTGGAGGTCCGGTCCAAACCACACTCCAAGAATGCGGACAGGTCCATCCGTCCAACCGAAGCGGCCCGGAAGAGCGACCCCCTTCCAGGCACCTAACCGCAAGCCGGAAGACTTGTCGCGGTTTATCTTGGCCCCTGTCACCTTCTCGTACCGGTCAAGCGCCTTCTGTACCGCCTCGATATCGTCCCGGGACGACACGAAAGCAGATACGTCATCGGCGTACGCGGAAACCCTGGCTCGAGCCCCTCCAGGAACGGCGATTCCGCGTAGGGCCGGACTGCCGGTCTCGTCCTTCAGCCGGCGAAGGAGAGGCTCCAACGCCAAAGCATAAAGGAGAGGCGACAGCGGACAACCCTGACGAACCGACCTAGACAGCACGAACGCGTCCGACAACCTTCCGTTCACCTGTACCACAGCACTGGGGGAGCGATACAGGAGGCTAATCCAGCGGCAGAAGTTGGGTGCGAATCCAGCGGCCTGCAGGACAGTAGCAAAGTAGCGATGGTCGACCCTATCAAATGCCTTGGACTGATCCAAATTGATCAGCGCGGCTTGCTCGTCGTCTTTTACACCCTCTATGATCGTGCGGATCAGATGCAGGTTGCTCTGAATTGTTCGGCCCCTCACAGAACAAGTCTGCTCAGGTCCCAACAGAGACTCGGCAACTGACTGCAAACGCTCCTGCAGGATCTTGGCCATAATCTTTAACTCTGTGTTTAGCAGAGTTATGGGCCTGTAGTCATCTAGTTTCCCCCCACCACCTTTGCCCTTTTTCAACAGAGTGATCACGCCCCTGGTGATCCGATTGGGGATGGACCCCGACCGAAACCAGTTGTTGAACACTGCAGTCAAAATCGGAACAAAGATGTGCGACAGCCTCAAGTACAATTCATAGGGCAAACCATCCAGACCGGGCGACTTGCCTCTGCCGACCTTCTTCAAAACCGCGTAGACTTCGCCCTCCGTGATCTCTCCCTCGCAGCTAGCCGCTTCAGTCGGCAAAAGCCGAGGAAAGTCAGCCAAATAGCTACGAAACTCCTCCTCACGGAGACCAGGCTCCTTGGTAAACCGGCTCTCGAAATGGCGCCGAAACGCCTCGCACATGTCGTCAGTGGCCCGAAGAGTACGCCCCTCCGGGGATTCGACTTCACGAATGTAACGATCGCCACCTCGACGGACCTCTTCCCTGCGCAGATCCGCGCCCAAATTCACAGCTTCGGAAGACATCTTGCTTAACTTATGTCTAATTACCTGGCCCATGTACCGCTCGCTATTCGAACGATCCAGGGCCTCCTTAGCTAAGGCTATCTCTAGGGGATCCCCCCCAGCCACCGCCCGGGTGTAACTAGTTTTAAGCGTCTTCACCTTGTCAGCTCTATCTAGAGCGAGCCGTTTGCTGAAATCAGTGGTGAAGGACCTAATCCTACACTTAAGGCGTTCCCACCACTTATTCCCGATAACCGCCCCCACTAGCTCCCGCTGCACTAGTCTAATTAGCTGTTCCCGAAAGTCCTCCCTGTCCAGTAAGGACAGATTGAACTTCCAGTACCCAGCCATTCTAGGCCTACAGTCTAACGCCACCCGGGCACAAACGAGTTTGTGGTCCGTGTAGCCTACCCAGTGGAACGTAGGGCAATCTAATAGATCTATGTCGGCTCTTCTAACTAACATTCTGTCAAGGTAGCTAACTACCTTGTCAAAAGGCCAATTAAGAGCCCACGTCCACATTTTCCCCCCGGGATGATCGACCCGGTATCTATCGACGAGACCATAATCGTCGATCAGATCAACCAGGCTACGATCGCCCCTTCTCCCGCTAGCTCCCCGCCCCCTGTCTAACTTGGGGTCCAGGATGGCATTCCAGTCCCCCATTAAAACTAGGCGCGTTGAATCCACTAGGAACGGCCCCAACCGCCGAAAAAACGAGACCCGCTCCTCCCGGTCGTTGGGCGCATAAACCGCAACGACTCGGAACGAACCACTTTTCACGGCAATATCGGCCACGATCAACCGGCCCTCGGCATCGGTATGCACAAGGTCCACCTTCGCATCAAGAGTCCGTCTGACAAGCAAAGAAACCCCTCTGGCAAACCGGTCCCCATATGCTGAATAGACGACAAAGTCGTTCTCCAGCACACACGCATCGGCACTGCAAACAAAGTGTGTCTCTTCGATCGCGGCAACATCCACATCCAGGGACAGAAGGTCCCGGAGCAGGCGGGCAGCCTTACCCCGATCCCTTAAGCCCTTCACATTTAACGTCGCTAACTTGGTTTCCATTTTCTAGGCCTGCAAAGAGAAAAAAGAGTCAGAGCAAAAACCTACTCACATACGGGCCGGAAATCTGCGGGTGTAAGGACCCCGACGGATTGTCCCAGGCTCCCCACGCCTAACTCTGACGTTATCCGTCCTTCTGTGACAATCCCGCCGACGTCCGTGGGGTAATTTAGTTTTAGGGCCCTATATAATGAAGGGTGGAGACGTACGGGGGCCCTCCCTGAACAAAACAAGTGCATTTTTTTAAGATCTTGCGACCCAGTCTCCACCATCCTTATCTCTGGGAAGGCTTCTCTGGCTTCGAAGAGATGGGTCCAGACTTTCAAGTGCCTGCCGGAATCCCGGATCAGTCCGACAACTCCCGGGGCACCAGGAAAATTTCTGGGGTCCTCCACTGATTTACCATCAACAGATGACAGTTTAATTAGAGGCCCCAGTAATGCTCTCTTGCGAGAGGAGAGGTTTTTGTCTATCTCCCCTTTCTCTGCTCTACAAATTTCTTCGACCTTGCCGAAGATCCTTTTCTTCTTTTTTCCCCTATCTGGGGGTGGTGGAGTGGGAGTGGACGAAGAGGTTGGAGTAGGGAGGGGTGATTGGGGAATTGGAGGGTCTGAGGCAGTAGGAGTAGGTGTGTGCGGGGGTGTGGGGGTGGTAGGCGGAAGTGGATATCGAGACAGGGAGGGAGGGAGACTCCTATCTGCAGAAGTGTTTTTTTCTTTTTTCAATGGTGAAGAGGGGGCGGATGTAACTTTGTTTTTCTCCCTGCCCCTATCGTCACTAATATGACCAATTAGTCTATTTATCCGATCTGCTTGTTCAGCATGTTGTTCTTCTTCCTCCTCGTCTTCCTCTCGGTTCCTTTTCAAGGAGGCAGCCCGTTTGGGAGGCACTTCCTCCACCTCCATGTCGCTGTTTTGTTGCTGCTGCTGCTTCTCTTGTTTTTTCTGTTTAGTTTGCTCCTTTGAAGCTTGTCCTTCTTTTGGCCTCTTTTCGAGGTGTTTTTTAGGGGGCGTTTCCTGCGGGGCTGCAACAGATGTATTTTTCCGCCCCTTATCCACCTCTTTCCAGGCTTCTTGGGAAGGTTTTCCAGGTGGTTTTTCAACCACTACTGTTGTTGTTGC
Organism: Acanthosepion lycidas; assembly: GCA_963932145.1. NCBI lineage: Eukaryota > Metazoa > Mollusca > Cephalopoda > Sepiida > Sepiidae > Acanthosepion > Acanthosepion lycidas. The sequence goes on from OZ010595.1 coordinate 59,690,072, forward strand.
TGCTGCTGGAGGGGGCATCGGCATGACTTTATTCTTGCCAGGGCACTCCTTGGACATGTGTCCTGACGCACCACACGCCCAACAGTATGGCTTCCTCCCCTCCACCACGACCAGCATTCTTCTTTTGCGGCACACCAAGGTGTTTGGGATCTCTTGGAAGTTTTCCCTGTTCACGGTTACTTGCACCTCCATGTCGCCGGTCAGGATGCCGCCTTTGCTAACGAGGGCCTTGACGTCATTCACCTCGCCATATTTGGCGAAGAAGGCCCCCATCCTGTCCTCGTTGATATCTACTGGGACCCCGTGGATCGTAACCTTGGTCCTGCGGGTTCCCATATACTCGGTCTGAATGCGCAGGTTCTTTGTTGCAAGTAGGCTTCCTGCCAGAGCCTTTGCCTGCTCTTCCGTGGCGAGGAGTATGTCCCACAGAGCATTCGTCCTCCGCGCCAGAACTTTGGGGCTAATTTGTAAGGTTCTTAAGGCCTCCTCCATTACCTCTCTGCCGACGCCGATCAACTTTCGGGTTTTTATATCCGAAGTTAGGAGAGATATTGTTCTCGTGTCGACAGCATTCAGCGCTTCTTGAATCGTGAGGAATTCATTGCCTTTGAATGATTCCTCGAATTTTTTCCTCTGTTCGCAGTAATATGCTGCATCTTTTTCCGGGGGCCTGTTTTTCCCCCAGGCCGTTTTCTGGGGTGACACCGGTTGTGAAGGCGGTGTATTTTCCTCAATGTTATTGTCGGCCATGATGGGATTTTTCGGCCCACCACGCCGAACAATTAAGCTTTTGTTGCTTTTTTAAAGGTATGTTGGTGTTTCCAGAGACGTAAGAAATAATAATCAAAATAAACAAGAAAAAACGTACAAACTCAAACGGTAATAAACAACTCAAACGGTAATAAACAACTCAAACAAAAGAAGAAAGAATGGACTACGAAAACAAGGAAAATTTAAAAAAGAAAACAAAAACTGAAAGAAAAAGGCAAAATAATACAAAAAGCAAAAATAAAACGGAAAATAAAGAGAAAAAATTAAACAAATGCAAAAATAGAACGCGGAAAACTGAAAGTCAAAAAAGGTTGCAAAAATGTAAACTTAAAGCTTATCTTTTCGACGCAAAGGAAACAAGTCAGTAGCAAAAACAACACACCAGGGGATGAACTTAATACAAACCCTGGTCAATACAAACCCTGAGGATTTATTATGTTTTTATACATAATTGTGGCACGTGGCCGATGAAGGGGAGGGGTAAAGGCTGGTCCAAACTAACTATCCTATACCTAGCTAATCAGATTCACGACCCATTCATACATTACAATTTACCCATTCACCACAAGAACTCGTCCGTCACCAAACAATCCTCCAACCACCATAATACCGCATCCTCTCAAGGGGAACCTACCAAAAACGCGCCCCACACCATAAAAATTTGATGATAATACATAAAATACATAAAATTTTAATAATGATAGAATGAGAGGGGAGGGAGATGAACCCAATAATCAAATAAATATAAACACAAAATACAAACTAAACATAACAGATGTTAGTAGGGGACCGTCCAACCCTCAAAATAGAGAGGCCGCTGTATTCTGCCCAGGGGACAAAATCAAGAGGCAACTCTCGCTAAGGGAGTGGGAAGAAGGCTAAAATATTATGCGGGAAAGGGAAAATATAAAGCTGACCCAGTCGAGATAAAAGGGGGCCGAAACAAACTGGGGAGGTTGGGAATCTCGACTTGGATCATAACCAAAGAGTAGCCGGGTTACAGGCCAGGAACAACACTTACTCACATTAACTAGGTACACTGAAGCTTGTCTAATCCTAACCAAGGGGAGGGTTCCACAGGAAGCCACCCCGATGTGCAATAGGTTGACCTAGAAGAGAAAATCAAGGCTAGCCCCGGTCACACGAACCAAGCTCGCCTCTTTTACCCACCTTTCGCTAAAGACTGTCGAATGCAATCGTTTTCTATCAGATCTAATCTTCATCTTGAGCTGATGCTCAAAGAATAGGATTAGATGCTGATGAGAAAGACGGTTGCTCCGCAAGACTTCCTCCTTTCGCGTCGTCCAAATCACCATTCGAGCCGTGGCCAGCAGCGTCAGAAACACCATTCGTTTCACCCCGGAATACGGGGGCGACACATTGTCACACGCGTATGCGCGATCAATGGACACAAGCTGTTCGGGAGCGAGACGAGCCGTCAGCTCGCCGACATGGTCCCATAAGGGGCGGACCCGGGGGCAATGGTAGAAGGCGTGCGCAGCCGTTTCTTCTAAGCCAAGACCACACCGTTCACAGTCTGGCAAATCCGCCAAACCCCATATGAAAGCCTTGTCGTTGAGAGGCAGCCGATTCCGAGCCAATCGCCAGGTAAGCGAAAACTCAGGGTTACTGAGGTAATCCGCCGCTGGCGCCCAAGACCAGTAGGAGCGAAACTCCTCCTCCGACAAGCCGAGCGTATCACGTAGGGAATCCTTCGCGGGCCCCTCCACTAATCCACGATAGAAGACCTTCCTAGGCCGTGACAGGTCACTGGACCGGGGAATGGCCCTCAAGGCCGACCGACACTCGCGGATGAAATCCGACTCGTCCCGGGGTTTACGACGGCGCTCAACCCTCGAGATGGGGGGACTGATGGTAAGGCTAGGGAAGGCGTCCCTAACAATCCCCTCCAGAATCGGATCTCTCCCAGTCAATGCGCGGCGTAGGAAAGCCAACCTAGAGGCACGGACGTGACTCAAGAGGTGCGGCATTCCCAGCCCCCCATGACACGGACGTTTAGTGCAGACTCGTCTGTCGACCCTGTTCACGCGTCCCCTCCATAAAATGGAGGATAGCGATCGCTCGAGCGCCTTCCAATGGGCCCCACAGAGAGGAAGTACAGACAATCGATAAAGAATCAGGGGGAAAATGTATGTAACACACACCTCCGCCCTGCCCTTCACGGACAACCGCCGTCGATTCCAAGTCTTGCCGGCAGAACCGACCTTTGCAAGTACTTCAGACCAATTCTTCTCCAGCTGGAGGTCCGGTCCAAACCACACTCCAAGAATGCGGACAGGTCCATCCGTCCAACCGAAGCGGCCCGGAAGAGCGACCCCCTTCCAGGCACCTAACCGCAAGCCGGAAGACTTGTCGCGGTTTATCTTGGCCCCTGTCACCTTCTCGTACCGGTCAAGCGCCTTCTGTACCGCCTCGATATCGTCCCGGGACGACACGAAAGCAGATACGTCATCGGCGTACGCGGAAACCCTGGCTCGAGCCCCTCCAGGAACGGCGATTCCGCGTAGGGCCGGACTGCCGGTCTCGTCCTTCAGCCGGCGAAGGAGAGGCTCCAACGCCAAAGCATAAAGGAGAGGCGACAGCGGACAACCCTGACGAACCGACCTAGACAGCACGAACGCGTCCGACAACCTTCCGTTCACCTGTACCACAGCACTGGGGGAGCGATACAGGAGGCTAATCCAGCGGCAGAAGTTGGGTGCGAATCCAGCGGCCTGCAGGACAGTAGCAAGGTAGCGATGGTCGACCCTATCAAATGCCTTGGACTGATCCAAATTGATCAGCGCGGCTTGCTCGTCGTCTTTTACACCCTCTATGATCGTGCGGATCAGATGCAGGTTGCTCTGAATTGTTCGGCCCCTCACAGAACAAGTCTGCTCAGGTCCCAACAGAGACTCGGCAACTGACTGCAAACGCTCCTGCAGGATCTTGGCCATAATCTTTAACTCTGTGTTTAGCAGAGTTATGGGCCTGTAGTCATCTAGTTTCCCCCCACCACCTTTGCCCTTTTTCAACAGAGTGATCACGCCCCTGGTGATCCGATTGGGGATGGACCCCGACCGAAACCAGTTGTTGAACACTGCAGTCAAAATCGGAACAAAGATGTGCGACAGCCTCAAGTACAATTCATAGGGCAAACCATCCAGACCGGGCGACTTGCCTCTGCCGACCTTCTTCAAAACCGCGTAGACTTCGCCGTCCGTGATCTCTCCCTCGCAGCTAGCCGCTTCAGTCGGCAAAAGCCGAGGAAAGTCAGCCAAATAGCTACGAAACTCCTCCTCACGGAGACCAGGCTCCTTGGTAAACCGGCTCTCGAAATGGCGCCGAAACGCCTCGCACATGTCGTCAGTGGCCCGAAGAGTACGCCCCTCCGGGGATTCGACTTCACGAATGTAACGATCGCCACCTCGACGGACCTCTTCCCTGCGCAGATCTGCGCCCAAGTTCACAGCTTCGGAAGACATCTTGCTTAACTTATGTCTAATTACCTGGCCCATGTACCGCTCGCTATTCGAACGATCCAGGGCCTCCTTAGCTAAGGCTATCTCTAGGGGATCCCCCCCAGCCACCGCCCGGGAATAACTAGACTTGAGTGTCTTCACCTTATCAGCTCTATCTAGAGCGAGCCGTTTGCTGAAATCAGTGGTGAAGGACCTAATCCTACACTTAAGGCGTTCCCACCACTTATTCCCGATAACCGCCCCCACTAGCTCCCGCTGCACTAGTCTAATTAGCTGTTCCCGAAAGTCCTCCCTGTCCAGTAAGGACAGATTGAACTTCCAGTAGCCAGCCATTCTAGGCCTATGGTCTAACGCCACCCGGGCACAAACGAGTTTGTGGTCCGTGTAGCCTACCCAGTGGAACGTAGGGCAATCTAATAGATCTATGTCGGCTCTTCTAACTAACATTCTGTCAAGGTAGCTAACTACCTTGTCAAAAGGCCAATTAAGAGCCCACGTCCACATTTTCCCCCCGGGATGATCGACCCGGTATCTATCGACGAGACCATAATCGTCGATCAGATCAACCAGGCTACGATCGCCCCTTCTCCCGCTAGCTCCCCGCCCCCTGTCTAACTTGGGGTCCAGGATGGCATTCCAGTCCCCCATTAAAACTAGGCGCGTTGAATCCACTAGGAACGGCCCCAACCGCCGAAAAAACGAGACCCGCTCCTCCCGGTCGTTGGGCGCATAAACCGCAACGACTCGGAACGAACCACTTTTCACGGCAATATCGGCCACGATCAACCGGCCCTCGGCATCGGTATGCACAAGGTCCACCTTCGCATCAAGAGTACGCCTGACAAGCAAAGAAACTCCTCTGGCAGAACGGTCCCCATATGCTGAATAGACGACAAAGTCATCGTCCAGCACACACGCATCGGAACTGCAAACAAAGTGGGTCTCCTCGATCGCGGCAACATCCACATCCAGGGACAGAAGGTCCCGGAGCAGGCGGGCAGCCTTACCCCGATCCCTTAAGCCCCTCACATTCAAAGTCGCTATCTTAATAGACATCTTCTAAGCCTGCAAAGAAAGAAAAGAAGAAGTGCAATAAACCTACTCACATACAGGACGGAAATCTGCGGGTGAAAGGACCCCGACGGATTGTCCCAGGCTCCCCACGCCTAACTCTGACGTTATCCGTCCTTCTGTGACAATCCCGCCGACGTCCGTGGGGTAATTTAGTTTTAGGGCCCTATATAATGAAGGGTGGAGACGTACGGGGGCCCTCCCTGAACAAAACAAGTGCATTTTTTTAAGATCTTGCGACCCAGTCTCCACCATCCTTATCTCTGGGAAGGCTTCTCTGGCTTCGAAGAGATGGGTCCAGACTTTCAAGTGCCTGCCGGAATCCCGGATCAGTCCGACAACTCCCGGGGCACCAGGAAAATTTCTGGGGTCCTCCACTGATTTACCATCAACAGATGACAGTTTAATTAGCGGCCCCAGTAATGCTCTCTTGCGAGAGGAGAGGTTTTTGTCTATCTCCCCTTTCTCTGCTCTACAAATTTCTTCGACCTTGCCGAAGATCCTTTTCTTCTTTTTTCCCCTATCTGGGGGTGGTGGAGTGGGAGTGGACGAAGAGGTTGGAGTAGGGAGGGGTGATTGGGGAATTGGAGGGTCTGAGGCAGTAGGAGTAGGTGTGTGCGGGGGTGTGGGGGTGGTAGGCGGAAGTGGATATCGAGACAGGGAGGGAGGGAGACTCCTATCTGCAGAAGTGTTTTTTTCTTTTTTCAATGGTGAAGAGGGGGCGGATGTAACTTTGTTTTTCTCCCTGCCCCTATCGTCACTAATATGACCAATTAGTCTATTTATCCGATCTGCTTGTTCAGCATGTTGTTCTTCTTCCTCCTCGTCTTCCTCTCGGTTCCTTTTCAAGGAGGCAGCCCGTTTGGGAGGCACTTCCTCCACCTCCATGTCGCTGTTTTGTTGCTGCTGCTGCTTCTCTTGTTTTTTCTGTTTAGTTTGCTCCTTTGAAGCTTGTCCTTCTTTTGGCCTCTTTTCGAGGTGTTTTTTAGGGGGCGTTTCCTGCGGGGCTGCAACAGATGTATTTTTCCGCCCCTTATCCACCTCTTTCCAGGCTTCTTGGGAAGGTTTTCCAGGTGGTTTTTCAACCACTACTGTTGTTGTTGCTGCTGCTGGAGGGGGCATCGGCATGACTTTATTCTTGCCAGGGCACTCCTTGGACATGTGTCCTGACGCACCACACGCCCAACAGTATGGCTTCCTCCCCTCCACCACGACCAGCATTCTTCTTTTGCGGCACACCAAGGTGTTTGGGATCTCTTGGAAGTTTTCCCTGTTCACGGTTACTTGCACCTCCATGTCGCCGGTCAGGATGCCGCCTTTGCTAACGAGGGCCTTGACGTCATTCACCTCGCCATATTTGGCGAAGAAGGCCCCCATCCTGTCCTCGTTGATATCTACTGGGACCCCGTGGATCGTAACCTTGGTCCTGCGGGTTCCCATATACTCGGTCTGAATGCGCAGGTTCTTTGTTGCAAGTAGGCTTCCTGCCAGAGCCTTTGCCTGCTCTTCCGTGGCGAGGAGTATGTCCCACAGAGCATTCGTCCTCCGCGCCAGAACTTTGGGGCTAATTTGTAAGGTTCTTAAGGCCTCCTCCATTACCTCTCTGCCGACGCCGATCAACTTTCGGGTTTTTATATCCGAAGTTAGGAGAGATATTGTTCTCGTGTCGACAGCATTCAGCGCTTCTTGAATCGTGAGGAATTCATTGCCTTTGAATGATTCCTCGAATTTTTTCCTCTGTTCGCAGTAATATGCTGCATCTTTTTCCGGGGGCCTGTTTTTCCCCCAGGCCGTTTTCTGGGGTGACACCGGTTGTGAAGGCGGTGTATTTTCCTCAATGTTATTGTCGGCCATGATGGGATTTTTCGGCCCACCACGCCGAACAATTAAGCTTTTGTTGCTTTTTTAAAGGTATGTTGGTGTTTCCAGAGACGTAAGAAATAATAATCAAAATAAACAAGAAAAAACGTACAAACTCAAACGGTAATAAACAACTCAAACGGTAATAAACAACTCAAACAAAAGAAGAAAGAATGGACTACGAAAACAAGGAAAATTTAAAAAAGAAAACAAAAACTGAAAGAAAAAGGCAAAATAATACAAAAAGCAAAAATAAAACGGAAAATAAAGAGAAAAAATTAAACAAATGCAAAAATAGAACGCGGAAAACTGAAAGTCAAAAAAGGTTGCAAAAATGTAAACTTAAAGCTTATCTTTTCGACGCAAAGGAAACAAGTCAGTAGCAAAAACAACACACCAGGGGATGAACTTAATACAAACCCTGGTCAATACAAACCCTGCAATCTAACTGATGAATCAAGATGGTATTTATAAAGAAATACCTCCACTCATGTACCAGCAGCCAATCACAGCCCAAGCAATGGACTATCCCACTTTAGCACAATGAGATGCTCCATGGCGCCATAAATAGCTCTCTTTCTCAAGGTGGAGTGTTTATTCACTCAGCTTGCTCCGCAACTGAGTGTTTATCTTCACTACGTAATTGCTCTCTCTCTCTCTTTATATATATATATATATATATATATATATATATATATATATATATATATATATATATATATATGGGGGGGATAATTAGGAAAAAAACTTAAAAATCCATAGTCAGTAATATTTTTTTTTTCGATGAATATAAGCATTTTCCTGTCATCAAGCTGACTACAGTCTGATGTAAAGAATATTTTGTAATTCAGTATTTTATATATATATATATATATATATATATATATATATATATATATATAAAGCATCTAACATAATGTCTTTGGAATTTTGAACTATTCTAAATTTCTAACTGCAATTTTGTATTTCGTATTGCATTAAAAGCATTTCCATGTTCTTCTCTGAATCGTTAACATGAGAAATTGTCATTATTATTTGCTTTGCTATTTGGTCCAGTATTCTCTTCTTCCTTGTTAAACTTACAACATTCCTGTTATTGTTCTTTTTCTTTGTCGGACGCCATTTTGACATTTAGAACTGAGCGCTTTATTCAATACACGGGGTTAGAGTGTTCTCATTTCGCATTCAATACCGAACAGATACTTCATATCAGTTAAACACTCATTAGTCACAATCCTCTTTACTTCGTTTGCTGTGTATTTTCACAGAACTAGATTATCTGAATTTTCAATAATACCAGACCAAGTGGCAAAACTCACATCTTCCTGGAAAGCAGATATGTTTAGAATACTGATTCAAAATCGATAGTATCGAATCTCTTCTATACGACGCGATATAAACTGTAAGAGAGGTGCTTACAATCAGGTATATACCTTTAAGGTACAAACGTTGACGGCTATCAAAATTTTACCATGTTTACTTCTGTAGGAAATCTTTGTCTTCTTACTCTCCCTCTCGGTCCTTTTCTGCAAGTTAATCGCTGTTTTCCATTGCCATTCTTGCCTTCCATATGTCCACCGAATATCAGATACTGTTAGCCTTCTTTTCTCATTATAGTATAACATATTAGGGTTTGTTTATAAACGAGTGATATGTAAAATATTCTTTTTGTTGTTGATCATATCTCAATACTGTTCAACAAAATTAACATGCTTTGGACAAGATGAACAAACTTGGATGCGTACTCAGAATGGAATACATGGAGTGTCTCTATACTTAAATCTGCATGTAATAGAAATCCGCAGACAACATATTTCTATAACCTCATTGGTACACAATAAAAAAAAACGTATTTATAACGTAACATATGTTGGCAAGATAAATGCAGCAATATCGACTCTGATAGGAACGTTTAAAATAGGCATACAACAATCAGAGTACGCTGAAAATACCATGGACTGAATATGAGAGGAACGACGTTTTATAAAAACGTAAACAAAACGGACGCTGATATTTAACATCAGAAAGAGACAGTTTGAATTTCAAGGGTGTACATAATGAGGGATCAGAAAATTTGATAATCTCAGGACATATTGATTACAAGAGGTAAAGAGAAAAACAGTGCTTAACCTACCTAACAAGCTTGAATAAATGATTGGCAAAACAGAAACCAGGAGATATATTCGTACACACAACCAATATAAAACAAAACATTTCGACGAGACACAGTAATAGCGACATTTGTAGGAATCATATTAATGGTAATAATAATTATAATATTAGCCGTTTCCCTATAAGGAAACATTTGGCATTCATTGAGACCTACAGTAATCTGAATACGATGAGAATGCCAATGACTGAGCATGTGATCTACCACGAAGTTTTAGATAAATCGCAAAAAAATGGACGTTCATAATTATATATAAGCTTTTAGGGTACAAAAAGAGGAAAGATGACTCAGAAAAGTTGACGCTCTCAGGCCATCTGAATGCAAACAGACGGAGGAAATTAGTGGATGATCACCCTAACTGTTTTTCGTAATTGGTTGGCAGAAAAGGTATTAGGAGATACTGCAGAAAGTCAAACTAAGAGCTACAAAGTCAGGAAATTATGGAGAACAAATATCGACAACGTCCTGAAGGGACACGGCACATATAATTAAAACTGTAATAAGCGTTGATAAATTCTTGGCAGAACAAGGAGTAGGAGAGATAGCAAAAAGATAAACTTGCACAAAAGCTGAAAATTGCAGGAAATAGTGGAGAGCCACAATAACTCACATCGGGAAGAGACGTGAAACACAGAAGAGAAACGGGCTTGTGTAAATGTTTTGCAGAACAGAGATAAAGATATTAGGTTGGTGCAAAAATAATGACGTAATAATGTCGTTTTTTGACGTGAAAAAATACATCAAAAACGACAGTATTACGTCATTATTTTTGCACCAACATAATATATATAAAAAAAGACAAACTTTATTTTGAGCTACAAATTACAGGAAATTGTGGAGAGCCATAATCATCCAAGTTCTGTAGGGACAAGGTATATATAAAAATAATCGGAGTAAATCGAATTATCTTAAAAAGTTGTGAACAGTTTGAAAGAAATCAGTGTATGTTGCTGTTGAATTTGGAGACGGTCCGGTAAAATAGATAAAATTTTCGTAAACTTGTTCTCAATTCCACCCCCACCCAGTTTGGGTGGCCCTCTTATAACGTTACAAATAAGATATCTGACCAAAAGTAACGCTATTGGCAACAAATACCATGTCACCATTCGGTCTGCGATTGTAGACATTTCTTAATTTCAATAATGGACAAAGAATCTTTGTAGATATTAATTCATCATAAAATGTGCTGAGCCGGGATGAAATACGTGAGATACTTGGCGGGTATTGACCTCCCGGCCCTGGGAAAATTGTCTAGCGAGATGAACTGGGTAAAGAGAACACAGCGACTACAAAAGAGATTTGGAAGTTAATAACACAGCGTGAGTCGACCAAATGTTGCTCACAAGAGATATTTACAATATTTAAAAAAATAAGAGCAATAATAAGAATCATTTACTAAATAACGGGTAGAGTTGCGTTTTTTCTCTATACGAGTGGTCAACCAAGTCAAGGCTCAAGAACCGAAAATAGATCATAGAAATTAAATATTATGTTGTTTAAGGCAAAAAATATAATGATTTACCCATAACGTGGCGTGGTTAAGTTTGTTGTGTTAAGCAAAACATCAACCGGGGAATCAGTTTCACAAAGTTGAAGTTCTTGATAAAAAAAAACTGCATGAGTGGGGTTTTCTTCTTACATTTCGAATACAGAAGCTGATTCGACTCCGTTAGAGTAGCATAGCATATCCTGGCTGTAAATGTCTGTAGCGATAGAAAATTAATTAAACATGACTGTTACTTCTTATGGTTGGGTCATTTAATTTTCTTTGTATGCTTTTATTTTTAATGATATCAAATGCAGAATTCTATCTTTTGTTCGTTAACAGAGATAATCGTCCAAAAATCTCGTTTGAATATTTGCCAAAGACAGAGTGACAGACAAGCGATAGTCTTGCAACGTTTCGTCTGTGAGGAAAGAGGCTGCAGAGTGGAAAATAAATTTTCTGCTATAAGACTCTGTAAAATATTTTGAACTCTATCAAATCTTTAAAGGGAAGATCGAGGATCTACATCTTAATTCTTCTGTTAAATGGAATATACAATTTCTTTGTTGGCATGAAGTTGAAAGATTATTTTGAATCCATTGATAGGTTTTTGACTAAGAAATTCCGTTCATTGTGTTGTGCTAAACAATTTTTCACTCCAACATCTATTTTTCCCTATTTATAGGTCTACCATTCATCCATGCTTTGACTATTGCTGCCAGATATGATCCGGTGCTTCTGTTGTATATTTAGAGATTATTGGTAAAATTCCAATGAGAAACAGCAATATTAATGGCCCAGACTTGGCTCTTCGAAAGTCAATGTCTAACTGCCGTAATGTAGCTTCTCTGTACCTTTTCTATAAATAACTTCATGGTAATTGTTCTGATGAACTCTCCGCTATGGTATCTAGACTTTATGAATTTAAAGTCAGTAATAGATTAGCAACAAGGTCTCATCAGTTTACATTTTAAATGACTAGATATAATCGTAAAAATTAATCTCCCTGCTTGGACCAGCCTAACACGAAGATACCTGCGACGATTCGGTCATGGCTTCCTTATGATCAAACTTAAATCATAACTTGGAATAGGGCAGGTCGAAGATCGAAGCGATTTTCATCGATCAGCCGCGGTGTTGGATGTCTTGGACGACCGGCTAGGGTGTTGTACGATTACAAATCGTTAGCTACCGCCGTCCTGCTTACTCTTCTATTGTTTTCGTTTCAGAATATGTTTTCTGTTTTCTAATTCATTCACATCAAATAACACCTAGTGTCATGGTGGCTTTACTGCCTCGCTTGGGTTGAATTTGATTACAAAAAATGAAGAACAAGAGAATGACTTGTTTCGCTTTCTCAGTTAACATTCTCGCCCGGCATGAAGTAGAAAACTACACTAAATCCTTTGCTAGATCAGCTGGTAAGAAAATTGGTTCGCTGTGTCGTGCTAGACATTTTTTTCTTCAGAATCTATCTATATATCTCTATATATATATTCGCCCATGCATAGAATATTGCTGCCACATTTGACTTGATGATAATTTTATTTATTTAGAGATTCTTGATAACATCCAAGGAAGAATCAACAATATTATTTTTCCTAAGATGGCCTCTCGGCTTCAATCCTTTTCCCGCCGCCGTAAAGTTGCGCCCCTGTACCATTTCTATAAATACTTTCATGATAATTGTTCGGGTGAACTCATGACGATGATCCCTCGATTTTATAAATTTAAGCGCAGTATTAGATTAGGTGACAAGATCTTATAAATTCAAGGTTGTATCGGTTAGATGTATCTGTAAGTTCTATGCTAAGAGTTTCTTTTCTTGCCTTTCACACTTGTGGAGCTCTCTTCCGGCTTCATGTTTTCCAGCCCAATTCTAATCTTCAAAAATTTGAACACAACCTCAATCGCTATCTACTGTCTTCATGATTACTCTTCTACTGTCCTAGCTCCTTGGTAAGGCTTTTCCTTTTTCATATTTTTTCACACTTTTGAATCTCTTGCGTCTTAGTGGCTTCACTGCCTTTCATGGGGTGACATGATTAAAAACTATATATAAACAACTTTGAAATCCTTGAAGGGAGTTAATGATAGTATATTAACCAGACACAATAAACCAAATAAATAAATGTGAAAAGGAATAATGTTATATAGGAATAAAGTGTCACAGCCGACACTTGAGTTTGAACATAGAACACCAGTGAGCAAACACAGGCTACACCATTATTGAATTAAGATGACATGATCAGAGATTGGAAATTAGCGTAGCGTCTAATTGATCAGCATTTCTAGTCTATCTTTTATTACTATACGGATTACTATACGGATCACTATTTCTACTCTATCCTCTATTACTATACAGATCGCTATTCTCTATACTATTCACTATACTATTTCTCTATACTGATCACTATTTCTACACTATCCTCTATTAATATACGGATCACTATTCTCTATACTACTCACAATACTATTTCTTTATACTGATCAATATTCGACGAATACTTTTCGGGTGAATATTTTGAAGCAATTGCTATTAGTGCGAGAGTTATTCGAAGTCGACTGACACCAGTATTGTTCAACAGCGTTATATAGTTCTGTCTGCGATTACAAAGTCTCTACTACAACGAGCATTACGAAAGTGTCAGCTTATGTTCATTGATATCAAAAAAGTAGCGACGAGGATTCGCAAGATTTCGCAAGGATTCGCGATAATTACTTGAACTTACATGAAGATTCGTTCAGCAGAATACAGCGGAATGGGATCCGGTTGAAATCATAGACAAAGAACATCATTGGAAAATGTGTAAACTTAAGGAATTACAATATATGTTAGGCCACAACAATCTCCTGAGCCGACCAAGTATGGAAATAAATACAATATGGGAACCAATAATAAGGAGTGAGGAGAAAAGCAATGATATTAACGAAAATTGCAATATGAGCTATGGTAAAAAAAGTTTGCTAAAGACACAAAGTTTATAATTCTCAGAAATTCATACACATATGTAATTAAGGAAACATGGCACAGTTGATAAAAGTGTTGGTTAGATCCAGTGAGAGTTCAATACCTGGTTAAGGCAGTGGAGAACTTGGAGAGATAAATTAACAGGAGATAACTGATAACTGACGGATGTCAGTTATCTCATGTTAATTCAGTTATCATTTATTTGTTGTTATCTCCTGTTAATGAGACATGACACGTGGAACTAGAACAGTCTACCCCAACGAGCGAAATAAAAGATCCAGTTCAAGATTCCAATCACTTTAAGAAAGACAATGGCCGAAACATTTTGATAAATATGGCAACAACGTCTAAATAATGTAAATAGTATACATACCTCATTTCAGAAATATAGACAGATAATGAAGAACTAAAATCTATCATGGCTCAAATGTTGGCGGCATAAAATCAGTAATAATGACAACATTACAAAAGTGTCAAAGTGTGCTCGGTGACATTACAAAAAATAAATCATATCACAACAAATAAACTAATAATATAGAAGATTAGGACAAAAGTCTTTAAATCGTCTAAGACGGTGTTTTTCAAGTCACTACACTCACTGCGTACAGTATTCTGCCACACTAATATGAAGATATATTTTCATGCCATTATTAAATGCTCGCAATCATTAAGAAAACAACAAAAAAGCAAGACAAACAATGTAACGAAGGATAAAATCTCCTCCGCAGCTGCAGGGATGGAGAAGTTTTATCAAGAGGTTCAGCAATTTTCTGTCAGTTGCTTGGAAAAAAGCTGGGGTGACCGCACTGAAAATTCGTTCTAATAAACATGTTGTTCCAAAAAAGAAAATTATTATGTTTCAGGTGCTATATTTGAATCTCAAAATGTTACTTGCTGTTTCCCTCTGTCTGTCTTGACTTCAGTAGGATTAGCCAAATATACTAAGGAAAGGATTAATAGATAAAACATATCGTTACAATAATTGAAAATATGGACATAAGTTATAATTTTCTGAGTAGATTTTGAATATGTAATCTTCTCAGCTGAAGAAAATACCATTTACTCAGATTCCAACTTTTACCAGTATTTCCAGGAATCTAGATCTTTTTTTTTTATATTCTGAGCCCTGAAGACTATGTTTGTAAACGATGAGTTTTCCAATTGTTTTTTGTTTCTTTAATTATATGAACGTGGATTTTACACAAATGACCCCAAGTTTCTGGCCCATGAATGGAAAGTTGCTAAGCTTCTATATAACAATGAGAGCTCTGTTATGTGAAAGGCAATTAATATGCTTTTCCAGAGCATTACTAACGTACTATAAGTTAACGCTTCTGGTTAAACGGCATGTTATAATTGTTACAACAATTAAAACTTGATAAAACTTCTCCATCCCTGGAGCTACTTTTATCCTTCTTTACATTGTTTGTCTTGCTTTTTTGTTGTTTTCTTAATGATTGCGAGCATTTAATAATAGCACGAAAATATATCTTCATATTAGTGTGGCAGAATACTGTACGTAGTGAGTGTAGTGACTTGAAAAACATTGTCAAGCAAAACACTGTGATGTAGAGATTGCACGTTCTTTATGTGGAAGTCATCAGGTCGTTTGTGTATAAACTTCGAAAGGGTTTGGAAGCTGCCAGCGGGGAGGTGTCGCCTGTAGCGTAGAACAAAAAAAAATGCATTTGCAGCATCCGCACAGTATCAGAATGCCACAAATCGTAGATACGCAGTAGGAAATTATAGATGCAAATCCGGGATACTCCATTAGAGTCATTTCCAGACATTTCAAGGTGTCCGAGGGCATAATTCGAAATATGTTACATAAGGACATTCGGTAAGTTTCATACGTAATTAGAAAAGGCTAGTCCATGCTCGCATGCACTCACGAGGGGAAAGCTTCCTCAGAATAAAACGATTACTGAACAAGTAGAAAAAAAAGAAACTCAGACGAATAAAATATTAATTCCAATCAAAGTGTGTACCGGATAAATGTCAGATGGCTATGTACGGACTACACATATGAACACCAAGCTTCCCGCTACTGTAACGATTTTTGGAGGTGATGAGTAGTGAATGATATTGCTGCCACCTTCACTTATTTCAACAGTGTCTTCGGTTCAGATGTTGATGGTTTCAATAAGGTACCGGCAACAGATTTAAAGCCCTGGATAGAAAGGCCTTACGTGCTTCAACAAGACGCTTCACTAGTTTAGAAAGCTGTCGTGAACCAACATTCGATGACGACCAGTCTTCCCGGATACATAACATCACATATGTATGCCACCTCACTCGACAGACCTATATCCCCTTGACTATTTGGTAAGGGACCTTACCCATAATAACATAATGGTCTATTCCATGCGTAATAAATGCTGCGCCTCAAGAGGAAGCAGAGAGTTCAGTCTAAGGTCTGGAGTGAAGTCCGTTAGAAACCTGATTGTTCGTACTAACATTTTCTACTTCTCTGTATATATTCCTGTTTGTAATATATCTGTGTTATTCCATATCCGTGTTCGAGTTCTTCTTTATTGGTTCTACCTTGGACTATCACCGTGGTACAAGGAACCGGACCATAACAGTGGCGAAGAGAGATTTGGTGGAAGAAAAAAAATTCGTTTGCCACAGCATAAGTGGCGACGAGGAAGCCAACTCTCTCTTTTTTTTTTTGCTATACGTCGTGCATAGCATCGAACTCTCACGTGAAGAACAAATGACAAAATCATCTCTCGTCAACATAACAAGTGAGGACGAAGAAACCCCTAAAAAGAAAATACGAACTCTATACACGGAGGACTTATTTTTTGCTATACGTCACACATAGCAAGTGGCGATCTGGAAAACCCTTAAATAAAAATAAACTCCCTACTCGGAGGACATATTTTTTTTTTGCTATCCGTCGTACGTAACAGTGGACGACGATTAAATTCTAAGAAAAAAAAAAAAAAAAAAATTTATTTTCTTGATATCAAATTTCACTGACAACAAGGGAAGTTTTTTTTTGCGAGCACAGGCTACAGAATATCAGGTTACGCAAAAAATACGTTAACATGGAAGATCTTAAGTCAACGATTATGGAACTTATCAAAATCCAGTTTGAACAACAACAAAGATACGAACAAAAACATCTAGAAATGCAAGAATTATTGTTACGTGCAATGGCAAATACGGAGCAAAAACCCGATAACGAATCAGTTCTCTCTCAAGACGCTATTTGGAGTAATATCGAAGGTAAAACTTTTGCAAATTACTTCCGAAGGTATGAAGATCTATATGATTTTGACTGCAAAGATTGGTCAGACGCACGTAAAGTAAGTCTTTTATTAAGAAAATTAGGCACAGGCGAATATACCAAATTCGTTGATTATATCCTTTCCAGAAAAACAAGTGAGTTAACGTTCAAAGAATCTATAAAATTGCTAACGGAACTGTTCAGCCATAATACTTCACTATTTCATAAAAGATGGAAATGCATGAACCTTACAAAAAAAGAAAACGAAGATTACGTAACTTTCGCATCCATTGTGAATAAATAATGTGACGACTTCAAATTATCAGGACTCAGCGCTGACAACTTCAAATGCTTAATTTACGTCCAAGGTCTGGTTTCAACCAAAGACGCAGAAACGAAACGTAGAATACTTACTAAATTGGAAAATGAACACGATCTGACACTTCAAAATCTAGCCGAAGACTACCAGAGATGCGTCAGCGTAAAAAAAGACTCTAAAAACATAGAACAAGCTGGCATAGCATACATACGCAAAGTACGAAGACAAACAAATTTTCCCTCCTCACAAACAAACCGAACTGATTTTCCCGCCTCAAGAACAGGTAAAAAATTTTTCTAATTATAATCAACATAAAAAGAAGCTACCACTAAGTCCGTGCTATCGTTGTGGATATTGGCAATCGGTTAAAGACTGTACATATCGCCCTAAAACTTGTCTATCATGTAAAAATTGGTCACAAAAGTTCTCACTGTTGGTATAGAAAAGAAAGCAGAATAAAAATTACAAGGACCGACCAAACAGATGAGACTAATATAAGAAAATATGTACAAGTTGAAATGCAAAACAGAAAAGTTAGGTTACAGCTGGATTTTGGCTCAGACTTAACTATCATAAATCTACTAACATGGAGAAAACTGAACAAACCTCTCATGTTAAAAACGGATAAAATTGCGAGATCATTTACGGGGAGAAAGATAAAATTCGAGAGTGAAATAATCACAAACGTAACATTTAACGGAATGACGAAAAAACTAAAAATGTACGTCTTAAGAAATACAGAAAACCTATTCGGGACAGACTGGATGCAAAAATTCGAATTGTGGGATCTACCTATTAGCACCTACTGACAGAATGTAAAAAAGCTTATCAACCGAGGCAGACAAATTAAAAGGAAAACTAAAAATGAGTTTCCCCGAAGTATTTTCGGCAGGTCTTGGAAGATGCAAGACAATGGCAGCTAATATCAAAATAAAGGATACCGTTCAACCTATTTTCAAGAAAAGAAAAGGAGTGTACCGTTTGCATCAATAGAAAAGATTGACCAAGAATTATATAGAATCGAAAATACGGGCATATTGAAATAAGTATAGTACACCAAATGGGCCGCACCGACGGTCTACGTTAAGAAGAAATCAGGAAAAATTCGAGTTTGTGCTGATTTTTCTACAAGTTTGAACGCAGCAATAAATGACTACCACTATCTGCTACCTAGTCCTGAAGAAGTATTCTCTAAATGAAATGGCGGAAAATATTTTTCAAACATTTATCTAAATGAGGGCTACCTGCAAATTCCAGTCAATCATCAAAGTTCAAAACTACTATGCATAAACACACACAAGGGATTGTACAGATACCAAAGACTACCATTTGGAATTAAAGTAGCGCCGGCTATTTTCCAGATGCTGGATAAGATGCTAGCAAGACTAGAATACGCAATAGCATATTGATTAATAGCGAAAGCGTTGAACAACACTGGCACCATGTACAAAAAGTGTTTAAGAGAATTCAAAGCTACGGATTCAGAGTGAAAAAAGATAAGTGTGGTTTTTTCGTGAACGAAATTAAATATCTTGGCCATATAGTAGACCAAGAAGTTAGACGTCAAGACCCTGAAAGGTCTACAGCAATAAAAAAAAAGATACCAGTTCCTAAGAACATAACAGAACTTCAAAGTTTTCTTGGGTTAATGAATTACTACCAAGAATTCATACCTCAAATGCATAAACTTCGCGCACCATTGAACGAATTGCTAAAGAAAGAAAAGATTTGGCAGTGGACAGATCAATGCCAGGAAACATTCGAAAATATAATCAAGACATTAACATCGGATTTATTTTTGGCACACTATCATCCTAAACTAGAGATTATTGTAGCAAGTGATGCGAGCGACTACGGTGTCGGAGCGTGTATATTACATAAAATGCCAGATGGGACAATAAAACCTATCGCACATGTCTCTCGAACCCTACTAACAGCGGAGAAAAACTATTCTCAAATTGAGAAGGAAGCTCTAGCAATTATCTTCGCAGTAACAAGATTTCATAGATACGTCTATGGTAGACACTTTACTCTGCAGACGGATCACAAACCGTTAATAAAAAATTTTGGTTAAAAAAAAAATCTACCGGTGTACACGGCGAATAGACTACTTAGATGGGGACGGATTCTTCTGAACTATAATTTCAGATTGGAATATTTACCAACGAAAAGAATCGGGCATGCGGATAGTCTGTCGAGACTTATACCAACAAAGACAGGGCCATTGGAAGATACGGTAATCTCATCCCTTAGAAATGAAGAAGACATAAGAACAGTTCTATGTTGTACAGTCAGAAACCTCCCAGTCACATAGAAGCCAAAATTGACGAATTTATTAATGAAACAAAAGCAAAAATAGCAGAAAAAATTAGAAAATTTCGGAGAGCTTTTCTCTATGGGATAATGTGCTAATTTACAACGAAAGGGTTGTAATCCACAAAACTTTACAAAAATGGATGCTAAAGGATTTCAACAGAGGACACCCGGGTAAAGATAGAATAAAGTCGCTAATGCGAAGCTATGTATATTGGAAGAATATGGACCAGGATATCTCTCAAATGGTGGAAATGTGCAAAGGTTGTAATTTAGCAGCCAAAGCACCGCCAATCATACATACGCCTTGGACTGAAACTGAACGTCCATGGTCAAGAATACACGCAGATTATGCAGGACCAATTGACGGGTTCTACTATTTAATCATAGTTGAAAGCTAGAGTAAATGGCCGGAGGCGTTTCGATGCAAAAATCCTACTACAGAAATGACCATGAATTTGCTCCACGAGCTATTCGCTCGGTTTGGCGTAGTAGACTGTTTAGTAACAGATAACGGAGCTCAATTCACGTGAGCAGATTTCCAAGAGTTTTGCGAAATCTATCAAGTAAAACACATAAAATCCCCGCCTTACCATCCAAGATCAAATGGACAAGCGGAGAGATTCGTGGATACTCTCAAAAGAGCATTACGAAAAGCGTACGATGTGCCTACGAAGAAGGCATTACAGCAATTCCTACAGGTATATAGAATAACGCCAAATAATGCGACACCATCAACATTATCACCAGCAGATATCATGTTTGCTAGGGAAATCAGAACAGCGTTCGATAAATTACTACCAAGTAAAACAAAACAAGTAACACAGTCCTACACACCAAAAAGAAAATTCCTCCGAGGGGAACATTTTTTTTTTAGGCATACAAAAATAATACCTCTTGCTGGGAACAAGGGATAATTGAGAAAAAAATTGGCAATATGATGTACATAGTTCACGGAAAAAAATTCTCACAGAGGAGACACGTAAATCAAAAAAGGAAGAGACTGTTACAGGATGCTAATGGTCCACCTCAAGAAGAGGTATTGGGCACGATTTTCGACACATTCGATATAAAGACTGCAAACAATGCCAGAACCAAGAAAATCGTCTAGGAAAAGAAAATTTACTGAACATTTGGAAATAGATAAAAAAAAAAAAAAAGACATTAAAAAACCCCTGCTACGCAAAATTTTCGGAAGGTGGGTGTTATGGGACCTTACACATAATAACATAATGGACTATTCCATACGTAATAAATACTGCGCCTCAAGAGGAAGCAGAGACTTCAGTCCGAAGTCGGGCGACCGGCTGATCGGTTGAACTCTTTGCCTTCGGGCGGGGAGGAACCTGAAAGAGGCTACGCCGAAGGGCGGATTCTCTTTCGGGGAGGTAAACCGACCCTGAACCCGTTGATACGGGTTCAAAGGGCATATTTTTGGCCGAGCCCACGGGCTCAGAGATCCCACTTTAAACTGGCCTTGTGCCACATGATGTCCTTGTGGGAGGGTGACCAAATACCGTTCAGTCTGAAGTCGGGCGACCGGCTGACCGTCTGATCGGCTGATCGGTTGAACTCTCTGCCTTCGGGAGGGGAGGAACCCGAACGAGGCTACGTCAAAGGGCGGAGTCTCTTTCGGGGAGGTAAACCGACCCTGATCCCGTTTATACGGATTCAAAGTGCACATTTTTGGCCGAGCCAACGGGCTCGGAGATCCCACGTTAAACCGGCCTTGTGCCACATGATGCCCTCGTCGGGGTGACTAAATACCGTTCAGTCTGAAGTTTGGAGTGAAGTTTGTCAGGAGTCTGTCAGTCCGTCAGAGCGATCGTGTCAGTCAGTCGAGTCAGAGGCAGTCCAAACAGAGTCGTTTCAGACAATTACTACTAAACCTGATTGTTCGTATTAACACTTTCTACTTCTCTGTATATATTCCTGTTTGTAATATATCTGTGTTATTCCATATCCGTGTTCGAGTTCTTCTTTATTGGTTCTACCTTGGACTATCACCGTGGTACAAGGAACCGGACCAAAACACTATTACATATGGGTCATTTTTAAAATAGTGATTAAACAAATTTCTCACAATTCGGCTGATTGCTTCAAAACAGTCATTAACCGCGTAATGTCCGATATCAATGCAGGCCATGTCATCCGGACATTTAGTTGTTGCCATTCATGCACTGAAGCCATTATTGCAACTGAAGCTGATTACGTTAAATAAATATGTAATCCAAATATTACCGCATATGTGTAACACA
Organism: Acanthosepion lycidas; assembly: GCA_963932145.1. Classification (NCBI taxonomy): domain Eukaryota; kingdom Metazoa; phylum Mollusca; class Cephalopoda; order Sepiida; family Sepiidae; genus Acanthosepion; species Acanthosepion lycidas. Next base: position 59,712,008 of record OZ010595.1, read on the forward strand.
TTCTTTATCAATGTATTTAGTAGTACCTAAGAGGTGGTTCTTATTCTGACGGTCTTCAATATGTCCTGAAATTCCTAATGCTCGCTTGTATAATTTTATAATCTCTTTCATGACAGATTACGCAAGACAATTTCCTCACAGGTGAAGAATATATGTGACGCAATCTGGGTGGGGTTCTATAAACCGATTCTCTTGACATAGGGCGTGGGAAACAAGTAGATCTTACTGAAAATAGGAAGAATAATGAACCATAAACTTATATTGTTAAAGCGAGAGGATATATTAAAGGCAGGCTTACGACAATACCACGTTGATGCACAAGTTCCTGTACGATCAGCGAATTTAAGCAACTTTGAGCCTGATCAGTACATCGACGGCTGACCGCTTGAAAATACTAGACACTGTTAGGTTGAATGTCCAGTTAGTGTAATGCGTAATAGGCCGGAATTGTTAATAGGAGATTCGAATTCCAATTGAGATCTTTAAATTCACATAGGCTCAAATATTTTTTAAAATTGTGGAATAATAAAAAATAATAAATATAATATTATTTAAAGGAAAGGTAAAACAATTTATTATATATTAGTAGGCCTTTTAATCAATTAAAAGCATGATGAGATGGATGTTAAAAATCAGACGAAGGAAAACATCTCATAATATATTTGATGAGCTTAAACAAATTGATGGCGGGTCAGAGTTTAGAAGTAGCGAAAAGACAAAATTTATAAAGAGCTACAAAAAAAAAGAGAAATTTTAGAGAATCCTGTTTGCTTATGTCCTGAAGAGACACGGCACATAAGAAGGAGCGTCTTTTGTAGTCTACCTTTACTTACTTGTTAAGCTTTCAGAATATTTTAGAACGTTTTGATAGCATTTTTTTTTTAATTAGAGATATATTTAATTTTCTTTAGAAATAGCTTTTCCAAACTAAAATCCTAACATGTACCTTGATAATGTCCATCAGGGGACGAAACGCGTTGCTAAAGAAAGGTGTTTCTCTTTACATTATTCATCTGATGAAACCTAGGAAGGCGAAACGCGTAATCAAATCTAGTTACAATGAAATATTTTCGATTTGTCAAATTTCTTTAAAATATTTTCAAGGTTCTGTTTCCCATTTTAAACACATGGAAAGCACAAAGACAGACCTAAAAACATAAATCTTTTACTTTCAACCAGGACACTGGCAACAATGCAACTAGTAAATAACAATTACTAAGAAATTCTAGCAAGGATATTGGTAGTGCTAATATATATATATATATATATATATATATATGCTAATTGTATTCTTGGACATTTTTCATAGTTTTTTTCAGTACTTAAAATTTTAAATAACATTTTGAACTTTTATAAAATATACGCCCCTAGAAGTTTATCTTTTTTTTCGAAATTCATTTTCTAAATAGTCCCTGGTAATTTCACCAAGCATAATAAAATTAAGCACAAAAATTAATTACACAGGTTGGTAAATATAGGAATCCAGAAGTGGAGTCGATGTTGGTTGGTTGGTTGGGTTTTATGGCATATCAACCACTGTGGGTCATTTAATGCCAAATTAAGGTATATATATATATATATATATATATATATATATATATATATATACACACACACATATATATATATATACATACATACATACACATATACCAATACATATAATAAATATACAATACTATTAAACATATAGCTGGCAACATTATTGTTTCAAAAACACATAGCTGGCAACATTATTTTTTAAAAAAAACGTATAGCTGGCAACATTATTTTTTTAAAAAACGTATAGCTGGCAACATTACTTTTTCAAAAAACGTATAGCTGGCAACATTATTGTTTCAAAAAAACGTATAGCTGGCAACATTATTGTTTCAAAAACGCATACCTGGCAACATTATTTTTTCAAAAAAACGTATAGCTGGCAACATTATTGTTTCAAAAACGCATACCTGGCAACATTATTTTTTTCAAAAAAACGTATAGCTGGCAACATTATTGTTTCAAAAAACGTATAGCTGGCAACATTATTGTTTCAAAAACGCATACCTGGCAACATTATTTTTTCAAAAAAACGCATACCTGGCAACATTATTGTTTCAAAAACGCATACCTGGCAACATTATTTTTTCAAAAAAACGTATAGCTGGCAACATTATTGTTTCAAAAACGTATAGCTGTCAACATTATTTTTCCGAAAACATTATCTGAAGCCTTGTTGTTGGACGGAGTTTATCGTCATACCCAGGACGCGGATGTAGTTTATCGTCATACCCAGGACGCAAGCGGAGTCGAATGGCAGAAATCGTAAATAGGACTCACCTGAGAACCCATCTATTAAACTTGACGGCTCTGACAACTCTTCTGAGAGCACCTCCGAGGAAGAAGTTCAGACACACCCCACGTCGGCGTAGCAGCCGAAACAAAGGACCGCATCTGTTCATTGTGTGATCATGAGACCAGGTGGAGTGTGGCAGACATAGTGAACCAGAACCGGAGTCGAATGGCAGAAAATTGAACAGATTGTGCCCTATTCTCGACGAAAGAGAGTTTGTCTTTGTCTGGCATGTAGGACTTCGAATTGAGAGAGAGTGAGTACGTCGTTTCATCAAAAGAGACCGTTTTTCTTTGTTGTCCCACAAGAAGTTGGTTCATTAGCATATGTATATAATATTAACGTGGTTGGATGGAACCGAGCAGTGACATCTGGGTGTGTTAGTTCTCCTTTCTGAGATGTGCGTATCTGAAGTATGCCTCTCATCCGGGCGAATGATTAGTGATTCCCCATTATAAGTAGACCATCGTGGAGATGAGAAACGTCTCTGTCAGGGCACATCGTGCTGTACATAGAGTTGTGACAGGAGGAACGAACGACGAAGCGGATATAGGGGAGCGAAAAACAAAAAATATCGAGAAACCGGTGTAGAGGAAAAAAACGCTCAATATGAAATTGTGTCCCCAAAAGAGACTTACTAGTTTCTTTTGACCACACACTGATTATCTACAAACATCAAAGAAGCCATTGTATGTATGTTTAATGGTCAAACAAGTATCTTTTCTTAGCGATTTCATTCTTTTTCCTTGATTTCCTCCCATTCTTGTCATTTCTTACAGAATTAGAAACAAAGAACAGATATTCAGCATCTAAATCAGAATATGAATAATCAAGAGAGGTCTCCCATTATTTTTTTACTCTCCTCCTTGAGTGGGATATTTCTGTTTACTGGGACTATAGAAGGACACTATGCGCGAACCTTGTAATTCTCAATTGAATAAAGCTTTCTTAAAGCCTACATCTGCCTACTTTTGCCATTACACTGATATAAACTTTCTTTGTAACAAACAATTTTTTCCAAAATTTTAACTATTTCAATTCAATTAATTGTTTCTGCAGTATCCACCAGTTTGATAATGGATGTGTTTTAATGGCAGATACAGTCTGATCGAAAAAAAAACACTTTGAAACAATCGGAAATATTTTGTCGCTCAACAGGTATTAGATAAACTGCTACATAAGCTGGTTTCGACAGCTTAAAAAATTTA
>OZ010595.1:59720547-59738047 GCA_963932145.1 Acanthosepion lycidas
TGTTCGCTAACTTACACAGATATATTATTCATTATCTATCGGTGTGTGTTGTAGATGGTTTACTATACAACGCATATAGAGAGAAATTATGGCTAATATTTGAATAAACATGAAAATCGTGTGAACATGTAGTTTGGGCACAGGTTATCGTATAATGTCCCCTAACTTAATTTACCATCTAGGACTCAGTTTCCGGCCGGTGGTAACGTACTGTATGTTTGGGAGTCGACCTCTAGATTAGGTATAGCCTGAACTCAGAATTTTAAGCTAAAAATCTTCATATCGGCTTGTACACCATGTCAAATTGTACACAGTCTACGGTAATGAAAAATGCTTTCAAGAATCTAAGCAAATTATTAAGAAATAGGAAACAAAGAAATGGTTAAAGTTACATATAATCTCTTTTATTGCAGTGAATGCTAAAACGAAGACTAGGCTTGAACGGGGAGATAGAGAGAGAGAGAGGGGGGTGCAGATAGATGCGATTCAAAGATGAATCCTGAGAACAGCATGGACAGATAATGTAAATAATGAGAAAGTATTGATATGAATGAGAAACAACAAGCAATCTTTACATTAAGAAATATCTAGGGCACATAATGAAGAAAATTCTCAGGGCATATAGACGGCAAAAAGAGGAAATAGTGAGCAAGCTATCTAATGTGTTTTACGAATGGCAGAATAGTGGAAAAACAGTGAGATAGACATAATATTATACGAAGCCACAAAAGATAAGAACTTGTGGATATCTGTGATCGCCCATCTCGATGCTCCATTAATACTTAATCTGAACCACCTACTGATAGACACTGATAACTACCCTTTGTCGCTCCTGAAAACAACTTTTTAAATGGGTAGATGTGATCGTACGTTTTATGCTAATAGTTTATTCACTCGCACTACTCAATTGTGGAACTCTCTCTAGGATTCTTCCTTTTCAGTCAACATTGATATTCAAAAGTTTAAAAGCAATACAAATACCAATCACTATCTTCTCTCTTCTTGATTGTTCTTTTATTGTTCTCTTTGCTTAATAATGTATTCTTTTTATCATATTCTCTCACACTCAGTGACACATTGCGTCTTAGTGACCTTATTCCATTACATGGGGTTAAATGATTAAAATAATGTTCTGAAATTTTTCCCGAATTTGTTTTAAGTTTAGTTTATCATATATTAACACTAAACGACTTCCATCTATTTTTTCTCATCTATCTATCTATCTATCTATCTATCTATATATATATATATATATATATATATATATATATATATATATATATATATATATATATATATCTTGGCCTGTTCATATCTATCAGCCTGTTCATATCTATCTATCTATCTTGGCCTGTTCATATTTATCAACCGGTTCATATCTATCTATCTATCTATCTATCTATCTATCTATCTATCTTGGCCTGTTCATATCTATCAGCCTGTTCATATCTATCTATCTATCTATCTATCTTGGCCTGTTCATATCTATCAGCCTGTTCATATCTATCTATCTATCTATCTATCTATCTATCTATCTATCATTTCGTATATTAGTTTGTTCCGTATATATATTTGAATCGATATTTCCGTATATACAAAATATAAATTCAGAAAAAATGAATAAATATGCACACACACACAAACACACACACACAGATGCATACAGGCACAGAAACACACACACATATATATAGATATTCTCCCTCCACATCATAATAGTTCATGATTTATTCCTTTAAATGTAGTTGCGGTTCGCACTACATAGGGAGAACGACGCAAAGGCTGGATGTTAGAATAAAACAACACGTTCCAGCGAAAATCCGAAACCGGAAGTACACTCCGTCGGACATTTTGACCAATACATACGGGTCTTCCATCGCAGAACACCTTATAAATAGCCATAATTGTGCTGTTAGTTTTAGTGAGGATGCTTTTACCATCCTTAGCATGTCCCACTCTAATTACCACCGAAAAGTATTGGAGGCCATCTATATTCTATCATTAAAGCCTTCTCTATGGAAACAGAAGGACTTTGTATTTGGCCTCCAACTAATTACCATTTAAATATGTTTTCTCTCCCCGCCAATACAGTTTTCCATTGTTCTTCTTTTATATAATTTACTTTATTTAGCTCGAGTTATCTCTGTTTAGTGAGGTACGAAACCGGTTAGCTCGTCCGTTTTTCATTTTTACTTTTAATTATCATGAGTGGTAATAATAAAACTAATTTTTGTTTGTTTATGGCATTGATAAAATGTTGTACCACTAAACATATCTTTATATATACAGTGCTGTTCGATAAAAGTGACTCACCTGATTTTTTATAATTAAACATTTTTTCGCCTGTTGTTTTTGGGGTCAAACCAATTTTTAATCTTACTAATATAAAGACCCCTTCCCGACCACCTAGTAAAACAGTTTAAACCCCCTATGGTATTCTCTTGATAATTATAATTTTGGATATAAATGAGATTTAGGGAAAAACTCTGTGCAAATAATGTGACTCACTTATTTCCTGCAACTAGTAATCAATAGAAATATAACCGAACAACTTTAAATAAAGAATAGAGGTATAATTTATTTATAATAGGTAATATAGTTCGAAATATTTAATAATCTATGGGTCCTCCTTTATTTTGAATAATATTTTCAACCCTTTTTGGCATCGACTTGATTAGGTTCTGGCAAATCTCATCTCCAAGCATTGAATCCAATTCGGATATGAAATTCCCAATCAAATCCTCTTTGTTGCTTAACTGCTTTCTCGAGAGCCTGTACTTTATAATGTTCCATAAGTTTTCTATGGGGTTGAGGTCAGGAGATTGGGGCGCCCATGTCATAACACTCACCTGCTTCTCATCAAAGTATTCCTTCATCAATTTTGATTTGTGACAGGGAGCATTATCCTGCATAAAAATGAGCATGGTGGGTCGATTTGCACCCTTTCAGCAGAAGGGAGCAGACAAGACTGTAAAATTATCTTGTACTGTTCGATCCTGAGGGTCTTTTCAATAGGTTTTAAGAAACCAGTTCCCTGAAAAGAAAAGCATCTCCAGAACATTATACTGAACGGATGCTTGACAGTACTTACTGCTAAATTCAAAGAGCTTTCAAAGCGTCTTCGGATTTTAGATCGCTTATCCTTTGAATTAGCTCAACTTTTGGTTCATTGAAGAAGAGAACATCTAGTAAAAAAAATCAAGTGAGTCACTTTTATCGAACAACACTATATATATATATATATATATATATATATATATATATATATACACACACATATATATAATATACATATATATATATACATATATATATATATATATATATATATATATATATATATATATATATATATACATATATATATATAATAAAAAGGCTTAAACACTAATATTCCATGGTCATAATTTATTCCATTGGAATCGTAAATACGATCCAATTCATCAGACCTACAAATTCAAAAAGAATTTGTAGGTCTGATGAATTGGATCGTATTTACGATTCCAATGGAATAAATTATGACCATGGAATATTAGTGTTTAAGCCTCTTTATTATATCCTTATTCTGTCCTGGACATTGAGTTCTACCTGGATTTTATCCTCTCGGAAAATTTTTTATTCTAAAATATACATGTGTATATATACACCTGTGGATTTTGCATATATATGTATATTTACCACTAATATTATCAATATATATATATATATATATATATATATATATATATATATATATATATATATATATATATATATATAATGACAATAGGAAAACTGTAATAGTTACCGACGCGTTTCGTCCAATGTTGAATTCTCAAGGCAAATATATATATATATATATATATATATATATATATATATATATATTATTGCTGTTTCTCCATATCTCCACACGTGACATTAATAGGCGCAATTTTCAGTTAAAAATATGAAAATAGCGTTCGCTAAATTCTTCCAGTTAGAAAGGACATTTTGTTTTTGTTATTACTAGTTACTTGGTTTAAATAAACCCATTTCTTTTTTTTTTGCCTTGTTGTGTTAGTTAGATCCAGTGACATGACCCAAGAGTTTGAGTTCAATATCTGGTTAAAGAGGTGGAGAAATCGGAGAGGGGAATTAACAAGAGATAGCTGATAACTGACATCCATTAAAACATGGCATGTGGAACGTAGAACTAGAACAGTCTACCCCAGTAAGCGTTCAGTTCGACATTCCAACCAGCTGAAGAAGGCGGAATGTACAATGGCCGAAACTTTGTTATAAATATGGCGACAATGATGAGGAATATAGTGCGAATAGTGCAAATAGATCACAGCTATTCTAAACAAGAAAATAATTAATTCCAGCTACAAATCTTAGAATAATTTATATTTAAAAAAAAAAAAATTAACGCCGTCATTGAACAGACTTAATTATGAATACTACAGTAATGTTCTGAGATGCCTAAGAATTAAACAGTTTTCCACGCTTTAATATGTGAATGACCGTGCATGACATTATATAAAAAAAATCCCTAATGTATAATTTTTTCACGTTCTAATGAACAGTTAGTACAGCCACCTGCATTTAAAAGCATAATGAATAATTACAGTAATGGATAACAACGCAAAACTTTGTATAAATACTTGTACGAATGAACAGCCTCTAGCTTTGTACTACTTACACCCATGAAGATGATCTAGGAAGGAATCGAAAGTACTCGCGAAATGTAAATAAAAGCAATTTAAACATTTATAGCACATTTCTCTCATCCTTTAATGTCAATACACGGAAGGTTATTCGTGGGTATGAACAGATTTTGTTAAAATTTAGCAGATGTAATGTCTGTAATTTATTTAATCAGATATACCTCAAATTTGCTGCCTAAATACATGTCTATGTATGAGGTAGTTTTCCTGTTTTAGAAGGTAATTTCATTTTAAAATTTAACACTGGAGAAATCTTCGCAAAAGGATCCTGCTTGACTCACTGGAAATAGCTTTTGAGGTTCATGCAGTTATTACAGGTAATGATCTCGGCTCGCATTTCATTGTTAGCCATTTGACTGTTCATCCCAAAATGACAAATTCTGGGTGAGTGAAAAAAAAAAAAATTGGAAAATAGGTTACGCATCATCTTTCAGCAGAGGAACGCAAGCGATTTATTCATTGCATTCCCATCAACTTCGATTGCAAATTTTAGACTAAACAATTATTGATAAGAGTAAGTGGATCATTTATCATAATATTAAGCGAAGGTGTTAATGGGTTTGGTTTGGTTTGATATGGTTTGTTTTCGGCATTTCAACCTCAATGGTTTATTAAATGCCGACAAAATTTTTATTGCTGGTAATTTTTTTTTTCAAAAATGTATTTCTAGTAACAATTCTTTCTTCAAAAACTCTATTTCTGGTAATATCTTTTTTTTTTCCCAAAAATGTATTGCTGGTAATATTATTTTTTTTACAAACTATTTCTGGTATTAAAACCTATTTTTATCCTTTCATAGTGTTTTGAACCCAGTTTGGGGGTAATTTTTTTCCCCTTAGCTGGGACCCTAAAAGGTGCTACCACCCCGGGTCAGAGTGGACCTGGGAACACCAGCAATTAAGAGGTGGTTCCACGCTCCTCAAAACCTCTTGATCAGAGGCCTTACTAATGGATGTAGTTTATCGTCTTACACAGGACGCGGATGTAATTTATCGTCATAGCCAGGAAAGGTGTGAGTTATTTTAGCTGGTTGCAATACCTGATATCCATTCAATAGAGATAATTCATTCATGAACGATTTTTCTGCTTTTGTTGTGGGATATGTAGAGAATTGTTCATTACGGCCTGTTAAAGTATAAATAAAACAAGTAAAGACAAAGTTTAAACCGAAAGGTTATGGCATTTAAGAGCAACATTTGATAAAATAAAACATCCCTCTTTGGTAAAAAAGAAAATGGATGCGCCTTTATCGTGATAAAGCACGACCCCATATTGAACGAATGATCAAATATCTGAAAGAAGTCAATTGGGAAAACATCTTATTCCGCGGATATCGGGCTGTCAGATTAACCTCTGTTCAGAAGTCTGCAACTCATTTTGATGGAATTAGAATAACTTCAAGAGAAATGGTCGATTTTAAGTTAATCTTTTACTTAAGACAAAGAATTTTATGCACAGGGAATTAAAATGCATGCTGAGAGGTGTCAAAAAGCGTCGAATTTAAAAAAAAAAGCATGCAGGAAATTAAAAAGCATGCTAAGAAGTGTCAAAAAGTCATTAAAATAATCTTTGCTATATTGATGATTAAATAAATTTGTATCAATCACTATTTTTGTATATAATAAAAAAGATTGACCAAAAATTTTCCACCAATTTTCCATTCAATATTTTAAATATGCACATACATATATATATGTGTGTGTGTGTATAAACACACGCATACACACACACACACACACATATATATATATATATATATATATATATATATACATACATTTATATGTATATATGAATAATGACCATAGAAAAATTAGACTTGTCTGTATCCATATTGCCCTTTAACAGAGGTATATTTAATTATACCTGAAATGTTATACACACGCACACACGCATATATATAGTGTATCTCAATCTCTCTCTCTCTCTCTCTCTCCCTATATATATATATATATATATATATATATATATACACTTAAAGAAGTTGAGATATGACAGTCATTATCAACGAACAATGATCTGCGGCAAGGTATTTCACTAAAACTGTGTCTGGATTAAATTCAAAATTGAATGGTCATTCAAAATTCAATGCTAACTTTGTTTGCTGGTAGACATCTTTCGTATATCCACGATTTGAATGAACGTGTGGTTTGTTTACGTGTCTTCCCGGCCGGTGTATCACCAAATTAAAAACAAAAAAAAAATCCTTACAATTTTCACAAACGTATTATCCAGTATGTCTCGACTGAGACTAAGCACTACGTTAAACATTGCTGCAATTAGGAAGGCAACACATAATTTAAAGTTTAGAGCGATAAATTAACCGTGGGAGGACTGTAGCAAATTTCCTGATGTCGCTACGCAAAAAAAAAAAAAAAACGATAAATACATTAATACGCATGCGTACGTAAAGACTAGTTTCGTATCTTCCTACTTTCTCAATCTACACAAGGTAAATAAATAAATGAAAAAAAAAAATCAAATATTGCTATTGTCGTTGACTTCTTCAAAATTTTCTGTGAAAATAAATTTTTTTAGAGCACCGTTGGGTGATAAGGATGTAAAGAACACCGGTGGTTTAAAATTTTCCTGATAGCCGGTCCAGCTACATGAGAATGTTGGACTTTAAGTCCAAAGAAAACAAATACGACCGATAATTATATATAAACAAATATATATATTAACAACAATAATAATGCAAAAATAATGTCGTTTTCTCACATAGTAACATATATGAGAAAACGACATTCTTTTTGCACCAATCTAATAGAAGCACATAGACAGTTACATTGAGTTTGTGAGGTGAATATTATGTGTTTATATTGTGGTGAGTGTTCGTACGTACGTGTATTGGTATTGTTGTTAGCGCGTTCCCAGAATATGGGAAACGCTGTATTGGTGAGAGCTCACTTATTGGTATTAGCTGAAATGAAGAGAAAAGAATTACCCCACCTCTCAACGCGAGGTGGTATAAGGCCCAAGGCTTGAAGGAAAAGAGAGAGTGAGGCGAAAGGTCACCCAGTATTTATAGCCAGGGAGGAGAGACCCCTGGTGAAGGGTTAAGGAACTAAGGAGGAGATAACTCCGACTTTTTGTTTTTTGTTCATTGGACTGTATTCTTGTTCAATCCCCGGTAGGTTTTAGATATTGCTTCATAATAACTCTGGTGGATTTCATCAAATAGATACTGCATCCACTGGCCTTAAAATATCTCAATATATTTTAGCCTATTTGATAAGAATGGTAAGGCTAATATGTTTTGACCAAAGTGAGATTAATAATTAAAATCAGCGAATAACTTTGAGTTAAGCCTAACACAATGTTTATAAATGGGTTCGATTGACCCGGTAATAGACTTTTTGAATAATATTGTTCTTCGTCACTCTTTCCCTTTCCTTCAGGATGTACGCGATCATGGCGCTCAAAAATTCCCTGTCTTTCGTAACTCTTAGTAAATTTTGGCATTTTGTTATATCTCCTAAACCTAGTTCCGCCATTTATTTACTCAAGCTAAGTTATGAGTTGTTTTCCTCTGTCCCCCTTGCCTTGAATATGTTCTGTCAGATTTTCCAATATTTCTTTCCTCATTATATGCCTTAGATATTTCAGTTGTCTATTCCTGAAGTTAAGTATAAGTTTCTTTTCTGCTTCCATTTTTCTCTAAAACTTCGTTGTTGTTTGGTCTATGAGATTCTCAGCATCCTCTTGTAGAACCAAATTTATTTTCCTTTACATTCCTTCTTCATCTGTGAGAGAATTGTCCACATATCTCTGTCATAGAGGCGGACTGATAATGCAAAACAGTTCAGTACTCATCTTTATTTTTAACTATATTTTTCTGTTTCTTAATACTTTGTTGATTAGTTTTGTAAGCCATCTTTCGCTATCCCAAGGCGCCATCTTATTTCCCTGTTACGCTTTGCGTCCTCAATTAATAAGCATCTCTTTTATCTAAATCGTTTTATCTGATTCAGGTTGTCCTTTTTGTTAAAAACAAAACAAAACAATGCATTCAGTCATATTGCAATTAATGTTTAAACCTTTCTTCTCACTCTCTTTCATTACCTTCTGTAGGGTTTCATGTAGTTTCTTTTCTGTGTCAGCTATCAACACCGCGGCATCTGCATAACTTATATTCTTAAGACTATAGCCGCCAATAATGAATATTGCTGCCCGAATATAATGACAAAGAGACTTTTAAGTGTCAAGTCAAAATTGAAAAACATAAAAATAAAAACGCTTCTTAATTATACGTTCCCTTTGTTTCATTATTCCTGGGTATGAAGACAAACTACATCCGGCAGCAAGGCTTCTGATCGGGAGGTTTTGAGGAGCGTGACCCGGGATGAAATCACATGATAGGGCCCCAGCTATGGGCAGATAGTGAAGTCCGATCAAAACCCTGAGGTTATAAAAATATATATTCTTATTCAAAACAAATGCTAGAATACCTATTTATAGCAAAATTAAATTTACAACGTCAACACATACTATCACCTCCAGTAATTATGTCCACAGCAACATGTATGTGTATAAAAAACCTGAGTCTTATCAACCATGTATTCAGTTGTGAAAGCAGAATAACATATATTTTTATTACTTCAATATTCCCATACAATCAAATTTCGGCATTAAATAACTCATAAAGAGTGATATGCCGTTAAACAAATCAAACCAACCAATGAATCCTTTGTTTCACTTTGCAGAAAACTTATGTCTGACATTTTTTCAGCTAACAAGTAAATATTTTACTCTTATATTAACCATCTGATATACAAAGGATTATCTATTACACAACCTAGAAGCGTGTTTTAACAAATATAAGTTTATAGACTATTCAGAATAACAACATGTCCATTATACACATAACGATTTATGTGTGGTTAGTCTAACAGGTGTCGCGGTAGACCATGGGCTAATCAGTGGGCCCAGTTCAAATTTCAGCGTAATCTGATGCATTCAATTTCACAAAAATGCGTATGGTAAAGGCATGTAAATCTTTTCTCCTGTTGTTGATTAAATAATAGTGTAGGTCAAACACGCACGGCTTATAGATTGATTCATTTTTTACGTCTTAGCAACCCTTTTCCGATTATTTAAAGCAAGAACTATTTTTAGACGGTCAGAATTTGTGTTTTTCGACCTAATAATGATTTACTGGTAAAAATCTTACTAATTAAACCATAGCTGCTGGGTTAAAGAGGTGGATTCAGAATTTATCAAATATATTTGCGCGTAAGTAAATATAACGAAAAGAGTTGGTATCGGAACTCGGCTTTCCGATTAGCAATAACACTCAAACATCCAAACTTATAAAAGCTGTTATTCAAAGCGGTCACCTATCTGGGTACTGACCATGCTCGACATTCCTTAACTTCGAGGATCGTACGGGGAGCAGTATTTGGATGTTATATGACCGTAAGCTTCTAAAGGTTTAGGTATAAGAGAAAAGTCAAAATTGTTGAGAAATGTGACAGGCCATTGTCTTTCCTAAGAAGGCATGACAATTCACATATTATAAAGAAAAAGTTATCTTTCCCGATATAAGAATGAGACCTTTGGAAAAAGCATTAGAAACTCCTTCACGATATTTTCCAAGAATATATGATAATCGACAGATAATAAAAAATAGAATATTTGGTAAGCCATTATCATCTATATGGGTTTCCCAACATATGGCCATATGGCCAAAATGGGCTATAGCAAATTTCAGCGGGGTCACAGAAATTTTAAAAATTTCACAGAACCACCAGGTTAATATAAGTGTCATAGTTTATGGAGAACAAAATGGAAGTAATTATTATATTATAATAATTTCATCGGTCACATAAATATACAGATGTTCAAAGTGGGCCATGAGTATAAAGTTTGGGACTTCTCGTCTACATCACGAAAATCCTAAACAAAACCAAAAAAAAAACATGTGATTATATTAAATGGCTTGATATTGATTATAATATTTGTTGCTATCATTTTCATCCTGAAAACCATATGTATTACGTTGGTGCAAAAATAATGACGTAAAAATGTCGGTTTTTGACGTTAAAAATACGTGAAAAAACGACATTATTACGTCATTATTTTTGCACCAACTTAATATGTTCAAGTCAGATTTCATAGTCATTCATTTTTCTGAGGAGATGCACAAAGATTTTACATGAGCGAAAAAACATGCGGAGTTTAACGGCAATTTCTGCCGCTACGGCATATACCCACTCCAGCCAACGCTCTGTGTATCCTGTTGCTATTGTGTTGTAAATTCACTACACAGTAAAAAAATTAGCCTCGTTCTTCTATGATCTTCAACAAATTTACAGGATTTCTGTGATCTTCAGTAAATAAATAAGTTTTGAAAATCAATAAATATTGAATGAAAATAATGTTTTGAAAACACCTCACATGTATGCAAAAACATTTGAGATTTAATCATAATGACCTGAAGTATTATTATGCTATTTAATTAATCAAGGGCAAAAATGGCTTCCACCGAATGAATCTGTATGTACCAGGGTGGATCATTGTCTCTTCTAATCTCGTGGACTGATGAAACTGAATTATAACCAAAGAATTGTGCTAAATAAGAGATACCCTATCACTTGCAGACTTCCAACAGCAGCGACAACTAAAATGGATAAAACATGCAACACGATAGGAAAATAATGACTTGACGTTTCACACAACTTCGAACAAAATTTTAAAAAGTAAACTGTCACCAGTACCTGAAAGAGCGTAATGAATTTTCCGCCATCACCACCGGAAAGATCAATAAAAGTTACTGTACATAAGACATTTGTTTTCTTGAAAAAATCTTTTTAATTGCAAGATTTTTAAATTTCAATCGTCAATGACACTGATTGCTCGGTCAGGTAATGCCGAAATATCTTCATAGGATTTATTTAATCTTCACATCGAATAAAGATTCAACTTTAGCTAGATCAACGTTTAATAATGGCTTTGAAAGAATGAAGTCTGTAGTTTATATCAATACCTACCCTATTACAGAATAACAAAGAAGTGTACCAAACAACTATCGAAGAGAAAAGAATGAATTATCAAGTTGTTGATTTTCCCACACTATTTCGTTTAAAATGTTATTAATGAAATCCCCATTAATACTGGAAAGAGTGATAACATTTACTTGAATTGAGGAATGTATTTTCTTGAAAAATTGTTACAACAGAAAGTTTTTTATAAATGTCAACCAACAATATCACAGTCCGCTCGATCAATGAAATCATAATTTTTCCTTATAAATTAACTGTCAATATTTTCATTAACATTAAAGGAAGACGATCCTAAGAGAACGAGACAATCTTCCTACAGAATAATGAACTGAAAATATACGGTAAAAGCTATTCTAATCCAAAATCGGTGAGTTGAGATAAAGCCGTGGTCAAGTCTGTTTTGCTCATTTCGCACTAATGCTTTTGGGAAAGGCAAGAATTCATTTTTATCGCCTGTTTTTGTATAGGTTAAATAGCGTGGTCAACTGGACTTTGGGTAGAAGCATTGGTTTTTATTAAAGATATTTAAATAAATGAAAATATAAATTGATATCTAAAAATCACCGGGTGCTGTATATATTTATGAAGTCTAATAAGCCTTAATGCACTTATTAAATATATTAAAATAAATTAACTTATAGACATATCATAAAACCAGCTGATACAGCTTATATGTGAAAGATTCTAGGAAAGACATCATTCCGAATTCAAGTCCGAGGTGAGTACATCGAAAAACAAAATATGTTTTTTTCCGAAACATCAAGACAGTTCGCAAATAATTAGCAGCTCTGTGACCTGGATTAATTGTTAGCAAGGATAGTCTGGTTATCATTGAGGAGGGAGTTCGGTTCTCGTTGTATAACTGGTACATATATTCGGTATTAAATCATTCATCAAGGGTTGACATGTTGTGAAACCAGCCTAAATTGCCTAACCCAAGAGATAATAACGAATAGGTATATTTGGAATACCATGATTGGCTACGACTTAAATGAACACCATATTTAAAAATGAATACCGCTTCATATGCAATTTGTTTGTCTCTTGAAATATTGCTTCAGTTATTTTTATTCTTTCCAAGTTTAGCTTTTTTTCTTGTCCTGCTTCTGTCCATTTGTCATTTCGTTTGCCAATTTGGGTTATAGTAATTAATATTTCACTTTTTCTGCTTTGTGCATTCTTTAACTACATTGATTACAGATTTCAAACATTCTTCAGTGATGAGAAACCATCTTTCCCTCACTTAACTTTATCCATAATTACATACGTATATACGTAGTTAAACCTAGAGAGCCAGACAAACCTAACAAGGTTTCACCTAAGCGGAACTCCCAGCCTTCCTGACGATCCGCTTAGGTGAAACCTTGATAGGTTTGTCTGGCCCTCTAGGTTTAACTAGGTCTGCTCCACTTACTGTAATGAGTACTTTATTTAGTTGTTTTGCTTACTCGCATTGGGTTTTTTTCTTTGGGCTTTGAACTTACATGCTGGGCGATTATTTTCTGCTAACGTACATGTTCTTGGTTCTTTCTCTTTTTTTTTTACCTTTTTTCCCGTTTGGTATTGGTTTGATTATTTGCAAATCACGATACCGAAGGTTTTCCGAATGAGTGTAGTTTCTTATACCTATAGGGTTACTACTAATACTACTACTAAATACGTATATATGTAGGTACTTTAAAATATTGGAAGGTAAAAAGTCATCTATAATTCTACCATTTGTCTATGTATCTGATCCGGTGCATCTGATTTTTATTAAAATTATTATTAATGTAATTCAAAGAAGAATATGCAATATTATTGGTCATGACTTGGCATCTAAGCCTCAGACAGTTTCCCACCACTCTAACGTAGTTTCCTTGTGCTTTTTTCTATAATTATTTACATGGTGATTTTTTTCTGATGAGTTTCCTCTTTGGTATCTAGACTGTATGAATTTAAGCGCAGTACTAGATTTATAACAAGATCGCATCATTTTACGGTCGAAATATAACCATAGGTTCTCTGCTAATATTTTTTTTCTCTGGCATTTTTTCCTTGGGGAACTCCCTTTCGGCTTCTTGCTTTTCTGTCAAATTTCATCTTCAAAAATTTAAATACAATCTCTTATCTTCTATACTTTTAATCTTCACTTTCCTTAACAATGATTTATTATCTCATGTTCTCTCACATTCAGTAACTCCTTTTATTTTAGTGAATTTATTATGTTGCCTGAGGTGAAATGATTAAAAAACAAAGACATATTTATTTTCCATTTTTATCAATAAACTTCATCCAAATCTTCACGATTAATCATATAGCTCAAACCGTATCCAATTAAAGTTTCAGATCAAAATTCAGCTCCTGGCAACGTTTCTAATCACCGACTTATTTGTCCACCATTGTTCACATATATTCATATAAGGGCGTGTATTGTTTTTGAGCCGCAAATAATTACTGGGTATGTTTATCAATTTTATCCCAGAAAAAGCCCTACACAGAAGCTAGCTTAAATGTGCACACGGGGCGCGGCTTTTAAGTTAGTTTCAAATAATGGTGACTATATAATCGAATAAAAATTTGTTATATTGATATGCCACAAAAATAAAATCACCCAAAACAATCAGTCACTTCAGTTCTCATAGTCGATACACAATTGGGTTAACATGTCTCTTTCGCGTTATGCCTAACGAGGCAAAAAAATTTCCCGCGGTAGGTTGCCAATTCTTTCCTCCGTAGACTCGGTTTCCAACTAAGGCTATAAGACCCAGTCTCTGCATCTATTTAATTCATAGCATTGGTGGGAGGATATATGGATACACAACTTTCCCAATGTTATTTGCGAATAAGTGAATGTAACGAACCCTACTGGAATTCGAACTGGGTTCTCCCATTTCTGAATTCGATTTGCCAATCATACACGGTAAGTAAGAATATATTTCAAATGCACCGACATACAACAATGTTCAGCGCAAAAGACAATGTCTTGCCGAGGATACATTTCCGCAACTGATCAAAAAGCTGAGATCAATAGATGAAAATAGTAACACCCTATGATTCTTCCATTAAACTGCATTTAGATTACTTAAAACGAAGTAAAACACTAAATACACATTTATATGTCCTGCATTTACAACGAGTCCATAAATTTTTACTCGGAATGTGCACTGTGCACGTCATTTAAAAAAAAGATAAGATAAATAATGCATATTGCTTTGTCTGTTCTACCACGGGTACGATATTCATCTAGCTTTGCGTCAGCCGGTGATTAGCCTTTTCGATCGCTGCAAAAAAACTTTGGGGGGGGGCTTTCTTTAAGGAAAAAGAAATTCAAGAATTCGTTGAAATCTTTTCCCATGAACAACTGCGATATTTTATTCAAATGGTATCGAATATAAGCGATAATAAACCTTCTAATTAAATAAACAGCAAATTCTGTTTGTTCGTCCGTCCTTCTGAAACTTGCTCTACATAGATATATTATACCTTTGTGGAATCATCTGAGTCTTAAACAGTCAGCATTGGAATTTGCGTCTGGATCGTGAGAGGAAAAACTTAAAAATTCAAAATATTCAAATATTAAAATAACTGAAAAAAAAATTAGTGATTTAAAAAAAAAAGTAAGTTGAGTTTAACTTAACACAAATACTTGGTGATATTTTTTTTCAATTCAGTTTAAAATCTCCCAAATCTTCGTAAATTGAGGAAATCAATTTTATTTCTTCGCAATACCAAGGAATCAAAGTAAACGTGAAAGGTTTTGGGGCAGGGGGATTTTGAAGTGTCGCAGAGTTTGTAATATGAAGAACTCAAATCAATTGAAGTTCCACGGAGTGTGTGATTTGAAGAAACTAGTTTTAGGCCTGAATTGGAATTTCGGTTCAAATCGGAATTGGGCCTATAGCCCGAACCAGAGTTCAAGTGAGGTTTTTAAGTTCCATGACGTGAATTGAGAAATTCAAAGTTATTTTTTCAAAATTACCATTGTTGTTTTCTAAGCTAGACTCGAGCCGGAGGCCCAATTAGCCCTGCACAGAATCTAGCGTAAATGTGCGCACCGGAGCGACTTTTAAGTTAGTTTCAAATAATGATATAATAATTGAATAAAATTTTATTATATTGATATGTCGGAAAAATAAAATAACCCAAACCAATCAATTAGTCAGTTTAGTTCCCATAATCGATATACATTTGTGTTCTCATGTCTCTCGGAGTGGGTTATTTAATACCGACAAGATTTTTAGGATATGTTCGTATGAAGAGAATATGTATATATTTTTCTTTTGTCAAAATTGTATTGCTGGTATTTTTATACTTTAATAGATTTTTGATACCGGTTTAGGGGACTAACTATTCGCACATAGCTGGGACCCTAACAGGTGCTCCGACAGCGAGTCATCGTGGTCTTGTGAATAACAGTAGTTAAGGAGTGGTAGCATTTTCCTCAAAACCTGCCGACGAGAGGTCTTGCTGCCGGATGTAGTTTAACGTTATACCCAGAACGGATTGACTGACTGATTCTCAGCAGTTAGAATGATTTAATTAGCAATGGAATTGGTTCCCCAAAACAGGAATCTTTATAGCTCAACCTCATATATCTGGATGTGTGAAAGAATACCCGGAAAATTCATATTGTGTAAAAAAAGAAAAAAAAAAAAAGAAAAAAAAAAAGAAAAAAAAAGTCAGATACTGAGGAGGGCCTTGTTTAAACATACCTCCACAAACGCAAGTGCGTTAATAAGTACTTGGCCTAATGATGTAAAAATGAATTACATTAAACAACATTTATCTCTATATAAGGCAGGATGTGTGTGTGTGTGTGTGTGTGTGTGTATGTGCAACGAATGCACGGCCGCAATCTTCGACGGATTTGCACCAAAATTTACATGCACATCCTCCAAGTTAGTGGCAAGGCCAAGATATTAAAAATAATTGATTTTTTATGCTTCTACGGCAGTGTTCATGTAGTTTTCGGTCATTTTCTACTGACCAGAGTGAGAGCCTATAGCTGGCTGCCAAGAATATGCAGGAATATTCTATTGGCCAGCATGAGAGCCAGCAGCTGACTGACACGAATGTTAACTAGCATGCTAGCATGCAGGCATGCAAAAATAATTGATAGCTGCATTCGTCACAATTGGGAAAAATTTAAATCTGCATGGCACTTTACTCCAATTGTCTCATTCGCTTGTTTAAACTCAACGTTGATTCTGATTCCGCAGAACTGGGATGGATGTGAAAAAGTATTTGTGTTTAACATTCTTTTTTCATTCGGTTTTTCCAGATACGAGTCCTTTTTTAAAGCTGATCGTTTTGTGTTCATTTTGTTTAGTTCTTTTTTCGTAACAGATTTAATGTTTAGTATAGAGCTTAGAAAAAATTCGCAGTGTGAGATAGGCAAGAAGTAAGGCATGTAGCAACATCAGCACGGCAATGTGCACTCCTTTAAAGTAAGGAAGGGCAAAAATATGTTAAGTCAAGTTATAGGGATTGCTGTATGAGTCGTAGGATTTTTGAATCAAGCGCGGGCAACGCCGGGCCATGCTGCTAGTCAAGTATAATCTTTATCCTTGTCGATGCACTTCATTTATAGGTAAATAATAATAGTATAGATCGATAATTCTATAATGAAACCTATAGATCTAAATTTAGCTAATAATGTTGCTCATATTATTAGGAACGGGTTTATTTATTCATACCAAACTAAATCGGTCCATTCACTGTATTTAGCTATATAAACAGCCTGTCCAAACGTAATCATTTTTTCTGTTCCAAGTTACAGAATGTTCCCTCTTACAAAAAGACATTACTTCGTAGTCTAATAACACA